>CM039599.1:245000-277544 GCA_022457205.1 Saccharum spontaneum
CTGGCCGACTATTCTATCTTTCTATTGGAACTGTAAAAAGGTCTAGGAATTTAGCTATTTCTTTACTTTAGGGGTATCATTAATATGACCGTCTTACTCCCTCACCGATCACATTCATCTTTTATAAATCACTTTAGTATGCATCGCATTGTCTGAAGTATGGGGAAATATCTTTCTTAATTGATCTCATATTTAAACCCTAAACCCTAAACCCTAAACCCTAAACCCAAAACCCTAAACCCTAAACCCTAAACCCTAAACCCAAAACCCTAAACTCTAAACCGTAAACCCTAAACCCTAAACCCTAAACCCTAAACCCCCTAAACCTTAAACCCTAAACCCTAAACCCTAAACCCGAAACCTGAAACCCGAAACCCTAAACCCTAAACCCTAAAAGACCCAATAATTTTCATTAAGAACAAAACTTATATTGTTAGAGTATGGTTCAGTCACTGGTCTAAATAACCAAATTATAAATTGAAATTGAAATTGAAATCTTGAGCAGATTGCTTGGTGTAATCTATACATAATAGCAAAGAGGCAAAATTTCTCTCCCTTTTTTGTTTGGCCTTTCCCTAACTTTGTGAATGTTGAAATAATTGTTTCTTTTCACATCCATGCATTCAAATATATAAGCCTTTTTGAGTAATCTAAATAGGAATCATGATAAAATCAACTAGAGCAGTAGATCAGTGGATGCTTGACTTCCTTTAGGTATAAACAAGTGGTGGATGTAGAACATCAACTGGAGAGAGAGAGAGTGATGGAGAAGAGAAATGCAGTGGCCATACCTTCGGTCGGGGCAGATGAGGTAGAGGACGGTGAAGTGCGGCGACGGTGATGAGCAGTGAGGACGGCGGTGGACTTCCCGTCGCTTACAACACTCCCCTCTAGATCGGTTAGGGTTTCTGAGGTGGGGTCCTATAGTGGCGGCGAATCTCATTTTTTTAGGGCGCCATATGAGTTTTAATATGATAAAACTCATATGGCGCGTTTAGCACCGCCTTAATAACTCTGAAAGCGTCTAGTATAAATACTGGCCGACGATTCTATATTTCTATTGGAACTATAAAAAGGTCTAGGAATTTAGCTATTTCTTTACTTTAGGGGTATCATTATTATGACCGTCTTTCTCCCTCGACGATCACATTCATCTTTTATAGATCACTTTAGTATGCATCGCATTGTCTGAAGTATGGGGAAATATCTTTCTTAATTGATCTCATATTTAAACCCTAAACCCTAAACCCTAAACCCAAAACCCTAAACCCTAAACCCTAAACCCTAAACCCTAAACCCTAAACCCTAAACCCTAAACCCTAAAACCCCTAAACTCTAAACCCTAAACCCTAAACCCTAAACCCTAAACCCTAAACCCGAAACCCGAAACCCGAAACCCGAAACCCTAAACCCTAAAAGACCCAATAATTTTCATTAAGAACAAAACTTATATTGTTAGAGTATGGTTCAGTCAATGGTCTAAATAATCAAATTATAAATTGAAATTGAAATCTTGAGCAGATTGCTTGGTGTAATCTATACATAATAGCAAAGAGGCAAAATTTCTCTCCCTTTTTTTGTTTGGCCTTTCCCTAGTTTTGTGAATGTTGAAATAATTGTTTCTTTTCACATCCATGCATTCAAATATATAAGCCTTTTTGAGTAATCTAAATAGGAATCATGATATAATCAACTAGAGGAGTAGATCAGTGGGTGCTTGACTTCCATTAGGTATAAACAAGTGGTGGATGTAGAACATCAATTGGAGAGAGAGAGAGTGATGGAGAAGAGAAATGCAGTGGCCATACCTTCGGTCTTGGCATATGAGGTAGAGGACGGTAAAGTGTGGTGAGGGTGATGAGCAGTGACGACGGCGGTGGATTTCCCGTCGCTTACAACACTCCCCTCAAGATCGGTTAGGGTTTCTAAGGTGGGGTCCTGTAGCGGCGGTGAATCATGTTTTTTTTAGGGCGCCATATGAGTTTTAATATGATAAAACTCATATGGCGCGTTTAACACCGCCTGAATAACTCTGAAAGCGTTCGGTATGAATACTGGCCGACTATTCTATCTTTCTATTGGAACTGTAAAAAGGTCTAGGAATTTAGCTATTTCTTTACTTTAGGGGTATCATTAATATGACCGTCTTACTCCCTCACCGATCACATTCATCTTTTATAAATCACTTTAGTATGCATCGCATTGTCTGAAGTATGGGGAAATATCTTTCTTAATTGATCTCATATTTAAACCCTAAACCCTAAACCCAAAACCCTAAACCCTAAACTCTAAACCCTAAACCCAAAACCCTAAACTCTAAACCCTAAACCCTAAACCCTAAACCCTAAACCCTAAACCTAAAACCCAAAACCCTAAACCCTAAACCCAAAAACCTAAACTCTAAACCCTAAACCCTAAACCCTAAACCCTAAAACCCCTAAACCCTAAACCCTAAACCCTAAACCCTAAACCCTAAACCCTAAGACCTAAACCCCAAACCCGAAACCCTAAACCCTAAACCCTAAACGACCCAATAATTTTCATTAAGAACAAAACTTATATTATTAGAGTATGGTTCAGTCAATGGTCTAAATAATCAAATTATAAATTGAAATTGAAATTTAAATCTTGAGCAGATTGCTTGGTGTAATCTATACATAATAGCAAAGAGACAAAATTTCTCCCCCTTTTTTTGTTTGGCCTTTCCCTAACTTTGTGAATGTTGAAATAATTGTTTCTTTTCACATCCATGCGTTCAAATATATAAGCCTTTTTGAGTAATCTAAATAGGAATCATGATAAAATCAACTAGAGTAGTAGATCAGTGGGTGCTTGACTTCCTTTAGGCATAAACAAGTGGTGGATGTAGAACATGAACTGGAGAGAGAGAGTGATGGAGAAGAGAAATGCAGTGGCCATACCTTCGGTCTTGGCATATGAGGTAGAGGACGGTAAAGTGTGGTGACGGTGATGAGCAGTGACGACGGCGGTGGATTTCCCGTCGCTTACAACACTCCCCTCTAGATCGGTTAGGGTTTCTGAGGTGGGGTCCTGTAGCGGCGGTGAATCTTGTTTTTTTAGGGCGCCATATGAGTTTTAATATGATAAAACTCATATGGCGCGTTTAACACCGCCTGAATAACTCTGAAAGCGTTCGGTATGAATACTAGCCTACTATTCTTTCTTTCTATTGGAACTGTAAAAAGGTCTAGGAATTTAGCTATTTCTTTACTTTAGGGGTATCATTATTATGACCGTCTTTCTCCCTCGACGATCACATTCATCTTTTATAGAGCACTTTAGTATGCATCGCATTGTCTGAAGTATGGGGAAATATCTTTCTTAATTGATCTCATATTTAAACCCTAAACCCTAAACACTAAACCCTAAACCCTAAACCCAAAACCCTAAACTCTAAACCCTAAACCTTAAACCCTAAACCCTAAACCCTAAACCGTAAAACCCCTAAACCCTAATCCCTAAACCCTAAACCCTAAACCCTAAACCCCAAACCCGAAACCCTAAACCCTAAACGACCCAATAATTTTCATTAAGAACAAAACTTATATTGTTAGAGTATGGTTCAGTCAATGGTCTAAATAATCAAATTATAAATTGAAATTGAAATTGAAATCTTGAGCAGATTGCTTGGTGTAATCTATACATAATAGCAAAGAGACAAAATTTCTCCCCCTTTTTTTGTTTGGCCTTTCCCTAACTTTGTGAATGTTGAAATAATTGTTTCTTTTCACATCCATGCGTTCACATATATAAGCCTTTTTGAGTAATCTAAATAGGAATCATGATAAAATCAACTAGAGTAGTAGATCAGTGGGTGCTTGACTTCCTTTAGGTATAAACAAGTGGTGGATGTAGAACATCAATTGAAGAGAGAGAGAGAGTGATGGAGAAGAGAAATGCAGTGGCCATACCTTCGGTCTTGGCATATGAGGTAGAGGACGGTAAAGTGTGGTGACGGTGATGAGCAGTGACGACGGCGGTGGATTTCCCGTCGCTTACAACACTCCCCTCTAGATCGGTTAGGGTTTCTGAGGTGGGGTCCTGTACCTGCGGTGAATCTTGTTTTTTTAGGGCGCCATATGAGTTTTAATATGATAAAACTCATATGGCGCGTTTAACACCGCCTGAATAACTCTGAAAGCGTTCGGTATGAATACTGGCCGACTATTCTATCTTTCTATTGGAACTGTAAAAAGGTCTAGGAATTTAGCTATTTCTTTACTTTAGGGGTATCATTATTATGACCGTCTTTCTCCCTCGACGATCACATTCATCTTTTATAGAGCACTTTAGTATGCATCGCATTGTCTGAAGTATGGGGAAATATCTTTCTTAATTGATCTCATATTTAAACCCTAAACCCTAAACACTAAACCCTAAACCCTAAACCCAAAACCCTAAACTCTAAACCCTAAACCTTAAACCCTAAACCCTAAACCCTAAACCCTAAAACCCCTAAACCCTAATCCCTAAACCCTAAACCCTAAACCCTAAACCCCAAACTCGAAACCCTAAACCCTAAAAGACCCAATAATTTTCATTAAGAACAAAACTTATATTGTTAGAGTATGGTTCAGTCAATGGTCTAAATAATCAAATTATAAATTGAAATTGAAATTGAAATCTTGAGCAGATTGCTTGGTGTAATCTATACATAATAGCAAAGAGACAAAATTTCTCCCCCTTTTTTTGTTTGGCCTTTCCCTAACTTTGTGAATGTTGAAATAATTGTTTCTTTTCACATCCACGCGTTCAAATATATAAGCCTTTTTGAGTAATCTAAATAGGAATCATGATAAAATCAACTAGAGTAGTAGATCAGTGGGTGCTTGACTTCCTTTAGGTATAAACAAGTGGTGGATGTAGAACATCAATTGAAGAGAGAGAGAGAGTGATGGAGAAGAGAAATGCAGTGGCCATACCTTCGGTCTTGGCATATGAGGTAGAGGACGGTAAAGTGTGGTGACGGTGATGAGCAGTGACGACGGCGGTGGATTTCCCGTCGCTTACAACACTCCCCTCTAGATCGGTTAGGGTTTCTGAGGTGGGGTCCTGTAGCGGTGGCGAATCTCTTTTTTTTAGGGCGCCATATGAGTTTTAATATGATAAAACTCATATGGCGCATTTAGCAACGCCTTAATAACTCTGAAAGCATCCAATATAAATACTGGCCGACGATTCTATATTTCTATTGGAACTGTAAAAAGGTCTAGGAATTTAGCTATTTCTTTACTTTAGGGGTATCATTATTATGACCGTCTTTCTCCCTCGACGATCACATTCATCTTTTATAGATCACTTTAGTATGCATCGCATTGTCTGAAGTATGGGGAAATATCTTTCTTAATTGATCTCATATTTAAACCCTAAACCCTAAACCCTAAACCCTAAACCCTAAACCCTAAACCCTAAACCATAAACTCTAAACCCTAAACCTTAAACCCTAAACCCTAAACCCTAAACCCTAAAACCCCTAAATCCTAAACTCTAAACCCTAAACCCTAAATCCTAAACCCCAAACCCGAAACCCTAAACCCTAAACCCTAAAAGACCCAATAATTTTCATTAAGAACAAAACTTATATTGTTAGAGTATGGTTCAGTCAATGGTCTAAATAATCAAATTATAAATTGAAATTGCAATTGAAATCTTGAGCAGATTGCTTGGTGTAATCTATACATAATAGCAAAGAGACAAAATTTCTCCCCCTTTTTTTGTTTGGCCTTTCCCTAACTATGTGAATGTTGAAATAATTGTTTCTTTTCACATCCATGCGTTCAAATATATAAGCCTTTTTGAGTATGGTTCAGTCAATGGTCTAAATAATCAAATTACAAATTGAAATTGCAATTGAAATCTTGAGCAGATTGCTTGGTGTAATCTATACATAATAGCAAAGAGACAAAATTTCTCCCCCTTTTTTTGTTTGGCCTTTCCCTAACTATGTGAATGTTGAAATAATTGTTTCTTTTCACATCCATGCGTTCAAATATATAAGCCTTTTTGAGTAATCTAAATAGGAATCATGATAAAATCAACTAGAGTAGTAAATCAGTGGGTGCTTGACTTCCTTTAGGTATAAACAAGTGGTGGATGTAGAACATCAATTGGAGAGAGAGAGAGAGTGATGGAGAAGAGAAATGCAGTGGCCATACCTTCGGTCTTGGCATATGAGGTAGAGGACGGTAAAGTGTGGTGACGGTGATGAGCAGTGACGACGGCGGTGGATTTCCCGTCGCTTACAACACTCCCCTCTAGATCGGTTAGGGTTTCTGAGGTGGGGTCCTGTAGCGGCGGTGAATCTTGTTTTTTTAGGGCGCCATATGAGTTTTAATATGATAAAACTCATATGGCGCGTTTAACACCGCCTGAATAACTCTGAAAGCGTTCGGTATGAATACTAGCCGACTATTCTTTCTTTCTATTGGAACTGTAAAAAGGTCTAGGAATTTAGCTATTTCTTTACTTTAGGGTATCATTATTATGACCGTCTTTCTCCCTCGACGATCACATTCATCTTTTATAGAGCACTTTAGTATGCATCGCATTGTCTGAAGTATGGGGAAATATCTTTCTTAATTGATCTCATATTTAAACCCTAAACCCTAAACACTAAACCCTAAACCCTAAACCCAAAACCCTAAACTCTAAACCCTAAACCTTAAACCCTAAACCCTAAACCCTAAACCTTAAAACCCCTAAACCCTAATCCCTAAACCCTAAACCCTAAACCCTAAACCCCAAACCTGAAACCCTAAACCCTAAATGACCCAATAATTTTCATTAAGAACAAAACTTATATTGTTAGAGTATGGTTCAGTCAATGGTCTAAATAATCAAATTATAAATTGAAATTGAAATTGAAATCTTGAGCAGATTGCTTGGTGTAATCTATACATAATAGCAAAGAGACAAAATTTCTCCCCCTTTTTTTGTTTGGCCTTTCCCTAACTTTGTGAATGTTGAAATAATTGTTTCTTTTCACATCCACGCGTTCAAATATATAAGCCTTTTTGAGTAATCTAAATAGGAATCATGATAAAATCAACTAGAGTAGTAGATCAGTGGGTGCTTGACTTCCTTTAGGTATAAACAAGTGGTGGATGTAGAACATCAATTGAAGAGAGAGAGAGAGTGATGGAGAAGAGAAATGCAGTGGCCATACCTTCGGTCTTGGCATATGAGGTAGAGGACGGTAAAGTGTGGTGACGGTGATGAGCAGTGACGACGGCGGTGGATTTCCCGTCGCTTACAACACTCCCCTCTAGATCGGTTAGGGTTTCTGAGGTGGGGTCCTGTACCTGCGGTGAATCTTGTTTTTTTAGGGCGCCATATGAGTTTTAATATGATAAAGCTCATATGGCGCGTTTAACACCGCCTGAATAACTCTGAAAGCGTTCGGTATGAATACTGGCCGACTATTCTATCTTTCTATTGGAACTGTAAAAAGGTCTAGGAATTTAGCTATTTCTTTACTTTAGGGGTATCATTATTATGACCGTCTTTCTCCCTCGACGATCACATTCATCTTTTATAGAGCACTTTAGTATGCATCGCATTGTCTGAAGTATGGGGAAATATCTTTCTTAATTGATCTCATATTTAAACCCTAAACCCTAAACACTAAACCCTAAACCCTAAACCCAAAACCCTAAACTCTAAACCCTAAACCTTAAACCCTAAACCCTAAACCCTAAACCCTAAAACCCCTAAACCCTAATCCCTAAACCCTAAACCCTAAACCCTAAACCCCAAACTCGAAACCCTAAACCCTAAAAGACCCAATAATTTTCATTAAGAACAAAACTTATATTGTTAGAGTATGGTTCAGTCAATGGTCTAAATAATCAAATTATAAATTGAAATTGAAATTGAAATCTTGAGCAGATTGCTTGGTGTAATCTATACATAATAGCAAAGAGACAAAATTTCTCCCCCTTTTTTTGTTTGGCCTTTCCCTAACTTTGTGAATGTTGAAATAATTGTTTCTTTTCACATCCACGCGTTCAAATATATAAGCCTTTTTGAGTAATCTAAATAGGAATCATGATAAAATCAACTAGAGTAGTAGATCAGTGGGTGCTTGACTTCCTTTAGGTATAAACAAGTGGTGGATGTAGAACATCAATTGAAGAGAGAGAGAGAGTGATGGAGAAGAGAAATGCAGTGGCCATACCTTCGGTCTTGGCATATGAGGTAGAGGACGGTAAACTGTGGTGACGGTGATGAGCAGTGACGACGGCGGTGGATTTCCCGTCGCTTACAACACTCCCCTCTAGATCGGTTAGGGTTTCTGAGGTGGGGTCCTGTAGCGGTGGCGAATCTCTTTTTTTTAGGGCGCCATATGAGTTTTAATATGATAAAACTCATATGGCGCATTTAGCAACGCCTTAATAACTCTGAAAGCATCCAATATAAATACTGGCCGACGATTCTATATTTCTATTGGAACTGTAAAAAGGTCTAGGAATTTAGCTATTTCTTTACTTTAGGGGTATCATTATTATGACCGTCTTTCTCCCTCGACGATCACATTCATCTTTTATAGATCACTTTAGTATGCATCGCATTGTCTGAAGTATGGGGAAATATCTTTCTTAATTGATCTCATATTTAAACCCTAAACCCTAAACCCTAAACCCTAAACCCTAAACCCTAAACCATAAACTCTAAACCCTAAACCTTAAACCCTAAACCCTAAACCCTAAACCCTAAAACCCCTAAATCCTAAACTCTAAACCCTAAACCCTAAATCCTAAACCCCAAACCCGAAACCCTAAACCCTAAACCCTAAAAGACCCAATAATTTTCATTAAGAACAAAACTTATATTGTTAGAGTATGGTTCAGTCAATGGTCTAAATAATCAAATTATAAATTGAAATTGCAATTGAAATCTTGAGCAGATTGCTTGGTGTAATCTATACATAATAGCAAAGAGACAAAATTTCTCCCCCTTTTTTTGTTTGGCCTTTCCCTAACTATGTGAATGTTGAAATAATTGTTTCTTTTCACATCCATGCGTTCAAATATATAAGCCTTTTTGAGTATGGTTCAGTCAATGGTCTAAATAATCAAATTACAAATTGAAATTGCAATTGAAATCTTGAGCAGATTGCTTGGTGTAATCTATACATAATAGCAAAGAGACAAAATTTCTCCCCCTTTTTTTGTTTGGCCTTTCCCTAACTATGTGAATGTTGAAATAATTGTTTCTTTTCACATCCATGCGTTCAAATATATAAGCCTTTTTGAGTAATCTAAATAGGAATCATGATAAAATCAACTAGAGTAGTAAATCAGTGGGTGCTTGACTTCCTTTAGGTATAAACAAGTGGTGGATGTAGAACATCAATTGGAGAGAGAGAGAGAGTGATGGAGAAGAGAAATGCAGTGGCCATACCTTCGGTCTTGGCATATGAGGTAGAGGACGGTAAAGTGTGGTGACGGTGATGAGCAGTGACGACGGCGGTGGATTTCCCGTCGCTTACAACACTCCCCTCTAGATCGGTTAGGGTTTCTGAGGTGGGGTCCTGTAGCGGCGGTGAATCTTGTTTTTTTAGGGCGCCATATGAGTTTTAATATGATAAAACTCATATGGCGCGTTTAACACCGCCTGAATAACTCTGAAAGCGTTCGGTATGAATACTAGCCGACTATTCTTTCTTTCTATTGGAACTGTAAAAAGGTCTAGGAATTTAGCTATTTCTTTACTTTAGGGTATCATTATTATGACCGTCTTTCTCCCTCGACGATCACATTCATCTTTTATAGAGCACTTTAGTATGCATCGCATTGTCTGAAGTATGGGGAAATATCTTTCTTAATTGATCTCATATTTAAACCCTAAACCCTAAACACTAAACCCTAAACCCTAAACCCAAAACCCTAAACTCTAAACCCTAAACCTTAAACCCTAAACCCTAAACCCTAAACCTTAAAACCCCTAAACCCTAATCCCTAAACCCTAAACCCTAAACCCTAAACCCCAAACCTGAAACCCTAAACCCTAAACGACCCAATAATTTTCATTAAGAACAAAACTTATTTTGTTAGAGTATGGTTCAGTCAATGGTCTAAATAATCAAATTATAAATTGAAATTGAAATTGAAATCTTGAGCAGATTGCTTGGTGTAATCTATACATAATAGCAAAGAGACAAAATTTCTCCCCCTTTTTTTGTTTGGCCTTTCCCTAACTTTGTGAATGTTGAAATAATTGTTTCTTTTCACATCCATGCGTTCAAATATATAAGCCTTTTTGAGTAATCTAAATAGGAATCATGATAAAATCAACTAGAGTAGTAGATCAGTGGGTGCTTGACTTCCTTTTGGTATAAACAAGTGGTGGATGTAGAACATCAATTGGAGAGAGAGAGAGTGATGGAGAAGAGAAATGCAGTGGCCATACCTTCGGTCTTGGCATATGAGGTAGAGGACGGTAAAGTGTGGTGACGGTGATGAGCAGTGACGACGGCGGTGGATTTCCCGTCGCTTACAACACTCCCCTCTAGATTGGTTAGGGTTTCTGAGGTGGGGTCCTGTACCTGCGGTGAATCTTGTTTTTTTAGGGCGCCATATGAGTTTTAATATGATAAAACTCATATGGCGCGTTTAACACCGCCTGAATAACTCTGAAAGCGTTCGGTATGAATACTGGCCGACTATTCTATCTTTCTATTGGAACTGTAAAAAGGTCTAGGAATTTAGCTATTTCTTTACTTTAGGGGTATCATTATTATGACCGTCTTTCTCCCTCGACGATCACATTCATCTTTTATAGAGCACTTTAGTATGCATCGCATTGTCTGAAGTATGGGGAAATATCTTTCTTAATTGATCTCATATTTAAACCCTAAACCCTAAACACTAAACCCTAAACCCTAAACCCAAAACCCTAAACTCTAAACCCTAAACCTTAAACCCTAAACCCTAAACCCTAAACCATAAAACCCCTAAACCCTAATCCCTAAACCCTAAACCCTAAACCCTAAACCCCAAACTCGAAACCCTAAACCCTAAAAGACCCAATAATTTTCATTAAGAACAAAACTTATATTGTTAGAGTATGGTTCAGTCAATGGTCTAAATAATCAAATTATAAATTGAAATTGAAATTGAAATCTTGAGCAGATTGCTTGGTGTAATCTATACATAATAGCAAAGAGACAAAATTTCTCCCCCTTTTTTTGTTTGGCCTTTCCCTAACTTTGTGAATGTTGAAATAATTGTTTCTTTTCACATCCATGCGTTCAAATATATAAGCCTTTTTGAGTAATCTAAATAGGAATCATGATAAAATCAACTAGAGTAGTAGATCAGTGGGTGCTTGACTTCCTTTAGGTATAAACAAGTGGTGGATGTAGAACATCAATTGAAGAGAGAGAGAGAGAGTGATGGAGAAGAGAAATGCAGTGGCCATACCTTCGGTCTTGGCATATGAGGTAGAGGACGGTAAAGTGTGGTGACGGTGATGAGCAGTGACGACGGCGGTGGATTTCCCGTCGCTTACAACACTCCCCTCTAGATCGGTTAGGGTTTCTGAGGTGGGGTCCTGTAGCGGTGGCGAATCTCTTTTTTTTAGGGCGCCATATGAGTTTTAATATGATAAAACTCATATGGCGCGTTTAACACCAACTGAATAACTCTGAAAGCGTTCGGTATGAATACTAGCCGACTATTCTATCTTTCTATTGGAACTGTAAAAAGGTCTAGGAATTTAGCTATTTCTTTACTTTAGGGGTATCATTATTATGACCGTCTTTCTCCCTCGACGATCACATTCATCTTTTATAGATCACTTTAGTATGCATCGCATTGTCTGAAGTATGGGGAATATCTTTCTTAATTGATCTCATATTTAAACCCTAAACCCTAAACCCTAAACCCTAAACCCTAAACCCAAAACACTAAACCCTAAACCCTAAACCCAAAACCCTAAACTCTAAACCCTAAACCCTAAACCCTAAACCCTAAACCCTAAACCCTAAACCCTAAAACCCCTAAACCCTAAACCCTAAACCCTAAACCCTAAACCCTAAACCCTAAACCCTAAACCCCTAACCCGAAACCCTAAACCCTAAACCCTAAAAGACCCAATAATTTTCATTAAGAACAAAACCTATATTGTTAGAGTATGGTTCAGTCAGTGGTCTAAATAATCAAATTATAAATTGAAATTGAAATTGAAATCTTGAGCAGATTGCTTGGTGTAATCTATACATAATAGAAAAGAGGCAAAATTTCTCCCAATTTTTTTGTTTGGCCTTTCCCTGACTTTGTGAATATTGAAATAATTGTTTATTTTCACATCCATGTCTTCAAATATATAAGCCTTTTTGAGTACCCTAAACCCTAAACCCTAAATCCTAAACCCCAAACCCTAAACCCTAAACCAAAACCCTAACATAGGTCAAATTCTGATAACGCTAAAATCCATTTTCTAATTCTACCACTTAATATCGGCATCGACAAGATATACTAAACCCTAAACCCTAAACCCTAAACCCTAAACCCCTAACCCGAAACCCTAAACCCTAAACCCTAAAAGACCCAATAATTTTCATTAAGAACAAAACTTATATTATTAGAGTATGGTTCAGTCAATGGTCTAAATAATCAAATTATAAATTGAAATTGAAAGTGAAATCTTGAGCAGATTGCTTGGTGTAATCTATACATAATAGCAAAGAGACAAAATTTCTCCCCCTTTTTTGTTTGGCCTTTCCCTAACTTTGTGAATGTTGAAATAATTGTTTCTTTTCACATCCATGCGTTCAAATATATAAGCCTTTTTGAGTAATCTAAATAGGAATCATGATAAAATCAACTAGAGTAGTAGATCAGTGGGTGCTTGACTTCCTTTAGGTATAAACAAGTGGTGGATGTAGAACATCAATTGAAGAGAGAGAGAGAGTGATGGAGAAGAGAAATGCAGTGGCCATACCTTCGGTCTTGGCATATGAGGTAGAGGACGGTAAAGTGTGGTGACGGTGATGAGCAGTGACGACGGCGGTGGATTTCCCGTCGCTTACAACACTCCCCTCTAGATCGGTTAGGGTTTCTGAGGTGGGGTCCTGTAGCGGTGGCGAATCTCTTTTTTTTAGGGCGCCATATGAGTTTTAATATGATAAAACTCATATGGCGCATTTAGCAACGCCTTAATAACTCTGAAAGCATCCAATATAAATACTGGCCGACGATTCTATATTTCTATTGGAACTGTAAAAAGGTCTAGGAATTTAGCTATTTCTTTACTTTAGGGGTATCATTATTATGACCGTCTTTCTCCCTCGACGATCACATTCATCTTTTATAGATCACTTTAGTATGCATCGCATTGTCTAAAGTATGGGGAAATATCTTTCTTAATTGATCTCATATTTAAACCCTAAACCCTAAACCCTAAACCCTAAACCCTAAACCCTAAACCCTAAACTCTAAACCCTAAACCTTAAACCCTAAACCCTAAACCCTAAACCCTAAAACCCCTAAATCCTAAACTCTAAACCCTAAACCCTAAATCCTAAACCCCAAACCCGAAACCCTAAACCCTAAACCCTAAAAGACCCAATAATTTTGATTAAGAACAAAACTTATATTGTTAGAGTATGGTTCAGTCAATGGTCTAAATAATCAAATTATAAATTGAAATTGCAATTGAAATCTTGAGCAGATTGCTTGGTGTAATCTATACATAATAGCAAAGAGACAAAATTTCTCCCCCTTTTTTTGTTTGGCCTTTCCCTAACTATGTGAATGTTGAAATAATTGTTTCTTTTCACATCCATGCGTTCAAATATATAAGCCTTTTTGAGTAATCTAAATAGGAATCATGATAAAATCAACTAGAGTAGTAAATCAGTGGGTGCTTGACTTCCTTTAGGTATAAACAAGTGGTGGATGTAGAACATCAATTGGAGAGAGAGAGAGAGTGATGGAGAAGAGAAATGCAGTGGCCATACCTTCGGTCTTGGCATATGAGGTAGAGGACGGTAAAGTGTGGTGACGGTGATGAGCAGTGACGACGGCGGTGGATTTCCCGTCGCTTACAACACTCCCCTCTAGATCGGTTAGGGTTTCTGAGGTGGGGTCCTGTAGCGGCGGTGAATCTTGTTTTTTTAGGGCGCCATATGAGTTTTAATATGATAAAACTCATATGGCGCGTTTAACACCGCCTGAATAACTCTGAAAGCGTTCGGTATGAATACTAGCCGACTATTCTTTCTTTCTATTGGAACTGTAAAAAGGTCTAGGAATTTAGCTATTTCTTTACTTTAGGGTATCATTATTATGACCGTCTTTCTCCCTCGACGATCACATTCATCTTTTATAGAGCACTTTAGTATGCATCGCATTGTCTGAAGTATGGGGAAATATCTTTCTTAATTGATCTCATATTTAAACCCTAAACCCTAAACACTAAACCCTAAACCCTAAACCCAAAACCCTAAACTCTAAACCCTAAACCTTAAACCCTAAACCCTAAACCCTAAACCTTAAAACCCCTAAACCCTAATCCCTAAACCCTAAACCCTAAACCCTAAACCCCAAACCTGAAACCCTAAACCCTAAACGACCCAATAATTTTCATTAAGAACAAAACTTATTTTGTTAGAGTATGGTTCAGTCAATGGTCTAAATAATCAAATTATAAATTGAAATTGAAATTGAAATCTTGAGCAGATTGCTTGGTGTAATCTATACATAATAGCAAAGAGACAAAATTTCTCCCCCTTTTTTTGTTTGGCCTTTCCCTAACTTTGTGAATGTTGAAATAATTGTTTCTTTTCACATCCATGCGTTCAAATATATAAGCCTTTTTGAGTAATCTAAATAGGAATCATGATAAAATCAACTAGAGTAGTAGATCAGTGGGTGCTTGACTTCCTTTTGGTATAAACAAGTGGTGGATGTAGAACATCAATTGGAGAGAGAGAGAGTGATGGAGAAGAGAAATGCAGTGGCCATACCTTCGGTCTTGGCATATGAGGTAGAGGACGGTAAAGTGTGGTGACGGTGATGAGCAGTGACGACGGCGGTGGATTTCCCGTCGCTTACAACACTCCCCTCTAGATTGGTTAGGGTTTCTGAGGTGGGGTCCTGTACCTGCGGTGAATCTTGTTTTTTTAGGGCGCCATATGAGTTTTAATATGATAAAACTCATATGGCGCGTTTAACACCGCCTGAATAACTCTGAAAGCGTTCGGTATGAATACTGGCCGACTATTCTATCTTTCTATTGGAACTGTAAAAAGGTCTAGGAATTTAGCTATTTCTTTACTTTAGGGGTATCATTATTATGACCGTCTTTCTCCCTCGACGATCACATTCATCTTTTATAGAGCACTTTAGTATGCATCGCATTGTCTGAAGTATGGGGAATTATCTTTCTTAATTGATCTCATATTTAAACCCTAAACCCTAAACACTAAACCCTAAACCCTAAACCCAAAACCCTAAACTCTAAACCCTAAACCTTAAACCCTAAACCCTAAACCCTAAACCATAAAACCCCTAAACCCTAATCCCTAAACCCTAAACCCTAAACCCTAAACCCCAAACTCGAAACCCTAAACCCTAAAAGACCCAATAATTTTCATTAAGAACAAAACTTATATTGTTAGAGTATGGTTCAGTCAATGGTCTAAATAATCAAATTATAAATTGAAATTGAAATTGAAATCTTGAGCAGATTGCTTGGTGTAATCTATACATAATAGCAAAGAGACAAAATTTCTCCCCCTTTTTTTGTTTGGCCTTTCCCTAACTTTGTGAATGTTGAAATAATTGTTTCTTTTCACATCCATGCGTTCAAATATATAAGCCTTTTTGAGTAATCTAAATAGGAATCATGATAAAATCAACTAGAGTAGTAGATCAGTGGGTGCTTGACTTCCTTTAGGTATAAACAAGTGGTGGATGTAGAACATCAATTGAAGAGAGAGAGAGAGAGTGATGGAGAAGAGAAATGCAGTGGCCATACCTTCGGTCTTGGCATATGAGGTAGAGGACGGTAAAGTGTGGTGACGGTGATGAGCAGTGACGACGGCGGTGGATTTCCCGTCGCTTACAACACTCCCCTCTAGATCGGTTAGGGTTTCTGAGGTGGGGTCCTGTAGCGGTGGCGAATCTCTTTTTTTTAGGGCGCCATATGAGTTTTAATATGATAAAACTCATATGGCGCGTTTAACACCAACTGAATAACTCTGAAAGCGTTCGGTATGAATACTAGCCGACTATTCTATCTTTCTATTGGAACTGTAAAAAGGTCTAGGAATTTAGCTATTTCTTTACTTTAGGGGTATCATTATTATGACCGTCTTTCTCCCTCGACGATCACATTCATCTTTTATAGATCACTTTAGTATGCATCGCATTGTCTGAAGTATGGGGAATATCTTTCTTAATTGATCTCATATTTAAACCCTAAACCCTAAACCCTAAACCCTAAACCCTAAACCCAAAACACTAAACCCTAAACCCTAAACCCAAAACCCTAAACTCTAAACCCTAAACCCTAAACCCTAAACCCTAAACCCTAAACCCTAAACCCTAAAACCCCTAAACCCTAAACCCTAAACCCTAAACCCTAAACCCTAAACCCTAAACCCTAAACCCCTAACCCGAAACCCTAAACCCTAAACCCTAAAAGACCCAATAATTTTCATTAAGAACAAAACCTATATTGTTAGAGTATGGTTCAGTCAGTGGTCTAAATAATCAAATTATAAATTGAAATTGAAATTGAAATCTTGAGCAGATTGCTTGGTGTAATCTATACATAATAGAAAAGAGGCAAAATTTCTCCCAATTTTTTTGTTTGGCCTTTCCCTGACTTTGTGAATATTGAAATAATTGTTTATTTTCACATCCATGTCTTCAAATATATAAGCCTTTTTGAGTACCCTAAACCCTAAACCCTAAATCCTAAACCCCAAACCCTAAACCCTAAACCAAAACCCTAACATAGGTCAAATTCTGATAACGCTAAAATCCATTTTCTAATTCTACCACTTAATATCGGCATCGACAAGATATACTAAACCCTAAACCCTAAACCCTAAACCCTAAACCCCTAACCCGAAACCCTAAACCCTAAACCCTAAAAGACCCAATAATTTTCATTAAGAACAAAACTTATATTATTAGAGTATGGTTCAGTCAATGGTCTAAATAATCAAATTATAAATTGAAATTGAAAGTGAAATCTTGAGCAGATTGCTTGGTGTAATCTATACATAATAGCAAAGAGACAAAATTTCTCCCCCTTTTTTTGTTTGGCCTTTCCCTAACTTTGTGAATGTTGAAATAATTGTTTCTTTTCACATCCATGCGTTCAAATATATAAGCCTTTTTGAGTAATCTAAATAGGAATCATGATAAAATCAACTAGAGTAGTAGATCAGTGGGTGCTTGACTTCCTTTAGGTATAAACAAGTGGTGGATGTAGAACATCAATTGAAGAGAGAGAGAGAGTGATGGAGAAGAGAAATGCAGTGGCCATACCTTCGGTCTTGGCATATGAGGTAGAGGACGGTAAAGTGTGGTGACGGTGATGAGCAGTGACGACGGCGGTGGATTTCCCGTCGCTTACAACACTCCCCTCTAGATCGGTTAGGGTTTCTGAGGTGGGGTCCTGTAGCGGTGGCGAATCTCTTTTTTTTAGGGCGCCATATGAGTTTTAATATGATAAAACTCATATGGCGCATTTAGCAACGCCTTAATAACTCTGAAAGCATCCAATATAAATACTGGCCGACGATTCTATATTTCTATTGGAACTGTAAAAAGGTCTAGGAATTTAGCTATTTCTTTACTTTAGGGGTATCATTATTATGACCGTCTTTCTCCCTCGACGATCACATTCATCTTTTATAGATCACTTTAGTATGCATCGCATTGTCTAAAGTATGGGGAAATATCTTTCTTAATTGATCTCATATTTAAACCCTAAACCCTAAACCCTAAACCCTAAACCCTAAACCCTAAACCCTAAACTCTAAACCCTAAACCTTAAACCCTAAACCCTAAACCCTAAACCCTAAAACCCCTAAATCCTAAACTCTAAACCCTAAACCCTAAATCCTAAACCCCAAACCCGAAACCCTAAACCCTAAACCCTAAAAGACCCAATAATTTTGATTAAGAACAAAACTTATATTGTTAGAGTATGGTTCAGTCAATGGTCTAAATAATCAAATTATAAATTGAAATTGCAATTGAAATCTTGAGCAGATTGCTTGGTGTAATCTATACATAATAGCAAAGAGACAAAATTTCTCCCCCTTTTTTTGTTTGGCCTTTCCCTAACTATGTGAATGTTGAAATAATTGTTTCTTTTCACATCCATGCGTTCAAATATATAAGCCTTTTTGAGTAATCTAAATAGGAATCATGATAAAATCAACTAGAGTAGTAAATCAGTGGGTGCTTGACTTCCTTTAGGTATAAACAAGTGGTGGATGTAGAACATCAATTGGAGAGAGAGAGAGAGTGATGGAGAAGAGAAATGCAGTGGCCATACCTTCGGTCTTGGCATGAGGTAGAGGACGGTAAAGTGTGGTGACGGTGATGAGCAGTGACGACGGCGGTGGATTTCCCATCGCTTACAACACTCCCCTCTAGATCGGTTAGGGTTTCTGAGGTGGGGTCCTGTAGCGGCGGTGAATCTTGTTTTTTTTAGGGCGCCATATGAGTTTTAGTATGATAAAACTCATATGGCGCGTTTAACACCGCCTGAATAACTCTGAAAGCGTTCGGTATGAATACTAGCCGACTATTCTTTCTTTCTATTGGAACTGTAAAAAGGTCTAGGAATTTAGCTATTTCTTTACTTTAGGGGTATCATTATTATGACCGTCTTTCTCCCTCGACGATCACATTCATCTTTTATAGAGCACTTTAGTATGCATCGCATTGTCTGAAGTATGGGGAAATATCTTTCTTAATTGATCTCATATTTAAACCCTAAACCCTAAACACTAAACCCTAAACCCTAAACCCAAAACCCTAAACTCTAAACCCTAAACCTTAAACCCTAAACCCTAAACCCTAAACCGTAAAACCCCTAAACCCTAATCCCTAAACCCTAAACCCTAAACCCTAAACCCCAAACCCGAAACCCTAAACCCTAAACGACCCAATAATTTTCATTAAGAACAAAACTTATTTTGTTAGAGTATGGTTCAGTCAATGGTCTAAATAATCAAATTATAAATTGAAATTGAAATTAAAATCTTGAGCAGATTGCTTGGTGTAATCTATACATAATAGCAAAGAGACAAAATTTCTCCCCCTTTTTTTGTTTGGCCTTTCCCTAACTTTGTGAATGTTGAAATAATTGTTTCTTTTCACATCCATGCGTTCAAATATATAAGCCTTTTTGAGTAATCTAAATAGGAATCATGATAAAATCAACTAGAGTAGTAGATCAGTGGGTGCTTGACTTCCTTTTGGTATAAACAAGTGGTGGATGTAGAACATCAATTGGAGAGAGAGAGAGAGTGATGGAGAAGAGAAATGCAGTGGCCATACCTTCGGTCTTGGCATATGAGGTAGAGGACGGTAAAGTGTGGTGACGGTGATGAGCAGTGACGACGGCGGTGGATTTCCCGTCGCTTACAACACTCCCCTCTAGATTGGTTAGGGTTTCTGAGGTGGGGTCCTGTACCTGCGGTGAATCTTGTTTTTTTAGGGCGCCATATGAGTTTTAATATGATAAAACTCATATGGCGCGTTTAACACCGCCTGAATAACTCTGAAAGCGTTCGGTATGAATACTGGCCGACTATTCTATCTTTCTATTGGAACTGTAAAAAGGTCTAGGAATTTAGCTATTTCTTTACTTTAGGGGTATCATTATTATGACCGTCTTTCTCCCTCGACGATCACATTCATCTTTTATAGAGCACTTTAGTATGCATCGCATTGTCTGAAGTATGGGGAAATATCTTTCTTAATTGATCTCATATTTAAACCCTAAACCCTAAACACTAAACCCTAAACCCTAAACCCAAAACCCTAAACTCTAAACCCTAAACCTTAAACCCTAAACCCTAAACCCTAAACCATAAAACCCCTAAACCCTAATCCCTAAACCCTAAACCCTAAACCCTAAACCCCAAACTCGAAACCCTAAACCCTAAAAGACCCAATAATTTTCATTAAGAACAAAACTTATATTGTTAGAGTATGGTTCAGTCAATGGTCTAAATAATCAAATTATAAATTGAAATTGAAATTGAAATCTTGAGCAGATTGCTTGGTGTAATCTATACATAATAGCAAAGAGACAAAATTTCTCCCCCTTTTTTTGTTTGGCCTTTCCCTAACTTTGTGAATGTTGAAATAATTGTTTCTTTTCACATCCATGCGTTCAAATATATAAGCCTTTTTGAGTAATCTAAATAGGAATCATGATAAAATCAACTAGAGTAGTAGATCAGTGGGTGCTTGACTTCCTTTAGGTATAAACAAGTGGTGGATGTAGAACATCAATTGAAGAGAGAGAGAGAGTGATGGAGAAGAGAAATGCAGTGGCCATACCTTCGGTCTTGGCATATGAGGTAGAGGACGGTAAAGTGTGGTGACGGTGATGAGCAGTGACGACGGCGGTGGATTTCCCGTCGCTTACAACA
Source organism: Saccharum spontaneum (assembly GCA_022457205.1). Lineage (NCBI taxonomy): Eukaryota > Viridiplantae > Streptophyta > Magnoliopsida > Poales > Poaceae > Saccharum > Saccharum spontaneum. The sequence goes on from CM039599.1 coordinate 265,660, forward strand.
CTCCCCTCTAGATCGGTTAGGGTTTCTGAGGTGGGGTCCTGTAGCGGTGGCGAATCTCTTTTTTTTAGGGCGCCATATGAGTTTTAATATGATAAAACTCATATGGCGCGTTTAACACCAACTGAATAACTCTGAAAGCGTTCGGTATGAATACTAGCCGACTATTCTATCTTTCTATTGGAACTGTAAAAAGGTCTAGGAATTTAGCTATTTCTTTACTTTAGGGGTATCATTATTATGACCGTCTTTCTCCCTCGACGATCACATTCATCTTTTATAGATCACTTTAGTATGCATCGCATTGTCTGAAGTATGGGGAATATCTTTCTTAATTGATCTCATATTTAAACCCTAAACCCTAAACCCTAAACCCAAAACACTAAACCCTAAACCCTAAACCCAAAACCCTAAACTCTAAACCCTAAACCCTAAACCCTAAACCCTAAACCCTAAACCCTAAACCCTAAAACCCCTAAACCCTAAACCCTAAACCCTAAACCCTAAACCCTAAACCCTAAACCCCTAACCCGAAACCCTAAACCCTAAACCCTAAAAGACCCAATAATTTTCATTAAGAACAAAACCTATATTGTTAGAGTATGGTTCAGTCAATGGTCTAAATAATTAAATTATAAATTGAAATTGAAATTGAAATCTTGAGCAGATTGCTTGGTGTAATCTATACATAATAGAAAAGAGGCAAAATTTCTCCCAATTTTTTTGTTTGGCCTTTCCCTGACTTTGTGAATGTTGAAATAATTGTTTATTTTCACATCCATGTGTTCAAATATATAAGCCTTTTTGAGTACCCTAAACCCTAAACCCTAAATCCTAAACCCCAAACCCTAAACCCTAAACCAAAACCCTAACATAGGTCAAATTCTGATAACGCTAAAATCCATTTTCTAATTCTACCACTTAATATCGGCATCGACAAGATATATTTGACCACGTCATCTTTGCATATAACAGTACACTCAGCCGATAGTAAATAATGCCTCAACTTAATACAAGAAAAGTATAAACAGACATAATTTCTCGATAGCTGAATACCTGATTTTAGCATCCACTAACTGTCTGCTCAAATAATAAATAACACGTTCTTTCCCTTCAAATTCTTGAATAAGAGCTGAACCGATAACAGTATCACCAGTTGACAAATACAATTTGAAAGGTTTCCCATGTTGAGGTGGAACTAGCACTGGAGGATTTGTTAAGTAGCTCTTAATTTCATCTAGGGCTAATTGCTGCTCATCTCCCCATCTAAATTCCTGATCGGCTTTCAATTTCAGTAATGGACTGAAGTCCTTGATCTTACCTGACAGATTAGATATGAATCTCCTGATGAAATTAATCTTACCGATCAAAGATTGTAATTCAGTTGTATTGGCAGGAGCAACCACTTTGTTGATTGCCTCAATAGACTTCCTACTAATTTCAATGCCCCGCTGATGCACCATAAAACCCAAGAATTGTCCTGCCAATACACCAAATGCACATTTATTAGGATTCATCTTTAATCCATGCTTCCTTGTGCATTCCAGTATCTTTCACAAATCGGTTAGTTGCTTTGTGATATCTCCAGACTTAATCACTATGTCATCGATGTAGATCTCCACTAATGTGCCGATGTATTCATGAAAAATAAAGTTCATAGCTCTTTGATAAGTAGCATCGGCATTTTTCAAACCAAACGTCATAACTATCCATTCAAATAATCCCACATGACCTGGACACCTAAAAGCAGTCTTGGGAATATCCTCTTTAGCCATGAATATTTGATTATAACCCGCATTACCATCCATGAAGCTGATAATTTGATGTCATGCTGTAGCATCAATCGAATAGGGCTACATCGGCTGATCAACCTCCGATTTGCTTATGAGTACCGTCACGGTTTATATTGCTTGTAAGTCTTACATGAGCCGATTGATCTCTTACAATGTAATATAAGCTAGTTATCGATTGTATCTTAAAGCTGCAAGGCTGCATTAGCTGATTTACCTCTTGGGAATTTCTGATATCAATCACAGTTATCGATCTTGTATTAAATAATCCATTGTTTAATGCAATATCACTCGTTATCAAATCCGTTAAGATCAGTGGGATCTTCCTTGCTGTTTTGGCTGATTCATTAGTTATCGATCTTGTTATGCAAGATCACCTGGTTAATTGAAGTTAGTGAGATTTCATCTTTTTGCTTTCAGTTAATCACCCCGGTTACCGATTTTATTGTAATCAATATTCTATTATCAGTAATAAAATCATTTACCTGGTTAAGATTGAGATAGATCGGCATCGTATCACTTTGATTAATCATCTCTTGATTACATTTAACTAAACCCTAGAAGATGAATGATTAATCCTACTAGATCGATTGTTTTACCTCAATCTTAACTACACATGGGATGCATTCGAAAACATGAGTCATTCATGGGAGAATCCAATGCTTGACGAGCTTTGATCTATAGTTACCACTATAGTTGCATCGATCCGCTCGAACCTCACTAGTGGAGCCTTAGATCGGATCCTGTTAACTAGCGAGTTCGATCGTGAATGAATCAGGTATTTGTCTGCCTCTCATGTCTGAAATCGGTTGTTTTAGCCGATTGTGTGTGCTTCCACCTCCATGGCTCGAACCAAGAAACTAGGACCTAAGTAAACTCTCAACCTTTTGATCTTGAAGTCTGTTGTTGGGCATTCTTAACGTCACTACCAAAAGTAGACTTAGTTTTCTAATTCTGATAACGGCGCCAAAAATGCCAAACCTATCCCTCATGCCACTTAAGCCAAGTTGTCATCCCCAGCATGACATGAGAGACGCGGTATTGAAATATGCATTTGCTCATCAAGATAAATAATAAAAGGGATCTGCAAGCGCACAGATTAATACCGATGTAGCATTTTAACCGGGAAGTATTCCAGGTATCGTTATTTATATTTTTACCACTGGGAAGGGATTTCTAAGTATCATGGTTGATAATGGAATGAGAATATGGAACTGAGTACACATCATTGCATGTATAACCGAGAGTATTTATCAATCTCTTTATACAGGTATAAATGTCACATTAAGTAAAGGTAAAGTGATAATGGTGACAAAGATAATTAATCTGATCAGCTAGCCACATATAATAATGATAAGCACCTCAACAAATATTCTAGCAAGTCATTAGCATGGAATTAGGATGAACTACAAAGATATTCCCTAAGTTATTATTAACTATAAAGTCTAGCATATCATAGTTAGTGCAATTATACTTGGCAATCATGGTGAGAAAAGACTATATCCATGCATAGTGAATATTAGCAAGGAAGATGAAGAACATAGCAATCACTCCCCTGTAATAGTGTTGCTCTGCCTGCCCTATACATGAGAGGGGGACTATATAAGAATCAACAAAGCTGTCACTATCGCGAACTACCCCACAATCCGGCATATAGGGTGCAATCGCAGATAAATACGGTATAGACACCACGTCTACACAATAATTATCATTCACCCACTGTACACATGGATAAATGCTATACGATCCGAGGCATGTATATAATTCCAATCTAACTAAGCCAAGCATATAACTATGATAAACTAAGAACAATATAATTGCAAATATAATCAAGTAGAGCAAAGTCATAACCAATATATTGAAATAGAATAAAGTCATATTCATAATATTGAAGAACAAAGATGAGCAATTGAAGAACAGAGAGGTATTACCAAGAATCCTCTTGACAGATCCGGGAACCAATCGAAGATTGACTCCTTCTAGTTCTAATCCTATGTAGCTATGCTAACTAGAGATCTAGTTGATGTGGTTGCTCTAGGGCTTGATCAGAGGCTCTCCTCCTGAATTAGGGCTTGAAGTATGAGACGAGGGCCTCTCCTCCAGGGGCAGGGGCCTTGCTTATATAGCCCTTTCGGATGAATCTGGGCCGTTGGATCAAACCGACATTGAACGGACGGTTTTCCTTGATCCTCTAGGTCGGTGGAGCATAATCCTCGAGGCGGAGCCTGATTGGTCTACAGGAGGGGGCGGGCGCCCTGGGGACTAGGGCGGGCGCCCTGTCTCCAGCCCCGTTACGCCTCCCATTCGTTCTCGTGGCTTCTGGACTCTTCTAGATGTAAGATAATTACGTGTTCGGTTAATATCCCGTCATTAATCCGACATGTGGGCCTTTCTTCCGTATTTCCTGATAACCCCCTGCAGAAATAGATAAACAGCAAAACTCGTGGAATTCTGTCAGATAAAACCCTAAGTCTAGGTGTTGGTTTCATTTGGATCCTTTTCTCTATTTATTTGATAGTTATAATTGATACTTAAGGACCGTCAACAAACTCCCCCAAGCTTACCTCTTGCTCGTCCCTGAGCAAGGAGAGACTCAGTAGTTGCTAAAATGCCTTTGAATTTTGACGGTACACATGCTTTCAAATAGAGTCTCATCTCTGAGTTAAAGTAAACTGTCAAGACTTAAAACTTACTCATTATACCTTTCACCATGGGGCTTGCAACCGTCACCTTTGTCTTGAGCGGTTAAAAGATAGAACAGTCTAGTCAAGCGCCATGTCTCTTATTCTTGATTAGCTATAGCTCTTGGAGTTTTTTGCAGATTTTCAAATAAAACTCAGAGATTCCTTGTATGACTCTCTCAGGTCTCTCTTTTGTGGTATTTCTGGATCCTCACCAAGGCAGTAATGATGTCTGCCTTCTCTCTCATCCTATTCTAATAAGGCTTTTGATATCTGGAGCTCATCGGTGGGAGATAAAGTATACATACTTACAAGACATTTATTGCATAGTCAAACCATGGATCCAGAGAAACAAGCCAATAAGTCAAATCAAGATGTGCATGTGTGGCGAATAAATGGTGTATGGTGGTAGTGATGATAACAATGATGAAAGTCTAATTCTACTTTTGCTCTTTTTGAGGGGATACGTACCTTTCTTGCTTTTAAAGCTCTTGAGGAGAATGAGGTGCTCTATATTTTCTTTTCTTTTCTTTTTTTTCTCTCAGGTGGGTATCTTGTACCCCTAATTCTACTGTCGGACACTTGTCCATTTTTACCTCTCTTCTCACACTTTTTCTTTTTCTTTCATCGAGGTTCCGAGCACTTGCTCCTTTTTATTTCCTCGTATCTTTTTCTTTTCGAGGTTCCGGGCACTTGCCCCTTTTTATTTCCTCGTATAGAGCACTCATCTCCTTAGAACAATATAGCAAGTGGTAGTAACCAAAATAGCTTGAGCATTTATTTCACAGGGGATAACAAGAATGGGAAAATATTTTTGGCTATTCTCTCCCGGATTAGGAGTAGAATAATTTTATGTGGATCTGGAGATGAGAATGAGTGGATATATGTGGATGCATACTTCCGGAGTAGAAGCAGCATGTATGAGTGATCGTGCAAGTGAATCTTGATTTTAACCGCATGACAAGCTCCTAAGGGTCTACACAGCTTGACTACACTCAATGCTCATAAGCAGTAAAAAGTAAAGGTATGGCTTAAAGTCTAGCAAGCATGTATGTATGGCTGTGGTAGGAACTTAAACTCTCATCATACAAGAACTCATCATGTAGCATTTTAAGATTTTCAAAGATAAAATTCTCCAGAATTCTAGCATCTCTAGGAATAGATAAACAGCAGCTCAACCTTCCCATATCATATCCGTTAACAACTTAGACTTTAGATCAAGTTCTCTTCCCACAAGTTCAGGTTTAGAGCAAGCTTTAAATGATAACAGTTATGTCTAAACTTAGAGAGAGGACTTCAAATTTGAAAGTTAGGCAAAGCAACTATTCATCATATCCATGCTAGAGTTTTATTATTATCTAGATTCAGTTTAGCATAGCCACTTTATTTATTTATTAAAACACACTAAGCAAAAGATATAGGTATATATATATAAGCACAAAATCTTTATTTGGTTTTTTCATAGTTATGTATATTTTTATTTTTATAAGGTAGAAGTATATATAAATATAAAGATAGAAATACTTAGCAAGATAATGGAGGTGCTCTCCCCCAAGCTGGATCTTGACATAATCTCTTCTGATGTAGCTAGCAGATGGCGGAGGTGTATTTGAAAGTCGGCAGCACCCTGACAGCGATTAGAATGTCCTCTGTCTGCTAGTCTCCTTGAAATCTGTGAAGCTCAAATAGACAACAAAGCTTTGTGGAACTGATTAAGTGTTAGCATAAATATCTAGCCTTTATCATGCTGAGCCTCCTTGATTTTTTTATGTTGTTTTTTTTCTTTTATAAAGCAGAAGAAAATATTTATGTATTTATTATATATATATTTTTTTATGCCACCACAGTGAATGTACTTATGGGTTTTATGCCACTCGCATACTCACATGGGGCTTTAGGGTTTTTAACATTTTTATTTTCTTTTTAAGATAGTATGAATATGATTAACTAAGCAAACTATTTAAGATAAAGTAAATAATTAAAAGGAAAGGATAACTACCAAGTTACCTCTTGGCAAGGCGTTCGGTGTTTTTAAGTCCTCCGAACGGGACTCTTATTCGTTCAGTCGTCCTGGGACTTGGTGGATGGCGTAGTCGGTGGTTCCGGCAGCGCCTCTTCTTCATGTGCAACTGTCTTTTCTTTCCATACTTGTCTCGGTGCTTCGGTCTCCTTAGGACAGTGTTGGTTGAGTGGTATGTCTTCAGATCTTACCACTTCTCCTTCATAATCTGCCCATCCGTCCTTGATGACCTGTTGCTTCTGATTGTGGTTACGCCGCCTTCTTCTTGTCCTGACCTGCTTGGATTCTTCAAATACATAGTTAGGGTCAGTAAAGTAAAGACGTACCTTCTCAGAGGGGAAATGCATGTGGACTTCTCCAGTTCCAATGTAAATGATTGCTTTGACAGTACTAAGGAATGGTCTTCCAAGGATGATGGGTGGATCGTATTCATCTTCTCCCATGTCAATAACCTGAAAGTCTGTATGGACAAAGTGATCGTCTATCTTGACAGGGACGTTAGTTACTGTACCTTCGACCTGTCGGAATGTCTGATCTGCCATCTGGAGCTGAATATATGTTGGGTTTAAGGGCATGGTTCCGAACAGAAGTTCATAGGTGACCTTGGCCATTATGTTGACGCCCGACCCAGTGTCGCAAAGTGTCTTGTAGAAGTGGGACCCATTAATGGAGCAATAAATGCTTGGCATACCTGGGTCGTCCTTCTTAGGCAAGAACGGTGACTTGAGTTGGCGATCTTGACCTTTGTGCACGGCAGTGACCATCTTAGCTGTCTCGGTCCATACTTGCTTCTTGCTCTTGTTCCTCCTGTTGGTCCTCTTCCTTGGTTCATATTGGGGTTGCTTGTTCTTGAAGGAAAACGTTTCCTTCCTCCCCTTGATGTAGAAACTGATCTTGGCAGCACTAGCATAGATGACAGCTCCCGCGGTGTTCAGGAATGGTCTCCCTAGGATGACGGGAGCCCTCTCATCAGAACCGGTCTCTATCACTACGAAGTCTACTGGAGCGTACGAGGAACCAACTCGGACACAGATGTTCTTCAATATTCCTCTCGGGAAACTCAGTGTCCTATCTGCAAGCTGCAAACACATGGTTGTTTCTAATAATGGTTGTGAAAAGAGTTTTTCATAGAGTACCCTGGGCATGATGTTGACGCTGGAGCCAAAGTCACAGAGTGCTTCTGGGAAGTCTCGCATGCCGATGGAGATCGGGATGACGGGGCGTCCTGGATCGCCTCTCTTGACCGGCAGACGGTCAGTACTTACTTCCACGATAGGGTTACTCCAGTAATCTCCTGCATCAAACATGTCTACAAGATTTGCAGATTCTAGTCCTTCCGGTTGTGATGGTATACCGGGGTTAGTAGCAGGAACAGCAGCAGCTATTTGATTCAACTGAGATTCAATCATTTTATTAAAGCTAATCTGGTTCTTGATGGCAGTAGAGAAATTATCCATTCTATTATTTATATTTTCTAGTATTTTATCATTAGATGCCAATTTCTTAGACAGGTTATCCATTAGCTTTCCTTGTTGGACACTAACTCTCTCAAAGGTGGATAATTATTATTATTATTGAAAGAATTGTTACCTTGGTAATTACCTGAGTAGTTAGGCCTCTGTTGATTCCAACCTTGATTCTGCTGAGGACGGTTGTAGTAGTTGTTGTTATTGTTGATGTAGTTCACGTCCTCTAGCAACTCAGGACAGTGATTGCCCGAGTGTCCAGTACCTCCACACTCCTCACAAGTCATGTGGGAGTCGTAGACGTGCATGACTTCTTTCTTTTCTCCAGCTCGATCATCGAGCTTCTTCATGAGTAGGTCTAGCTTGGCAGACAGCATGTCTACTTCCTTGAGCTGGTGCATACCTCCACCTTTCTTGCGTGTCTGAGTTCTTTCTTCATTCCAACCTTGGTTGGATGCCATCTTCTCCACAAGAGTTGTGGCTTGAGGTATGGTGAGTGATAGGAATGCTCCTCCAGCTGCAGCATCCATGGTTTCACGGGCACTGTTAATGAGCCCATGATAAAATGTCTGCATCAGTAGCCAGCTTTCCATTCCATGATGGGGACATTCTAGGATGTAGTCTTGGAAACGCTCCATGCTTCTGGAACGGATTCATCATGTTGTTGCTGAAAACTTGTAATCTTCCCACGGAGAGCATTGGTCTTGCCCATGGGAAAGAATTTGGCCAGAAAGTTCATGGAGCAGAGTGCCCACGTAGTGTTCTTCTCCTTTGTAGCGTAGAACCACTGCTTCGCTCTCCCCAACAGTGAGAATGGGAAAAGGCGAAGTAGTATGGCGTCTCTGGGGACTTCAGCCATGGTGAAAGTGCTGCAGATCTCCAGGAAGTGTTGAAGATGAGCACTAGCATCTTCGTGTGGCTTCCCACAGAACTGGTTAGCTTGCACCATGTTGATGAGCCCAGGCTTGAGCTCGAAGTTGCGGTCGATCTCCCCAGCAGGTCCAGTGTGGATGTTGTCCGTAGTGGGAGCTGAGAACTCGCGGATCGACTTGTTCGCCATGGCTTCGAATTCAGTCGACAAATTCCGGATGAAACTTCGGCGGTCTTTGGATTTGGATGAAGCTTTGTGCTGAAGTGTTGACGATGTCTTCTTGAGCTTGGCTCTTGTTCTTCTGAATAAGGCTTCGGGATCGTCAACAAAGTTGTCTGGAAGATGTCTTCTATTCATGCATCACCCTACAATAAATAATCAAAATGGAAAATACAGGGGTAAAACTGTATAAGAGAATTGATAAGCTCGATCAGATTAGTGATGCAAATGATGACTCAAAGTTCCATATTCATTCCTACTTAGTAATCAACCTTCCCCGGCAACGGCGCCAAAAATGCTTGTTGGGCATTCTTAACGTCACTACCAAAAGTAGACTTAGTTTTCTAATTCTGATAACGGCGCCAAAAATGCCAAACCTATCCCTCATGCCACTTAAGCCAAGTTGTCATCCCCAGCATGACATGAGAGACGCGGTATTGAAATATGCATTTGCTCATCAAGATAAATAATAAAAGGGATCTGCAAGCGCACAGATTAATACCGATGTAGCATTTTAACCGGGAAGTATTCCAGGTATCGTTATTTATATTTTTACCACTGGGAAGGGATTTCTAAGTATCATGGTTGATAATGGAATGAGAATATGGAACTGAGTACACATCATTGCATGTATAACCGAGAGTATTTATCAATCTCTTTATACAGGTATAAATGTCACATTAAGTAAAGGTAAAGTGATAATGGTGACAAAGATAATTAATCTGATCAGCTAGCCACATATAATAATGATAAGCACTTCAACAGATATTCTAGCAAGTCATTAGCATGGAATTTGGATGAACTACAAAGATATTCCCTAAGTTATTATTAACTATAAAGTCTAGCATATCATAGTTAGTGCAATTATACTTGGCAATCATGGTGAGAAAAGACTATATCCATGCATAGTGAATATTAGCAAGGAAGATGAAGAACATAGCAATCACTCCCCTGTAATAGTGTTGCTCTGCCTGCCCTATACACGAGAGGGGGACTATATAAGAATCAACAAAGCTGTCACTATCGCGAACTACCCCACAATCCGGCATATAGGGTGCAATCGCAGATAAATACGGTATAGACACCACGTCTACACAATAATTATCATTCACCCACTGTACACATGGATAAACGCTATACGATCCTAGGCATGTATATAATTCCAATCTAACTAAGCCAAGCATATAACTATGATAAACTAAGAACAATATAATTGCAAATATAATCAAGTAGAGCAAAGTCATAACCAATATATTGAAATAGAATAAAGTCATATTCATAATATTGAAGAACAAAGATGAACAATTGAAGAACAGAGAGGTATTACCAAGAATCCTCTTGACAGATCCGGGAACCAATCGAAGATTGACTCCTTCTAGTTCTAATCCTATGTAGCTATGCTAACTAGAGATCTAGTTGATGTGGTGGCTCTAGGGCTTGATCAGAGGCTCTCCTCCTGAATTAGGGTTTGAAGTATGAGACGAGGGCCTCTCCTCCAGGGCAGGGGCCTTGCTTATATAGCCCTTTCGGATGAATCTGGGCCGTTGGATCAAACCGACATTGAACGGACGGTTTTCCTTGATCCTCTAGGTCGGTGGAGCATAATCCTCGAGGCGGAGCCTGATTGGTCTACAGGAGGGGGCGGGCGCCCTGGGGACTAGGGCGGGCGCCCTGTCTCCAGCCCCGTTACGCCTCCCGTTCGTTCTCGTGGCTTCTGGACTCTTCTAGATGTAAGATAATTACGTGTTTGGTTAATATCCCGTCATTAATCCGACATGTGGGCCTTTCTTCCGTATTTCCTGATAACCCCTGCAGAAATAGATAAACAGCAAAACTCGTGGAATTCTGTCAGATAAAACCCTAAGTCTAGGTGTTGGTTTCATTTGGATCCTTTTCTCTATTTATTTGATAGTTATAATTGATACTTAAGGACCGTCAACATTTGTTATGACCATCATAGCTGCATCGATCTACTCAAACCTCACTATTGATCATGACAAATTAGATTTTATTTGTTTGAAGGTTTATTTATGCCTGATGGCTGACTCATACGAGTTATGATTTTTACCTGTACTGAAATAGGCTATCTGGTTTTAAAGTGAGAACTTGTACAAAAGGACCTTCTAGCTTTTTCCACATTTGGGTGCATTGTACTTGTTCCCGTCTTGGTCAAGCATCTACTATGAATCCATCATGACCCAAGGTGCTATTTACTATAATTTTATTTATAATTGTCTGATTTCTTCTATTGCAAAGAGCTTTCTTTTAAATAAACTTCGGATATCGATTGTCTAGTCGATGGCCTCATTCGGCTTGCTGCGTGTTGGTCATATTGTCACATTTTTGTGCCGACAGTTATCCTCTCCATGCTCCTATTTATCCTAACCTTGTTGCTATCCTTAGTTAAGTTAGACCGTAGTTGGTTTCACACGTTTTCTGGTGGGTACGATACTTGGAATACCTCTGGGTGAAACCTACAGCAGTATCCGTGCGCTTGCGGATTTATCTGTGTGTTTTAAAATATACCAACAAGCTTTCTGGCGCCGTTATCAGGGAAATGGTTGCTAAATTAACTACAAGCCTAGCTTAACCTTTTATCTTTTACTCTTTCTTTTGTTTTAATTTTTCTTTTAGCATGGATTCCACTCCTATCTATCAATATGCTAAACCCACGAGCGCAAGCCTAAAGCCACCAGAATCCTTAGACTAGGATAATCCTTCTCGGGAGAAGGCAATGAAAACCCATACTCACACCTACAAGAGTTTGAATAGACCTATGCATGCTTGTGTATCACTAGCATGTCTAATAAGGCCTTAAGATAAAAGTTGTTTCTATTATCT
>CM039599.1:277644-395867 GCA_022457205.1 Saccharum spontaneum
AAAAATCAGGGAAAAATTCAGGGAAAAGGAAAAATCTGGGCTATTTGCTTGTACTGTGAGTTCTTTCCACCGTCCTTTGTTTTCACCTTGTTGCGCTATGTCTCAACACGTCTTAGCCAACACCTGTGATTTGTACTTGGATCCGGATTGAACAATCGCTAATCTGCATTCGTTAATTGCTAATCCTTGCTATCTATTGTGTGCCTACCCATATCTCCACATATTCTTCGGTCAGCACAGGTTCATCTTGCAACTGTTCCCCACGCTCAACAATAGATTGTTTCACCACTTTGGCTTTGCCCCGTTTGGTTTCATCAAAATTGCCAAAAAAATTCCGAAAAATAAAGAAAAAAATTTGTCAAAGTTTTTGCACGCTTTTTAGAGAACGTGCTGTATTTCAGTAGACCACATCCCACCACAGTTGTAGGTGCCAATTTTTGTGGTTGCATCTTTTTCTGATCCTTGTTCAGAGAAAAACTTAAAAAATAGTGAAAAAATAAAAAAGTTTGGTCCCTACTAGTGCCTTTTGGAAAAATCAGGGAAAAATTCAGGAAAAAGAAAAATCTGGGCTATTTGCTTGTTCTGTGAGTTCTTTCCACCGTCCTTTGTTTTCACCTTGTTGCGCTACGTCTCGACACGTCTACCCAACACCTGTGATTTGTACTTTGGATCCGGATTGAACAATCGCTAATCTGCATTCGTTAATTGCTAATCGTTGCTGTCATATTGTGTGCCTACCCATATCTCCACATATTCTTCTGTCAGCACAGGTTCATCTTGCAACTGTTACCCACGCTCAACAACAGATTGTTTTACCACTTTGGCTTTGCCCTGTTTGGTTTCATCAAAATTGCCAAAAAATTCCAAAGAATAAAGAAAAAAATTGTCAAAGTTTTTGCACGCTTTTCAGAGAACGTGCTGTATTTCTGTAGACCACATCCCACCAAAGTTGTAGGTGCCAATTTTTGTGGTTGCATCTTTTTCTGATCCTTGCTCAGAGAAAAACATAAAAAATAGTGAAAAAATAAAAAAGTTTGGTTCCTACTAGTGCCTTTTGGAAAAATCAGGGAAAAATTCAGGAAAAAGGAAAAATCCGGGCTATTTGCTTGTTCTGTGACTTCTTTCCATCGTCCTTTGTTTTCACCTTGTTGTGCAACGTCTCGACACGTCTTAGCCAGCACCTGTGATTTGTACTTTGGATCCGGATTGAACAATCTCTAATCTACATTCGTTAATTGCTAATCCATGTTGTCATATATTGTGCCTACCCATATTGTGTGCCTACCCATAGCTCCACATATTCTTCTGTTGGCACAGGTTCTTCTAGCAACTATTACCCACCTCAACAACAGATTGTTTCGCCACTTTGGCTTTGCCTTGTTTGGTTTCATCAAAATTGCCAAAAAAATTCAGGAAAATAAAGAAAAAAAATTGTCAAAGTTTTTTGCACGCTTTTCAGAGAACGTGTTGTATTTCTGTAGACCACATCCCACCTCAGTTGTAGGTGCCAATTTTTATGGTTGCATCTTTTTCTGATCCTTGTTCAGAGAAAAACATAAAAAAATAGTGAAAAAATAAAAAAGTTTGGTTCCTACTGGTGCCCTTTGAAAAAATTAGGGAAAAATTCAGGAAAAAGGAAAAATCCGGGCTATTTGCATGTTCTGTGAGTTCTTTCCATCGTCCTTTGTTTTCACCTTGTTGCGCTATGTCTCGACACGTCTTAACCAGCACCTGTGATTTGTACTTTGCATCCGGATTGAACAATCGCTAATCTACATTCGTTAATTGCTAATCCTTGCTGTCATATTGTGTGCCTACCTATGTCTCCACATATTCTTGTGTCAGCACAGGTTCATCTTTGCAACTGTTACCCACGCTCAACAATAGATTGTTTTGCCACTTTCGCTTTGCCCTGTTTGGTTTCATCAAAATTGCCAAAAAATTCTAAAAAATAAAGAAAGAAATTGTCAAAGTTTTTGCACGCTTTTCAGAGAACGTGCTGTATTTCTGTAGACCACATCCCACCTCAGTTGTAGGTGCCAATTTTTGTGGTTGCATCTTTTTCTTATCCTTGTTCAGAGAAAAACTTAAAAAATAGTGAAAAAAATAAAAAAAGTTTGATTCGTACTAGTGCCTTTTGGAAAAATCAGGGAAAATTTAGGAAAAAGGAAAAATCTGGGCTATTTGCTTGTTCTGTGAGTTCTTTCCACCGTCCTTTGTTTTCACCTTGTTGCGCTACGTCTCGACACGTCTTAGCCAACACCTGTGATTTGAACTTTGGATCCGGATTGAACAATCGCTAATCTGCATTCGTTAATTGCTAATCCTTGCTGTCATATTGTGTGCCTACCCATATCTCCACATATTATTCTGTCAGCATGGTTTCATCTTGCAACTGTTACCCACGCTCAACAACAGACTGTTTCGCCACTTTGGCTTTGCCCTGTTTGGTTTCATCAAAATTGCCAAAAAATTCTGAAAAATAAAGAAAAAAATTGTCAAAGTTTTTGCACGCTTTTCAGAGAACTGCTGTATTTCTGTAGACCACATCCCACCTCAGTTGTAGTTGCCAATTTTTGTGGTTGCATCTTTTTCTGATCCTTGTTCAGAGAAAAACATAAAAGAATAGTGAAAAAATAAAAAAGTTTGGTTCCTACTGGTGTCTTTTGGAAAAATCATGGAAAAATTCAGGAAAAAGGAAAAATCCGGGCTATTTGCTTGTTCTGTGAGTTCTTTCCATCGTCCTTTGTTTTCACCTTGTTGCGCAACGTCTCGACATGTCTTAGCCGGCACCTGTGATTTGTACTTTGGATCCAGATTGAACAATCGCTAATCTGGATTCATTAATTGCTAATCCTTGTTGTCATATTGTGTGCCTACCCATAGCTCCACATATTCTTCTGTCAGCACAGGTTCATCTTGCAACTGTTACCCATGCTCAACAACAGATTGTTTCGCCACTTTGGCTTTGCCCTGTTTGGTTTCATCAAAATTGCCAAAAATATTCGGGAAAATAAAGAAAAAAAATTGTCAAAGTTTTTGCACGCTTTTCAGAGAACGTGCTGTATTTTTGTAGACCACATCCCACCTCACTTATAGGTGCCAATTTTTATGGTTGCATCTTTTTCTGATCCTTGTTCAGAGGTAAACATTGAAAAAATTGTGAAAAAATAAAAAAGTTTGATTCCTACTAGTGCCTTTTGGAAAAATCAAGGAAAAATTTAGGAAAAGGAAAAATCCGAGCTATTTGCATGTTCTGTGAGTTCTTTCCATCGTCCTTTGTTTTCACCTTGTTGCGCTATGTCTCGACACGTCTTAGCCAGCGCCTGTGATTTGTACTTTGGATCCGGATTGAACAATCGCTAATCTGCATTCGTTAATTGCTAATCCTTGCTGTCATATTGTGTGCCTACCCATATCTCCACATATTTTTCTGTTAGCACAGGTTCATCTTGCAACTGTTACCCACGCTCAACAACAGACTGTTTCACCACTTTGGCTTTGCCCTGTTTGGTTTCATCAAAATTGCCAAAGAAATTCGGGAAAATAAAGAAAAAAAATTGTCAAAGTTTTTGCACGCTTTTCAGAGAACGTGCTGTATTTTTGTAGACCACATCCCACCTCAGTTATAGGTGCCAATTTTTATGGTTGCATATTTTTTTGATCCTTGTTCAGAGGTAAACATTGAAAAAATAGTGAAAAAATAAAAAAGTTTGATTCCTACTAGTGCCTTTTGGAAAAATCAAGGAAAAATTTAGAAAAAAGGAAAAATCCGGGCTATTTGCATGTTCTGTGAGTTCTTTCCATCGTCCTTTGTTTTCACCTTGCTGCGCTATGTCTCGACACGTCTTAGCCAGCACCTGTGATTTGTACTTTGGATCCGGATTGAACAATCGCTAATCTGCATTCGTTAATTGCTAATCCTTGTTGTCATATTGTGTGCCTACCCATAGCTCCACATATTCTTCTGTCAGCACAGGTTCATCTTGCAACTATTACCCACGCTCAACAACAGATTGTTTCACCACTTTGGCTTTGCCCTGTTTGGTTTCATCAAAATTGCCAAAAAAATTCCAAAGAATAAAGAAAAAAATTGTCAAAGTTTTTGCACGCTTTTTAGGGAACGTGCTGTATTTCTGTAGACCACATCCTACCAAAGTTGTAGGTGCCAATTTTTGTGGTTGCATCTTTTTCTGATCCTTGTTCAGAGAAAAACATAAAAAAATAGTGAAAAAATAAAAAAGTTTGGTTCCTACTAGTGCCTTTTGGAAAAATCAGGGAAAAATTTAGGAAAAAGGAAAAATCCGGGCTATTTGCTTGTTCTGTGAGTTCTTTCCATCGTCCTTTATTTTCAAATTGTTGCGCAACGTCTCGACACGTCTTAGCCAGCACCCGCGATTTGTACTTGGGATCCGGATTGAACAATCTCTAATTTGCATTCGTTAATTGCTAATCCATATTGTCATATTGTGTGCCTACCCGTAGCTCCACATATTCTTCTGTTGGCACAGGTTCATCTAGCAACTATTAGCCACCTCAACAACAGATTGTTTCGCCACTTTGGCTTTGCCTTGTTTGGTTTCATCAAAATTGCCAAAAAAATTCAGGAAAATAAAGAAAAAGAATTGTCAAAGTTTTTGCACGCATTTCAGAGAATGTGCTGTATTTCTGTAGACCACATCCCACCTCAGTTGTAGGTGCCAATTTTTATGGTTGCATCTTTTTCTGATCCTTGTTCAGAGAAAAACATAAAAAAATAGTGAAAAAATAAAAAAGTTTGATTCCTACTGGTGCCTTTTGAAAAAATCAGGGAAAAATTCAGGAAAAAGGAAAAATCCAGGCTATTTGCATGTTCTGTGAGTTCTTTCCATCGTCTTTTGTTTTCACCTTGTTGCGTTATGTCTCGACACGTCTTAACCAGCACCTGTGATTTGTACTTTGCATCCGGATTGAACAATCGCTAATCTACATTCGTTAATTGCTAATCCTTGCTGTCATATTGTGTGCCTACCAATCTCCACATATTCTTGTGTCAGCACAGGTTCATCTTTGCAACTGTTACCCACACTCAACAACAGACTGTTTCGCCACTTTTGCTTTGCCCTATTTGGTTTCATCAAAATTGCCAAAAAATTCTAAAAAATAAAGAAAAAAATTGTCAAAGTTTTTGCACGCTTTTCAGAGAACGTGCTGTATTTCTGTAGACCACATCCCACCTCAGTTGTAGGTGCCAATTTTTGTGGTTGCATCTTTTTCTGATCCTTGTTCAGAGAAAAACATAAAAAAATAGTGAAAAAATAAAAAAGTTTGGTTCCTACTGGTGCCTTTTGGAAAAATCAGGGAAAAATTCAGGAAAAAGGAAAAATCCGGGCTATTTGCTTGTTCTGTGAGTTCTTTCCATCGTCCTTTGTTTTCACCTTGTTGCGCTATGTCTCGACACGTCTTAGCCAGCACCTGTGATTTGTACTTTGGATCCAGATTGAACAATCGCTAATCTGCATTCGTTAATTGCTAATCCTTGTTGTCATATTGTGTGCCTACCCATAGCTCCACATATTCTTCTGTCAGCACAGGTTCATCTTGCAACTGTTACCCACGCTCAACAACAGATTGTTTCGCCACTTTGGCTTTGCCCTGTTTGGTTTCATCAAAATTGCCAAAAAATTCGGGAAAATAAAGAAAAAAAATTGTCAAAGTTTTTGCACGCTTTTCAGAGAACGTGCTGTATTTTTGTAGACGACATCCCACCTCAGTTATAGGTGCCAATTTTTATGGTTGCATCTTTTTCTGATCCTTGTTCAGAGGTAAACATTGAAAAAATAGTGAAAAAATAAAAAAGTTTGATTCCTACTAGTGCCTTTTGGAAAAATCAAGGAAAAATTTAGAAAAAAGGAAAAATCCGGGCTATTTGCATGTTCTGTGAGTTCTTTCCATCGTCCTTTGTTTTCACCTTGCTGCGCTATGTCTCGACACGTCTTAGCCAGCACCTGTGATTTGTACTTTGGATCCGGATTGAACAATCGCTAATCTGCATTCGTTAATTGCTAATCCTTGTTGTCATATTGTGTGCCTACCCATAGCTCCACATATTCTTCTGTCAGCACAGGTTCATCTTGCAACTATTACCCACGCTCAACAACAGATTGTTTCACCACTTTGGCTTTGCCCTGTTTGGTTTCATCAAAATTGCCAAAAAAATTCCAAAGAATAAAGAAAAAAATTGTCAAAGTTTTTGCACGCTTTTTAGGGAACGTGCTGTATTTCTGTAGACCACATCCTACCAAAGTTGTAGGTGCCAATTTTTGTGGTTGCATCTTTTTCTGATCCTTGTTCAGAGAAAAACATAAAAAAATAGTGAAAAAATAAAAAAGTTTGGTTCCTACTAGTGCCTTTTGGAAAAATCAGGGAAAAATTTAGGAAAAAGGAAAAATCCGGGCTATTTGCTTGTTCTGTGAGTTCTTTCCATCGTCCTTTATTTTCAAATTGTTGCGCAACGTCTCGACACGTCTTAGCCAGCACCCGCGATTTGTACTTGGGATCCGGATTGAACAATCTCTAATTTGCATTCGTTAATTGCTAATCCATATTGTCATATTGTGTGCCTACCCGTAGCTCCACATATTCTTCTGTTGGCACAGGTTCATCTAGCAACTATTAGCCACCTCAACAACAGATTGTTTCGCCACTTTGGCTTTGCCTTGTTTGGTTTCATCAAAATTGCCAAAAAAATTCAGGAAAATAAAGAAAAAGAATTGTCAAAGTTTTTGCACGCATTTCAGAGAATGTGCTGTATTTCTGTAGACCACATCCCACCTCAGTTGTAGGTGCCAATTTTTATGGTTGCATCTTTTTCTGATCCTTGTTCAGAGAAAAACATAAAAAAATAGTGAAAAAATAAAAAAGTTTGATTCCTACTGGTGCCTTTTGAAAAAATCAGGGAAAAATTCAGGAAAAAGGAAAAATCCAGGCTATTTGCATGTTCTGTGAGTTCTTTCCATCGTCTTTTGTTTTCACCTTGTTGCGTTATGTCTCGACACGTCTTAACCAGCACCTGTGATTTGTACTTTGCATCCGGATTGAACAATCGCTAATCTACATTCGTTAATTGCTAATCCTTGCTGTCATATTGTGTGCCTACCAATCTCCACATATTCTTGTGTCAGCACAGGTTCATCTTTGCAACTGTTACCCACACTCAACAACAGACTGTTTCGCCACTTTTGCTTTGCCCTATTTGGTTTCATCAAAATTGCCAAAAAATTCTAAAAAATAAAGAAAAAAATTGTCAAAGTTTTTGCACGCTTTTCAGAGAACGTGCTGTATTTCTGTAGACCACATCCCACCTCAGTTGTAGGTGCCAATTTTTGTGGTTGCATCTTTTTCTGATCCTTGTTCAGAGAAAAACATAAAAAAATAGTGAAAAAATAAAAAAGTTTGGTTCCTACTGGTGCCTTTTGGAAAAATCAGGGAAAAATTCAGGAAAAAGGAAAAATCCGGGCTATTTGCTTGTTCTGTGAGTTCTTTCCATCGTCCTTTGTTTTCACCTTGTTGCGCTATGTCTCGACACGTCTTAGCCAGCACCTGTGATTTGTACTTTGGATCCAGATTGAACAATCGCTAATCTGCATTCGTTAATTGCTAATCCTTGTTGTCATATTGTGTGCCTACCCATAGCTCCACATATTCTTCTGTCAGCACAGGTTCATCTTGCAACTGTTACCCACGCTCAACAACAGATTGTTTCGCCACTTTGGCTTTGCCCTGTTTGGTTTCATCAAAATTGCCAAAAAATTCGGGAAAATAAAGAAAAAAAATTGTCAAAGTTTTTGCACGCTTTTCAGAGAACGTGCTGTATTTTTGTAGACCACATCCCACCTCAGTTATAGGTGCCAATTTTTATGGTTGCATCTTTTTCTGATCCTTGTTCAGAGGTAAACATTGAAAAAATAGTGAAAAAATAAAAAAGTTTGATTCCTACTAGTGCCTTTTGGAAAAATCAAGGAAAAATTTATGAAAAAGGAAAAATCCGGGCTATTTGCATGTTTTGTGAGTTCTTTCCGTTGTCCTTTGTTTTCACCTTGTTGCGCTATGTCTCGACACGTCTTAGCCAGCACCTGTGATTTGTACTTTGGATCCGGATTGAACAATCGCTAATCTACATTCGTTAATTGCTAATCCTTGCTGTCATATTGTGTGCCTACCCATATCTCCACATATTCTTCTGTCAGCACAGGTTCATCTTGCAACTGTTACCCACGCTCAACAACTGATTGTTTCACCACTTTGGCTTTGCCCTGTTTGGTTTCATCAAAATTGCCAAAAAATTCCAAAGAATAAAGAAAAAAATTGTCAAAGTTTTTGCACGCTTTTCAGGGAACGTGCTGTATTTCTGTAGACCACATCCCACCAAAGTTGTAGGTGCCAATTTTTGTTTTCACCGTGTTCTGTCAGCATGGTTCCAATTTTTGTGGTTGCATCTTTTTCTGATTCTTGTTCAGAGAAAAACAAAAAAAATAGTGAAAAAATAAAAAAGTTGGGTTCCTACTAGTGCCTCTTGGAAAAATCAGGGAAAAATTAAGGAAAAAGGAAAAATCCGGGCTATTTGCTTGTTTTGTGAGTTCTTTCCATCGTCCTTTGTTTTCACCTTGTTGCGCAACGTCTTGACACGTCTTAGCCAGCACCTGTGATTTGTACTTTGGATCTGGATTGAACAATCTCTAATCTGCATTCGTTAATTGCTAATCCATGTTGTCATATTGTGTGCCTACCCATAGCTCCACATATTCTTCTGTTGGCACAGGTTCATCTAGCAACTATTACCCACCTCAACAACAGATTGTTTCGCCACTTTGGCTTTGCCTTGTTTGGTTCCATCAAAATTGCCAAAAGAATTCAGGAAAATAAAGAAAAAAATTGTTAAAGTTTTTGCACGCATTTCAGAGAACATGCTGTATTTCTGTAGACCACATCCCACCTCAGTTGTAGGTGCCAATTTTTGTGGTTGCATCTTTTTCTGATCCTTGTTCAGAGCAAAATTTAAAAAATAGTGAAAAAGGTAAAAAAAGTTTGATTCGTACTAGTGCCTTTTGGAAAAATCAGGGAAAAATTCAGGAAAAAGGAAAAATCCAGGCTATTTGCATGTTCTGTGAGTTCTTTCCATCGTCCTTTGTTTTCACCTTGTTGCGCTATGTCTCGACACGTCTTAGCCAGCACCTGTGATTTGTAATTTGGATCCGGATTGAACAATCGCTAATCTACATTCGTTAATTGCTAATCCATGTTGTCATATTGTGTGCCTACCTATGTCTCCACGGATTCTTGTGTCAGCACAGGTTCATCTTGCAACTGTTACCCACGCTCAACAATAGATTGTTTTGCCACTTTGGCTTTGCCCAGTTTGGTTTCATCAAAATTGCCAAAAAATTCTGAAAAATAAAGAAAAACTTTGTCAAAGTTTTTGCACGCTTTTCTGAGAACGTGCTGTATTTCTGTAGACCACATCCCACCTCAGTTGTAGGTGCCAATTTTTGTGGTTGCATCTTTTTCTGATCCTTGTTCAGAGAAAAACTTAAAAAATAGTGAAAAAGTAAAAAAAGTTTGATTCGTACAAGCGCCTTTTGGAAAAATCAGGGAAAAATTTAGGAAAAAGGAAAAATCTGGGCTATTTGCTTGTTCTGTGAGTTCTTTCCACCATCCTTTGTTTTCACCTTGTTGCGCTACGTCTCGACACGTCTTAGCCAACACCTGTGATTTGTACTTTGGATCCGGATTGAACAATCGCTAATCTGCATTCGTTAATTGCTAATCCTTGCTGTCATATTGTGTGCCTACCCATATCTCCACATATTATTCTGTCAGCATAGTTTCATCTTGCAACTGTTACCCACGCTCAACAACAGATTGTTTCGCCACTTTGGCTTTGCCCTGTTTGGTTTCATCAAAATTGCCAAAAAAGTTCTGAAAAATAAAGAAAAAAATTGTCAAAGTTGTAGGTGCCAATTTTTGTTTTCACCTTGTTCTGTCAGCATGGTTCCAATTTTTGTGGTTGCATCTTTTTCTGATCCTTGTTCAGAGAAAAACATAAAAAAATAGTGAAAAAATAAAAAAGTTTGGTTCCTACTAGTGCCTCTTGGAAAAATCAGGGAAAAATTAAGGAAAAAGGAAAAATCCGGGCTATTTGCTTGTTCTGTGAGTTCTTTCCATCGTCCTTTGTTTTCACCTTGTTGCGCTATGTCT
The DNA here is from genome assembly GCA_022457205.1 of Saccharum spontaneum. Classification (NCBI taxonomy): domain Eukaryota; kingdom Viridiplantae; phylum Streptophyta; class Magnoliopsida; order Poales; family Poaceae; genus Saccharum; species Saccharum spontaneum. Next base: position 287,881 of record CM039599.1, read on the forward strand.
CGACACGTCTTAGCCAGCACCTGTGATTTGTACTTTGGATCCAGATTGAACAATCGCTAATCTGCATTCGTTAATTGCTAATCCTTGTTGTCATATTGTGTGCCTACCCATAGCTCTACATATTCTTCTGTCAGCACAGGTTCATCTTGCAACTGTTACCCACGCTCAACAACAGATTGTTTCGCCACTTTGGCATTGCCCTGTTTGGTTTCATCAAAATTGCCAAAAAATTCGGGAAAATAAAGAAAAAAAATTGTCAAAGTTTTTGCACGCTTTTCAGAGAACGTGCTGTATTTTTGTAGACCACATCCCACCTCAGTTATAGGTGCCAATTTTTATGGTTGCATCTTTTTCTGATCCTTGTTCAGAGGTAAACATTGAAAAAATAGTGAAAAAATAAAAAAGTTTGATTCGTACAAGCGCCTTTTGGAAAAATCTGGGAAAAATTTAGGAAAAAGGAAAAATCTGGGCTATTTGCTTGTTCTGTGAGTTCTTTCCATCGTCCTTTGTTTTCACCTTGTTGCGCTATGTCTCGACACGTCTTAGCCAGCACCTGTGATTTGTAATTTGGATCCGGATTGAACAATCGCTAATCTACATTCGTTAATTGCTAATCCATGTTGTCATATTGTGTGCCTACCTATGTCTCCACGGATTCTTGTGTCAGCACAGGTTCATCTTGCAACTGTTACCCACGCTCAACAATAGATTGTTTTGCCACTTTGGCTTTGCCCTGTTTGGTTTCATCAAAATTGCCAAAAAATTCTGAAAAATAAAGAAAAACATTGTCAAAGTTTTTGCACGCTTTTCTGAGAACGTGCTGTATTTCTGTAGACCACATCCCACCTCAGTTGTAGGTGCCAATTTTTGTGGTTGCATCTTTTTCTAATCCTTGTTCAGAGAAAAACTTAAAAAATAGTGAAAAAGTAAAAAAAGTTTGATTCGTACAAGCGCCTTTTGGAAAAATCAGGGAAAAATTTAGGAAAAAGGAAAAATCTGGGCTATTTGCTTGTTCTGTGAGTTCTTTCCACCATCCTTTGTTTTCACCTTGTTGCGCTACGTCTCGACACGTCTTAGCCAACACCTGTGATTTGTACTTTGGATCCGGATTGAACAATCGCTAATCTGCATTCGTTAATTGCTAATCCTTGCTGTCATATTGTGTGCCTACCCATATCTCCACATATTATTCTGTCAGCATAGTTTCATCTTGCAACTGTTACCCACGCTCAACAACAGATTGTTTCGCCACTTTGGCTTTGCCCTGTTTGGTTTCATCAAAATTGCCAAAAAAGTTCTGAAAAATAAAGAAAAAAATTGTCAAAGTTTTAGGTGCCAATTTTTGTTTTCACCTTGTTCTGTCAGCATGGTTCCAATTTTTGTGGTTGCATCTTTTTCTGATCCTTGTTCAGAGAAAAACATAAAAAAATAGTGAAAAAATAAAAAAGTTTGGTTCCTACTAGTGCCTCTTGGAAAAATCAGGGAAAAATTAAGGAAAAAGGAAAAATCCGGGCTATTTGCTTGTTCTGTGAGTTCTTTCCATCGTCCTTTGTTTTCACCTTGTTGCGCTATGTCTCGACACGTCTTAGCCAGCACCTGTGATTTGTACTTTGGATCCAGATTGAACAATCGCTAATCTGCATTCGTTAATTGCTAATCCTTGTTGTCATATTGTGTGCCTACCCATAGCTCTACATATTCTTCTGTCAGCACAGGTTCATCTTGCAACTGTTACCCACGCTCAACAACAGATTGTTTCGCCACTTTGGCTTTGCCCTGTTTGGTTTCATCAAAATTGCCAAAAAATTCGGGAAAATAAAGAAAAAAAATTGTCAAAGTTTTTGCACGCTTTTCAGAGAACGTGCTGTATTTTTGTAGACCACATCCCACCTCAGTTATAGGTGCCAATTTTTATGGTTGCATCTTTTTCTGATCCTTGTTCAGAGGTAAACATTGAAAAAATAGTGAAAAAATAAAAAAGTTTGATTCGTACAAGCGCCTTTTGGAAAAATCTGGGAAAAATTTAGGAAAAAGGAAAAATCTGGGCTATTTGCTTGTTCTGTGAGTTCTTTCCATCGTCCTTTGTTTTCACCTTGTTGCGCTATGTCTCGACACGTCTTAGCCAGCACCTGTGATTTGTAATTTGGATCCGGATTGAACAATCGCTAATCTACATTCGTTAATTGCTAATCCATGTTGTCATATTGTGTGCCTACCTATGTCTCCACGGATTCTTGTGTCAGCACAGGTTCATCTTGCAACTGTTACCCACGCTCAACAATAGATTGTTTTGCCACTTTGGCTTTGCCCTGTTTGGTTTCATCAAAATTGCCAAAAAATTCTGAAAAATAAAGAAAAACATTGTCAAAGTTTTTGCACGCTTTTCTGAGAACGTGCTGTATTTCTGTAGACCACATCCCACCTCAGTTGTAGGTGCCAATTTTTGTGGTTGCATCTTTTTCTGATCCTTGTTCAGAGAAAAACTTAAAAAATAGTGAAAAAGTAAAAAAAGTTTGATTCGTACAAGCGCCTTTTGGAAAAATCAGGGAAAAATTTAGGAAAAAGGAAAAATCTGGGCTATTTGCTTGTTCTGTGAGTTCTTTCCACCATCCTTTGTTTTCACCTTGTTGCGCTACGACTCGACACGTCTTAGCCAACACCTGTGATTTGTACTTTGGATCCGGATTGAACAATCGCTAATCTGCATTCGTTAATTGCTAATCCTTGCTGTCATATTGTGTGCCTACCCATATCTCCACATATTATTCTGTCAGCATAGTTTCATCTTGCAACTGTTACCCACGCTCAACAACAGATTGTTTCGCCACTTTGGCTTTGCCCTGTTTGGTTTCATCAAAATTGCCAAAAAAGTTCTGAAAAATAAAGAAAAAAATTGTCAAAGTTTTAGGTGCCAATTTTTGTTTTCACCTTGTTCTGTCAGCATGGTTCCAATTTTTGTGGTTGCATCTTTTTCTGATCCTTGTTCAGAGAAAAACATAAAAAAATAGTGAAAAAATAAAAAAGTTTGGTTCCTACTAGTGCCTCTTGGAAAAATCAGGGAAAAATTAAGGAAAAAGGAAAAATCCGGGCTATTTGCTTGTTCTGTGAGTTCTTTCCATCGTCCTTTGTTTTCACCTTGTTGCGCTATGTCTCGACACGTCTTAGCCAGCACCTGTGATTTGTACTTTGGATCCAGATTGAACAATCGCTAATCTGCATTCGTTAATTGCTAATCCTTGTTGTCATATTGTGTGCCTACCCATAGCTCTACATATTCTTCTGTCAGCACAGGTTCATCTTGCAACTGTTACCCACGCTCAACAACAGATTGTTTCGCCACTTTGGCTTTGCCCTGTTTGGTTTCATCAAAATTGCCAAAAAATTCGGGAAAATAAAGAAAAAAAATTGTCAAAGTTTTTGCACGCTTTTCAGAGAACGTGCTGTATTTTTGTAGACCACATCCCACCTCAGTTATAGGTGCCAATTTTTATGGTTGCATCTTTTTCTGATCCTTGTTCAGAGGTAAACATTGAAAAAATAGTGAAAAAATAAAAAAGTTTGATTCGTACAAGCGCCTCTTGGAAAAATCAGGGAAAAATTAAGGAAAAAGGAAAAATCCGGGCTATTTGCTTATTCTGTGAGTTCTTTCCATCGTCCTTTGTTTTCACCTTGTTGCGCTATGTCTCGACACGTCTTAGCCAGCACCTGTGATTTGTACTTTGGATCCAGATTGAACAATCGCTAATCTGCATTCGTTAATTGCTAATCCTTGTTGTCATATTGTGTGCCTACCCATAGCTCTACATATTCTTCTGTCAGCACAGGTTCATCTTGCAACTGTTACCCACGCTCAACAACAGATTGTTTCGCCACTTTGGCTTTGCCCTGTTTGGTTTCATCAAAATTGCCAAAAAATTCGGGAAAATAAAGAAAAAAAATTGTCAAAGTTTTTACACGCTTTTCAGAGAACGTGCTGTATTTTTGTAGACCACATCCCACCTCAGTTATAGGTGCCAATTTTTATGGTTGCATCTTTTTCTGATCCTTGTTCAGAGGTAAACATTGAAAAAATAGTGAAAAAATAAAAAAGTTTGATTCGTACAAGCGCCTTTTGGAAAAATCTGGGAAAAATTTAGGAAAAAGGAAAAATCTGGGCTATTTGCTTGTTCTGTGAGTTCTTTCCATCGTCCTTTGTTTTCACCTTGTTGCGCTACGTCTCGACACGTCTTAGCCAGCACCTGTGATTTGTAATTTGGATCCGGATTGAACAATCGCTAATCTACATTCGTTAATTGCTAATCCATGTTGTCATATTGTGTGCCTACCTATGTCTCCACGGATTCTTGTGTCAGCACAGGTTCATCTTGCAACTGTTACCCACGCTCAACAATAGATTGTTTTGCCACTTTGGCTTTGCCCTGTTTGGTTTCATCAAAATTGCCAAAAAATTCTGAAAAATAAAGAAAAACATTGTCAAAGTTTTTGCACGCTTTTCTGAGAACGTGCTGTATTTCTGTAGACCACATCCCACCTCAGTTGTAGGTGCCAATTTTTGTGGTTGCATCTTTTTCTGATCCTTGTTCAGAGAAAAACTTAAAAAATAGTGAAAAAGTAAAAAAAGTTTGATTCGTACAAGCGCCTTTTGGAAAAATCAGGGAAAAATTTAGGAAAAAGGAAAAATCTGGGCTATTTGCTTGTTCTGTGAGTTCTTTCCACCATCCTTTGTTTTCACCTTGTTGCGCTACGTCTCGACACGTCTTAGCCAACACCTGTGATTTGTACTTTGGATCCGGATTGAACAATCGCTAATCTGCATTCGTTAATTGCTAATCCTTGCTGTCATATTGTGTGCCTACCCATATCTCCACATATTATTCTGTCAGCATAGTTTCATCTTGCAACTGTTACCCACGCTCAACAACAGATTGTTTCGCCACTTTGGCTTTGCCCTGTTTGGTTTCATCAAAATTGCCAAAAAAGTTCTGAAAAATAAAGAAAAAAATTGTCAAAGTTGTAGGTGCCAATTTTTGTTTTCACCTTGTTCTGTCAGCATGGTTCCAATTTTTGTGGTTGCATCTTTTTCTGATCCTTGTTCAGAGAAAAACATAAAAAAATAGTGAAAAAATAAAAAAGTTTGGTTCCTACTAGTGCCTCTTGGAAAAATCAGGGAAAAATTAAGGAAAAAGGAAAAATCCGGGCTATTTGCTTGTTCTGTGAGTTCTTTCCATCGTCCTTTGTTTTCACCTTGTTGCGCTATGTCTCGACACGTCTTAGCCAGCACCTGTGATTTGTACTTTGGATCCAGATTGAACAATCGCTAATCTGCATTCGTTAATTGCTAATCCTTGTTGTCATATTGTGTGCCTACCCATAGCTCTACATATTCTTCTGTCAGCACAGGTTCATCTTGCAACTGTTACCCACGCTCAACAACAGATTGTTTCGCCACTTTGGCTTTGCCCTGTTTGGTTTCATCAAAATTGCCAAAAAATTCGGGAAAATAAAGAAAAAAAATTGTCAAAGTTTTTGCACGCTTTTCAGAGAACGTGCTGTATTTTTGTAGACCACATCCCACCTCAGTTATAGGTGCCAATTTTTATGGTTGCATCTTTTTCTGAACCTTGTTCAGAGGTAAACATTGAAAAAATAGTGAAAAAATAAAAAAGTTTGATTCGTACAAGCGCCTTTTGGAAAAATCTGGGAAAAATTTAGGAAAAAGGAAAAATCTGGGCTATTTGCTTGTTCTGTGAGTTCTTTCCACCATCCTTTGTTTTCACCTTGTTGCGCTACGTCTCGACACGTCTTAGCCAACACCTGTGATTTGTACTTTGGATCCGGATTGAACAATCGCTAATCTGCATTCGTTAATTGCTAATCCTTGCTGTCATATTGTGTGCCTACCCATATCTCCACATATTATTCTGTCAGCATAGTTTCATCTTGCAACTGTTACCCACGCTCAACAACAGATTGTTTCGCCACTTTGGCTTTGCCCTGTTTGGTTTCATCAAAATTGCCAAAAAAGTTCTGAAAAATAAAGAAAAAAATTGTCAAAGTTGTAGGTGCCAATTTTTGTTTTCACCTTGTTCTGTCAGCATGGTTCCAATTTTTGTGGTTGCATCTTTTTCTGATCCTTGTTCAGAGAAAAACATAAAAAAATAGTGAAAAAATAAAAAAGTTGGGTTCCTACAAGTGCCTCTTGGAAAAATCAGGGAAAAATTAAGGAAAAAGGAAAAATCCGGGCTATTTGCTGGTTCTGTGAGTTCTTTCCATCGTCCTTTGTTTTCACCTTGTTGCGCAACGTCTTGACACGTCTTAGCCAGCACCTGTGATTTGTACTTTGGATCTGGATTGAACAATCTCTAATCTGCATTCGTTAATTGCTAATCCATGTTGTCATATTGTGTGCCTACTCATAGCTCCACATATTCTTCTGTTGGCACAGGTTCATCTAGCAACTATTACCCACCTCAACAACAGATTGTTTCGCCACTTTGGCTTTGCCTTGTTTGGTTCCATCAAAATTACCAAAAGAATTCAGGAAAATAAAGAAAAAAAATTGTTAAAGTTTTTGCACACATTTCAGAGAACATGCTGTATTTCTGTAGACCACATCCCACCTCAGTTGTAGGTGCCAATTTTTGTGGTTGCATCTTTTTCTGATCCTTGTTCAGAGAAAAACTTAAAAAATAGTGAAAAAGGTAAAAAAAGTTTGATTCGTACTAGTGCCTTTTGGAAAAATCAGGGAAAAATTCAGGAAAAAGGAAAAATCCGGGCTATTTGCATGTTCTCTGAGTTCTTTCCATCGTCCTTTGTTTTCACCTTGTTGCGCTATGTCTCGACACGTCTTAGCCAGCACCTGTGATTTGTAATTTGGATCCGGATTGAACAATCGCTAATCTACATTCGTTAATTGCTAATCCATGTTGTCATATTGTGTGCCTACCTATGTCTCCACAGATTCTTGTGTCAGCACAGGTTCATCTTGCAACTGTTACCCACGCTCAACAATAGATTGTTTTGCCACTTTGGCTTTGCCCAGTTTGGTTTCATCAAAATTGCCAAAAAATTCTGAAAAATAAAGAAAAAAATTGTCAAAGTTTTTGCACGCTTTTCTGAGAACGTGCTGTATTTCTGTAGACCACATCCCACCTCAGTTGTAGGTGCCAATTTTTGTGGTTGCATCTTTTTCTGATCCTTGTTCAGAGAAAAACTTAAAAAAATAGTGAAAAAATAAAAAAGTTTGGTTCCTACTGGTGCCTTTTGGAAAAATCAGGGAAAATTTAGGAAAAAGGAAAAATCTGGGCTATTTGCTTGTTCTGTGAGTTCTTTCCACCGTCCTTTGTGTTCACCTTGTTGCGCTACGTCTCGACACGTCTTAGCCAACACCTGTGATTTGTACTTTGGATCCGGATTGAACAATCGCTAATCTGCATTCGTTAATTGCTAATCCTTGCTGTCATATTGTGTGCCTATCCATATCTCCACATATTCTTCTGTCAGCATAGGTTCATCTTGCAACTGTTACCCACGCTCAACAATAGATTGTTTCGCCACTTTGGCTTTGCCCTATTTGGTTTCATCAAAATTGCTAAAAAATTCTGAAAAATAAAGAAAAAAATTGTCAAAGTTTTTGCACGCTTTTCAGAGAACGTGCTATATTTCTGTAGACCACATCCCACCTCAGTTGTAGGTGCCAATTTTTGTGGTTGCATCTTTTTCTGATCCTTGTTCAGAGAAAAACATAAAAAATAGTGAAAAATTAAAAAGTTTGATTCCTACTAGTACCTTTCGGAAAAATCATGGAAACATTGAGGAAAAAGGAAAAATCCGGGCTATTTGCAACGTCTCGACACATCTTAGCCAGCACCTGTGATTTGTACATTGGATCCGGATTGAACAATCGCTAATCTGCATTCATTAATTGCCAATCCTTGCTGTCATATTGTGTGCCTACCCATAGCTCCACATATTCTTCTGTTGGCACAGGTTCATCTAGCAACTATTACCCACCTCAACAACAGTTTGTTTTGCTACTTTGGCATTGTCCTCTTTGGTTTCGTCAAAATTGCCAAAAAAATTCGGGAAAATAAAGAAAAAATTTGTCAGAGTTTTTGCACGCTTTTCAGAGAACGTGCTATATTTCTGTAGACCACATCCCACCTCAGTTGTAGGTGCCAATTTTTATGGTTGCATCTTTTTCTGATCCTTGTTCAGAGAAAAACATAAAAAAATAGTGAAAAAATAAAAAAGTTTGATTCCTACTGGTGCCTTTTGAAAAAATCAGGGAAAAATTTAGGGAAAAGGAAAAATCCGGGCTATTTGCTTGTTCTGTGAGTTCTTTCGATCGTCCTTTGTTTTCACCTTGTTGCGCTACGTCCCGACACGTCTTAGCCAGCACCTGTGATTTGTACTTTGGATCCAAATTGAACAATCGCTAATCTGCATTCGTTAATTGCTAATCCTTGCTGTCATATTGTGTGCCTACCCATATCTCCACATATTCTTCAGTCAGCACAGGTTCATCTTGCAACTGTTACCCACGCGCAACAACAGATTGTTTCACCGGTTTGGCTTTGCCCTGTTTGGTTTCATCAAAATTGCCAAAAAAATTCTGAAAAATAAAGAAAAAAATTGTCAAACTTTTTGCACGCTTTTTAGAGAACGTGCTGTATTTCTATAGACCACATCCCACCACAGTTGTAGGTGCCAATTTTTGTGGTTGCATCTTTTTCTGATCTTTGTTCAGAGAAAAACATTAAAAAAATAGTGAAAAAATAAAAAAAGTTTGATTCCTACTAGTGCCTTTTGGAAAATTCATGGAAAAATTTAGGAAAAAGGAAAAATCAGGGCTATTTGCATGTTCTGTGAGTTCTTTCCATCGTCCTTTGTTTTCACCTTGTTGCGCTATGTCTCGACACGTCTTAGCCAGCACCTGTGATTTGTACTTTGGATCTAGATTGAACAATCGCTAATCTACATTCGTTAATTGCTAATCCTTGCTGTCATATTGTGTGCCTACCTATGTCTCCACATATTCTTGTGTCAGCACAGGTTCATCTTGCAACTGTTACCCACGCTCAACAATAGATTGTTTCGCCACTTTGGCTTTGCCCTGTTTGGTTTCATCAAAATTGCCAAAAAATTCTGAAAAATAAAGAAAAAAATTGTCAAAGTTTTTGCACGCTTTTCAGAGAACGTGCTGTATTTCTGTAGACCACATCCCACCTCAGTTGTAGGTGCCAATTTTTGTGGTTGCATCTTTTTCTGATCCTTGTTCAGAGAAAAACTTAAAAAATAGTGAAAAAAATAAAAAAAGTTTGATTCGTACTAGTGCCTTTTGAAAAATCAGGGAAAAATTTACGAAAAAGGAAAAATCTGGGCTATTTGCTTGTTCTGTGAGTTCTTTCCACCGTCCTTTGTTTTCACCTTGTTGCGCTACGTCTCGACACGTCTTAGCCAACACCTGTGATTTGTACTTTGGATCCGGATTGAACAATCGCTAATCTGCATTCGTTAATTGCTAATCCTTGCTGCCATATTGTGTGCCTACCCATAGCTCCACATATTCTTCTGTCGGCACAGGTTCATCTAGCAACTATTACCCACGCTCAACAACAGATTGTTTCGCCACTTTGGCTTTGCCCTGTTTGGTTTGATCAAAATTGCCAAAAAAAATTCGAGAAAATAAAGAAAAAAATTGTCAGAGTTTTTGCCACGCTTTTCAGAGAACGTGCTGTATTTCTGTAGACCACATCCCACCTCAGTTGTAGGTGCCAAATTTTGTGGTTGCATCTTTTTCTGATCCTTGTTCAGAGAAAAACATAAAAAATAGTGAAAAAAAAAGTTTGATTCGTACTAGTGCCTTTTGGAAAAATCAGGGGAAAATTTAGGAAAAAGGAAAAATACGGGCTATTTGCTTGTTCTGTGAGTTCTTTCGATCGTCCTTTGTTTTCACCTTGTTGCGCTACGTCCCGACACGTCTTAGCCAGCACCTGTGATTTGTACTTTGGATCCGGATTGAACAATCGCTAATCTGCATTCGTTGATAGCTAATCCTTGCTGTCATATTGTGTGGCTGCCCATATCTTCACATATTCTTTTGTCAACATACGTTCATCTTGCAACTGTTACCCACGCTCAACAACAGATTGTTTCGCCACTTTGGCTTTGCCTTGTTTGGTTTCATCAAAATTGCCACAAAATTCCAAAAAATAAAGAAAATAATTGTCAAAGTTTTTGCACGCTTTTCAGAGAACGTGCTGTATTTCTGTAGACCACATCCCACCGCAGTTGTAGGTGCCAATTTTTGTGGTTACGCCTTTTTCTGATCCTTGTTCAGAGAAAAACATAAAAAAATAGTGAAAAAAGAAAAAAGTTTGATTCCTACTAGTGCCTTTTGGAAAAATCAGGGAAAAATTCAGGAAAAAGGAAAAATCAGGGCTATTTGCATGATCTGTGAGTTCTTTCCATCGTCCTTTGTTTTCACCTTGTTGCGCTATGTCTCGACACGTCTTAGCCAGCACCTGTGATTTGTACTTTGGATCCGGATTGAACAATCGCTAATCTACATTCGTTAATTGCTAATCCTTGCTGTCATATTGTGTGCCTACCTATGTCTCCACATATTCTTGTGTCAGCACAGGTTCATCTTGCAACTGTTACCCACGCTCAACAATAGATTGTTTCGCCACTTTGGCTTTGCCCTGTTTGGTTTCATCAAAATTGCCAAAAAATTCTGAAAAATAAAGAAAAAAATTGTCAAAGTTTTTGCACGCTTTTCAGAGAACGTGCTGTATTTCTGTAGACCACATCCCACCTCAGTTGTAGGTGCCAATTTTTGTGGTTGCATCTTTTTCTGATCCTTGTTCAGAGAAAAACTTAAAAAATAGTGAAAAAAATAAAAAAAGTTTGATTCGTACTAGTGCCTTTTGAAAAATCAGGGAAAAATTTAGGAAAAAGGAAAAATCTGGGCTATTTGCTTGTTCTGTGAGTTCTTTCCACCGTCCTTTGTTTTCACCTTGTTGCGCTACGTCTCGACACGTCTTAGCCAACACCTGTGATTTGTACTTTGGATCCGGATTGAACAATCGCTAATCTGCATTCGTTAATTGCTAATCCTTGCAGCCGTATTGTGTGCCTACCCATAGCTCCATATATTCTTCTGTCGGCACAGGTTCATCTAGCAACTATTACCCACCTCAACAACAGATTGTTTCGCCACTTTGGCTTTGCCCTGTTTGGTTTCATCAAAATTGCCAAAAAAAATTCGAGAAAATAAAGAAAAAAATTGTCAGAGTTTTTGCCACGCTTTTCAGAGAACGTGCTGTATTTCTGTGGACCACATCCCACCTCAGTTGTAGGTGCCAATTTTTGTGGTTGCATCTTTTTCTAATCCTTGTTCAGAGAAAACATCAAAAAATAGTGAAAAAATATAAAAGTTTGATTCCTACTGGTGCCTTTTGAAGAAATCAGGGAAAAATTCAGGAAAAAGGAAAAATCTGGGCAATTGGCTTGTTCTATGAGTTCTTTCCATCGTCCTTTGTTTTTACATTGTTGCGCTACGTCTCGACACGTCTTAGTCTACACCTGTGACGTGTACTTTGGATCCGGAATGAACAATCGCTAATCTGCATTAATTAATTGCTAATCCTTGCTATCATATTGTGTGCCTACCCATAGCTCCACAGGTTCTTCTGTTAGCACAGGTTCATCTTGCAGCTATTACCCACGCTCAACAATAGATTGTTTCGCCACTTTGGATTTGCCCTGTTTGGTTTGATCAAAATTGCCAAAAAAATTGAGGAAAATAAAGAAAAAAATTATCAAATTTTTTGCACGCTTTTCAGGGAACTTGCTGTATTTCTGTAGACCACATCCCACCTCAGTTGTAGGTGCCAAATTTTGTGGTTGCATCTTTTTCTGATCCTTGTTCAGAGAAAAACATAAAAAATAGTGAAAAAAAAGTTTGATTCGTACTAGTGCCTTTTGGAAAAATCAGGGAAAAATTTAGGAAAAAGGAAAAATACGGGCTATTTGCTTGTTCTGTGAGTTCTTTCGATCGTCCTTTGTTTTCACCTTGTTGCGCTACGTCCCGACACGTCTTAGCCAGCACCTGTGATTTGTACTTTGGATCCGGATTGAACAATCGCTAATCTGCATTCGTTGATAGCTAATCCTTGCTGTCATATTGTGTGGCTGCCCATATCTTCACATATTCTTTTGTCAACATACGTTCATCTTGCAACTGTTACCCACGCTCAACAACAGATTGTTTCGCCACTTTGGCTTTGCCTTGTTTGGTTTCATCAAAATTGCCACAAAATTCCAAAAAATAAAGAAAAAAATTGTCAAAGTTTTTGCACGCTTTTCAGAGAACTTGCTGTATTTCTGTAGACCACATCCCACCTCAGTTGTAGGTGCCAATTTTTGTGGTTACGTCTTTTTCTGATCCTTGTTCAGAGAAAAACATAAAAAATAGTGAAAAAAATAAAAAAAAGTTTGATTCGTACTAGTGCCTTTTGGAAAAATCAGGGAAAAATTTAGGAAAAAGGAAAAATACGGGCTATTTGCTTGTTCTGTGAGTTCTTTCGATCGTCCTTTGTTTTCACCTTGTTGCGCTACGTCCCGACACGTCTTAGCCAGCACCTGTGATTTGTACTTTGGATCCGGATTGAACAATCGCTAATCTGCATTCGTTGATAGCTAATCCTTGCTGTCATATTGTGTGGCTGCCCATATCTTCACATATTCTTTTGTCAACATACGTTCATCTTGCAACTGTTACCCACGCTCAACAACAGATTGTTTCGCCACTTTGGCTTTGCCTTGTTTGGTTTCATCAAAATTGCCACAAAATTCCAAAAAATAAAGAAAAAAATTGTCAAAGTTTTTGCACGCTTTTCAGAGAACGTGCTGTATTTCTGTAGACCACATCCCACCGCAGTTGTAGGTGCCAATTTTTGTGGTTACGCCTTTTTCTGATCCTTGTTCAGAGAAAAACATAAAAAAATAGTGAAAAAAGAAAAAAGTTTGATTCCTACTAGTGCCTTTTGGAAAAATCAGGGAAAAATTTAGGAAAAAGGAAAAATCAGGGCTATTTGCTTGATCTGTGAGTTCTTTCCATCGTCCTTTGTTTTCACCTTGTTGCGCTATGTCTCGACACGTCTTAGCCAGCACCTGTGATTTGTACTTTAGATCCGGATTGAACAATCGCTAATCTACATTCGTTAATTGCTAATCCTTGCTGTCATATTGTGTGCCTACCTATGTCTCCACATATTCTTGTGTCAGCACAGGTTCATCTTGCAACTGTTACCCACGCTCAACAATAGATTGTTTCGCCACTTTGGCTTTGCCCTGTTTGGTTTCATCAAAATTGCCAAAAAATTCTGAAAAATAAAGAAAAAAATTGTCAAAGTTTTTGCACGCTTTTCAGAGAACGTGCTGTATTTCTGTAGACCACATCCCACCTCAGTTGTAGGTGCCAATTTTTGTGGTTGCATCTTTTTCTGATCCTTGTTCAGAGAAAAACTTAAAAAATAGTGAAAAAAATAAAAAAAGTTTGATTCGTACTAGTGCCTTTTGAAAAATCAGGGAAAAATTTAGGAAAAAGGAAAAATCTGGGCTATTTGCTTGTTCTGTGAGTTCTTTCCACCGTCCTTTGTTTTCACCTTGTTGCGCTACGTCTCGACACGTCTTAGCCAACACCTGTGATTTGTACTTTGGATCCGGATTGAACAATCGCTAATCTGCATTCGTTAATTGCTAATCCTTGCAGCCGTATTGTGTGCCTACCCATAGCTCCACATATTCTTCTGTCGGCACAGGTTCATCTAGCAACTATTACCCACCTCAACAACAGATTGTTTCGCCACTTTGGCTTTGCCCTGTTTGGTTTCATCAAAATTGCCAAAAAAAATTCGAGAAAATAAAGAAAAAAATTGTCAGAGTTTTTGCCACGCTTTTCAGAGAACGTGCTGTATTTCTGTGGACCACATCCCACCTCAGTTGTAGGTGCCAATTTTTGTGGTTGCATCTTTTTCTAATCCTTGTTCAGAGAAAACATCAAAAAATAGTGAAAAAATATAAAAGTTTGATTCCTACTGGTGCCTTTTGAAGAAATCAGGGAAAAATTCAGGAAAAAGGAAAAATCTGGGCTATTGGCTTGTTCTATGAGTTCTTTCCATCGTCCTTTGTTTTTACATTGTTGCGCTACGTCTCGACACGTCTTAGTCTACACCTGTGACGTGTACTTTGGATCCGGAATGAACAATCGCTAATCTGCATTAATTAATTGCTAATCCTTGCTGTCATATTGTGTGCCTACCCATAGCTCCACAGGTTCTTCTGTTAGCACAGGTTCATCTTGCAGCTGTTACCCACGCTCAACAATAGATTGTTTCGCCACTTTGGATTTGCCCTGTTTGGTTTGATCAAAATTGCCAAAAAAATTGATGAAAATAAAGAAAAAAATTATCAAATTTTTTGCACGCTTTTCAGGGAACTTGCTGTATTTCTGTAGACCACATCCCACCTCAGTTGTAGGTGCCAAATTTTGTGGTTGCATCTTTTTCTGATCCTTGTTCAGAGAAAAACATAAAAAATAGTGAAAAAAAAAGTTTGATTCGTACTAGTGCCTTTTGGAAAAATCAGGGAAAAATTTAGGAAAAAGGAAAAATACGGGCTATTTGCTTGTTCTGTGAGTTCTTTCGATCGTCCTTTGTTTTCACCTTGTTGCGCTACGTCCCGACACGTCTTAGCCAGCACCTGTGATTTGTACTTTGGATCCGGATTGAACAATCGCTAATCTGCATTCGTTGATAGCTAATCCTTGCTGTCATATTGTGTGGCTGCCCATATCTTCACATATTCTTTTGTCAACATACGTTCATCTTGCAACTGTTACCCACGCTCAACAACAGATTGTTTCGCCACTTTGGCTTTGCCTTGTTTGGTTTCATCAAAATTGCCACAAAATTCCAAAAAATAAAGAAAAAAATTGTCAAAGTTTTTGCACGCTTTTCAGAGAACTTGCTGTATTTCTGTAGACCACATCCCACCTCAGTTGTAGGTGCCAATTTTTGTGGTTACGTCTTTTTCTGATCCTTGTTCAGAGAAAAACATAAAAAATAGTGAAAAAAATAAAAAAAAGTTTGATTCGTACTAGTGCCTTTTGGAAAAATCAGGGAAAAATTTAGGAAAAAGGAAAAATACGGGCTATTTGCTTGTTCTGTGAGTTCTTTTGATCGTCCTTTGTTTTCACCTTGTTGCGCTACGTCCCGACACGTCTTAGCCAGCACCTGTGATTTGTACTTTGGATCCGGATTGAACAATCGCTAATCTGCATTCGTTGATAGCTAATCCTTGCTGTCATATTGTGTGGCTGCCCATATCTTCACATATTCTTTTGTCAACATACGTTCATCTTGCAACTGTTACCCACGCTCAACAACAGATTGTTTCGCCACTTTGGCTTTGCCTTGTTTGGTTTCATCAAAATTGCCACAAAATTCCAAAAAATAAAGAAAAAAATTGTCAAAGTTTTTGCACGCTTTTCAGAGAACGTGCTGTATTTCTGTAGACCACATCCCACCGTAGTTGTAGGTGCCAATTTTTGTGGTTACGTCTTTTTCTGATCCTTGTTCAGAGAAAAACATAAAAAATAGTGAAAAAATAAAAAAGTTTGATTCCTACTAGTGCCTTTTGGAAAAATCAGGGAAAAATTCAGGAAAAAGGAAAAATTTGGGCTATTTGCTTGTTCTGTGAGTTCTTTCCATCGTCCTTTGTTTTCACCTTGTTGCGCAACGTCTCGACATGTCTTAGCCAGCACCTATGATTTGTACTTTGGATCCGGATTGAACAATCGCTAATCTGCATTCGTTAATTGCTAATCCTTGCTGTCATATTGTGTGCCTACCCATAGCTCCACATATTCTTCTGTCGGCACAGGTTCATCTAGCAACTATTACCCTCCTCAACAACAGATTGTTTCGCCACTTTGGCTTTGCCCTGTTTGGTTTCATCAAAATGGCCAAAAAAATTCGAGAAAATAAAGAAAAAAATTGTCAGAGTTTTTGCACGCTTTTCAGAGAACTTGCTGTATTTCTGTAGACCACATCCCACCTCAGTTGTAGGTGCCAATTTTTGTGGTTGCATCTTTTTCTGATCCTTGTTCAGAGAAAAACATAAAAAATAGTGAAAAAAATAAAAAAAAAGTTTGATTCATACTAGTGCCTTTTGGAAAAATCAGGGAAAAATTTAGGAAAAAGGAAAAATACGGGCTATTTGCTTGTTCTGTGAGTTCTTTCGATCGTCCTTTGTTTTCACCTTGTTGCGCAACGTCCCGACACGTCTAAGCCAGCACCTGTGATTTGTACTTTGGATCCGGATTGAACAATCGCTAATCTGCATTCGTTGATATCTAATCCTTGCTGTCATATTGTGTGGCTGCCCATATCTTCACATATTCTTTTGTCAACATACGTTCATCTTGCAACTGTTACCCACGCTCAACAACAGATTGTTTCGCCACTTTGGCTTTGCCATGTTTGGTTTCATCAAAATTGCCACAAAATTCCAAAAAATAAAGAAAAAAATTGTCAAAGTTTTTGCACGCTTTTCAGAGAACGTGCTGTATTTCTGTAGAACACATCCCACCGCAGTTGTAGGTGCCAATTTTTGTGGTTACGTCTTTTTCTGATCCTTGTTCAGAGAAAAACATAAAAAATAGTGAAAAAATAAAAAAGTTTGATTCCTACTAGTGCCTTTTGGAAAAATCAGGGAAAAATTCAGGAAAAAGGAAAAATTTGGGCTATTTGCTTGTTCTGTGAGTTCTTTCCATCGTCCTTGGTTTTCACCTTGTTGCGCAACGTCTCGACATGTCTTAGCCAGCACCTGTGATTTGTACTTTGGATCCGGATTGAACAATCGCTAATCTGCATTCGTTAATTGCTAATCCTTGCTGTCATATTGTGTGCCTACCCATAGCTCCACATATTCTTCTGCCGGCACAGGTTCATCTAGCAAATATTACCCTCCTCAACAACAGATTGTTTCGCCACTTTGGCTTTGCCCTGTTTGGTTTCATCAAAATGGCCAAAAAAATTCGAGAAAATAAAGAAAAAAATTGTCAGAGTTTTTGCACGCTTTTCAGAGAACTTGCTGTATTTCTGTAGACCACATCCCACCTCAGTTGTAGGTGCCAATTTTTGTGGTTGCATCTTTTTCTGATCCTTGTTCAGAGAAAAACATAAAAAATAGTGAAAAAAATAAAGAAAAGTTTGATTCATACTAGTGCCTTTTGGAAAAATCAGGGAAAAATTTAGGAAAAAGGAAAAATACGGGCTATTTGCTTGTTCTGTGAGTTCTTTCGATCGTCCTTTGTTTTCACCTTGTTGCGCTACGTCCCGACACGTCTTAGCCAGCACCTGTGATTTGTACTTTGGATCCGGATTGAACAATCGCTAATCTGCATTCGTTGATAGCTAATCCTTGCTGTCATATTGTGTGGCTGCCCATATCTTCACATATTCTTTTGTCAACATACGTTCATCTTGCAACTGTTACCCACGCTCAACAACAGATTGTTTCGCCACTTTGGCTTTGCCATGTTTGGTTTCATCAAAATTGCCACAAAATTCCAAAAAATAAAGAAAAAAATTGTCAAAGTTTTTGCACGCTTTTCAGAGAACGTGCTGTATTTCTGTAGACCACATCCCACCGCAGTTGTAGGTGCCAATTTTTGTGGTTACGTCTTTTTCTGATCCTTGTTCAGAGAAAAACATAAAAAAATAGTGAAAAAATAAAAAAGTTTGATTCCTACTAGTGCCTTTTGGAAAAATCAGGGAAAAATTCAGGAAAAAGGAAAAATTTGGGCTATTTGCTTGTTCTGTGAGTTCTTTCCATCGTCCTTTGTTTTCACCTTGTTGCGCAACGTCTCGACATGTCTTAGCCAGCACCTGTGATTTGTACTTTGGATCCGGATTGAACAATCGCTAATCTGCATTCGTTAATTGCTAATCCTTGCTGTCATATTGTGTGCCTACCCATAGCTCCACATATTCTTCTGTCGGCACAGGTTCATCTAGCAACTATTACCCTCCTCAACAACAGATTGTTTCGCCACTTTGGCTTTGCCCTGTTTGGTTTCATCAAAATGGCCAAAAAAATTCGAGAAAATAAAGAAAAAAATTGTCAGAGTTTTTGCACGCTTTTCAGAGAACGTGCTGTATTTCTGTAGACCACATCCCACCTCAGTTGTAGGTGCCAATTTTTGTGGTTGCATCTTTTTCTGATCCTTGTTCAGAGAAAAACATAAAAAATAGTGAAAAAAATAAAAAAAAAGTTTGATTCATACTAGTGCCTTTTGGAAAAATCAGGGAAAAATTTAGGAAAAAGGAAAAATACGGGCTATTTGCTTGTTCTGTGAGTTCTTTCGATCGTCCTTTGTTTTCACCTTGTTGCGCAACGTCCCGACACGTCTAAGCCAGCACCTGTGATTTGTACTTTGGATCCGGATTGAACAATCGCTAATCTGCATTCGTTGATATCTAATCCTTGCTGTCATATTGTGTGGCTGCCCATATCTTCACATATTCTTTTGTCAACATACGTTCATCTTGCAACTGTTACCCACGCTCAACAACAGATTGTTTCGCCACTTTGGCTTTGCCATGTTTGGTTTCATCAAAATTGCCACAAAATTCCAAAAAATAAAGAAAAAAATTGTCAAAGTTTTTGCACGCTTTTCAGAGAACGTGCTGTATTTCTGTAGAACACATCCCACCGCAGTTGTAGGTGCCAATTTTTGTGGTTACGTCTTTTTCTGATCCTTGTTCAGAGAAAAACATAAAAAATAGTGAAAAAATAAAAAAGTTTGATTCCTACTAGTGCCTTTTGGAAAAATCAGGGAAAAATTCAGGAAAAAGGAAAAATTTGGGCTATTTGCTTGTTCTGTGAGTTCTTTCCATCGTCCTTGGTTTTCACCTTGTTGCGCAACGTCTCGACATGTCTTAGCCAGCACCTGTGATTTGTACTTTGGATCCGGATTGAACAATCGCTAATCTGCATTCGTTAATTGCTAATCCTTGCTGTCATATTGTGTGCCTACCCATAGCTCCACATATTCTTCTGCCGGCACAGGTTCATCTAGCAAATATTACCCTCCTCAACAACAGATTGTTTCGCCACTTTGGCTTTGCCCTGTTTGGTTTCATCAAAATGGCCAAAAAAATTCGAGAAAATAAAGAAAAAAATTGTCAGAGTTTTTGCACGCTTTTCAGAGAACTTGCTGTATTTCTGTAGACCACATCCCACCTCAGTTGTAGGTGCCAATTTTTGTGGTTGCATCTTTTTCTGATCCTTGTTCAGAGAAAAACATAAAAAATAGTGAAAAAAATAAAGAAAAGTTTGATTCATACTAGTGCCTTTTGGAAAAATCAGGGAAAAATTTAGGAAAAAGGAAAAATACGGGCTATTTGCTTGTTCTGTGAGTTCTTTCGATCGTCCTTTGTTTTCACCTTGTTGCGCTACGTCCCGACACGTCTTAGCCAGCACCTGTGATTTGTACTTTGGATCCGGATTGAACAATCGCTAATCTGCATTCGTTGATAGCTAATCCTTGCTGTCATATTGTGTGGCTGCCCATATCTTCACATATTCTTTTGTCAACATACGTTCATCTTGCAACTGTTACCCACGCTCAACAACAGATTGTTTCGCCACTTTGGCTTTGCCATGTTTGGTTTCATCAAAATTGCCACAAAATTCCAAAAAATAAAGAAAAAAATTGTCAAAGTTTTTGCACGCTTTTCAGAGAACGTGCTGTATTTCTGTAGACCACATCCCACCGCAGTTGTAGGTGCCAATTTTTGTGGTTACGTCTTTTTCTGATCCTTGTTCAGAGAAAAACATAAAAAAATAGTGAAAAAATAAAAAAGTTTGATTCCTACTAGTGCCTTTTGGAAAAATCAGGGAAAAATTCAGGAAAAAGGAAAAAATTTGGGCTATTTGCTTGTTCTGTGAGTTCTTTCCATCGTCCTTTGTTTTCACCTTGTTGCGCAACGTCTCGACATGTCTTAGCCAGCACCTGTGATTTGTACTTTGGATCCGGATTGAACAATCGCTAATCTGCATTCGTTAATTGCTAATCCTTGCTGTCATATTGTGTGCCTACCCATAGCTCCACATATTCTTCTGTCAGCACAGGTTCATCTAGCAACTATTACCCTCCTCAACAACAGATTGTTTCGCCGCTTTGGCTTTGCCCTGTTTGGTTTCATCAAAATGGCCAAAAAAAATTCAAGAAAATAAAGAAAAAAATTGTCAGAGTTTTTGCACGCTTTTCAGAGAACGTTCTGTATTTCTGTAGACCACATCCCACCTCAGTTGTAGGTGCCAATTTTTGTGGTTGCATCTTTTTCTGTTCCTTGTTCAGAGAAAAACATAAAAAATAGTGAAAAAATATAAAAGTTTGATTCCTACTGGTGCCTTTTTAAAAAATCAGGGAAAAATTCAGGAAAAAGGAAAAATCTGGGCTATTTGCTTGTTCTATGAGTTCTTTCCATCGTCCTTTGTTTTCACCTTGTTGCGCTACATCTCGACACGTCTTAGTCTGCACCTGTGACGTGTACTTTGGATCCGGAATGAACAATCGCTAATCTGCATTAATTAATTGCTAATCCTTGCTATCATATTGTGTGCCTACCCATAGCTCCACAGGTTCTTCTGTTAGCACAGGTTCATCTTGCAGCTGTTACCCACGCTCAACAACGAATTGTTTCGCCACTTTGGATTTGCCCTGTTTGGTTTGATCAAAATTGCCAAAAAAATTGAGGAAAATAAAGAAAAAATTATCAAAGTTTTTGCACGCTTTTCAGGGAACTTGCTGTATTTCTGTAGACCACATCCCACCTCAGTTGTAGGTGCCAAATTTTGTGGTTGCATCTTTTTCTGATCCTTGTTCAGAGAAAAACATAAAAAATAGTGAAAAAAATAAAAAAAAGTTTGATTCGTACTAGTGCCTTTTGGAAAAATCAGGGAAAAATTTAGGAAAAAGGATAAATCCAGGCTATTTGCTTGTTCTATGAGTTCTTTCGATCGTCCTTTGTTTTCACCTTGTTGCGCTACGTCCCGACACGTCTTAGCCACCACCTGTGATTTGTACTTTGGATCCGAATTGAACAATCGCTAATCTGCATTCGTTAATTGCTAATCCTTGCTGTCATATTGTGTGTCTACCCATATCTCCACATATTCTTCTGTCAGCACAGGTTCATCTTGCAACTGTTAGCCACGCTCAACAACAGATTGTTTCACCACTTTGGCTTTGCCCTGTTTGGTTTCATCAAAATTGCCAAAAAAATTCTGAAAAATAAAGAAAAAAAATTGTCAAAGTTTTTGCAAGCTTTTCAGAGAACGTGCTATATTTCTGTAGACTGTGACCTCAGTTGTAGGTGCCAATTTTTGTGGTTTCATCTTTTTCTGATCCTTGTTCAGAGAAAAACATAAAAAATAGTGAAAAAAATAAAAAAGTTTGATTCCTACTAGTGCCTTTTGGAAAAATCAGGGAAAAATTTAGGAAAAAGAAAAATCCAGGCTATTTGCTTGTTCTGTGAGTTCTTTCGATCGTCCTTTGTTTTCACCTTGTTGCGCAATGTCTCGACACGTCTTAGCCAGCACCTGTGATTTGTACTTTGGATCCGGATTGAACAATCGCTAATCTGCATTCGTTAATTGCTACTCCTTGTTGTCATATTGTGTGCCTACCCATAGCTCCACATATTCTTCTGTCAGCACAGGTTCATCTTGCAACTATTACCCACGCTCAACAACAGATTGTTTCGCCACTTTGGCTTTGCCTTGTTTGGTTTCATCAAAATTGCCAAAAAAATTCGGGAAAATAAAGAAAAAAAATAGTCGTAGTTTTTGCACGCTTTTCAAAGAACGTGCTGTATTTCTGTAGACCACATCCCGCCTCACTTGTAGGTGCCAATTTTTGTGGTTGCATCTTTTTCTGATCCTTATTCAAAGAAAAACATAAAAAAATAGTGAAAGAATAAAAAAGTTTGATTCCTACTAGTGCCTTTTGGAAAAATCAAGGAAAAATTTAGGAAAAAGGAAAACTCCGGGCTATTTGCTTCTTCTGTGGAGTTCTTTCCATCGTGCTTTGTTTTCACCTTGTTGCGCTATGTCTCGACACGTCTTAGCCAGCACCTGTGATTTGTACTTTGGATCCAGATTGAACAATCGCTAATCTATATTCGTTAATTGCTAATCCTTACTGTCATATTGTGTGCCTACCAATGTCTCCACATATTCTTGTGTCAGCACAGGTTCATCTTGCAACTGTTACCCACGCTCAACAACAGATTGTTTCGCCACTTTGGCTTTGCCCTGTTTGGTTTCATCAAAATTGCCAAAAAATTCTAAAAAATAAAGAAAAAAATTGTCAAAGTTTTTGTACGCTTTTCAGAGAACGTGCTGTATTTCTGTAGACCACATCCCACCTCAGTTGTAGGTGCCAATTTTTGTGGTTGCATCTTTTTATGATCCTTGTTCAGAGAAAAACATAAAAAAATAGTGAAAAAATAAAAAAGTTTGGTTCCTACTAGTGCCTTTTGGAAAAATTAGGGAAAAATTGAGGAAAAAGGAAAAATCTGGGTTATTTGCTTGTTCTGTGAGTTCTTTCCATCGTCCTTTGCTTTCACCTTGTTGCGCAACGTCTCGACACGTCTTAGCCAGCACCTGTGATTTGTACTTTGGATCCGGATCGAACAATCGCTAATCTGCATTCATTAATTGCAAGTCCTTGCTGTCATATTGTGTGCCTACCCATAGCTCCACATATTCTTCTGTCAGCATAGGTTCATCTTGCAACTATTACCCACGCTCAACAACAGATTGTTTCGCCACTTTGGCTTTGCCTTGTTTGGTTTCATCAAAATTGCCAAACAAATTCAGGAAAATAAAGAAAAAAATTATCAAAGTTTTTGCACGCTTTTCAGAGAACGTGCTGTATTTCTGTAGACCACATCCCACCTCACTTGTAGGTGCCAATTTTTGTGGTTGCATCTTTTTCTGATCCTTATTCAGAGAAAAACATAGAAAAAATAGTGAAAAAATAAAAAAGTTTGATTCCTACTAGTGCCTTTTGGAAAAATCAAGGAAAAATTTAGGAAAAAGGAAAAATCCGGGCTATTTGCTTGTTCTGTGAGTTCTTTCCATCGTGCTTTGTTTTCACCTTGTTGCGCTATGTCTCGACACGTCTTAGCCAGCACCTGTGATTTGTACTTTGGATCCGGATTGAACAATCGCTAATCTACATTCGTTAATTGCAAATCCTTACTGTCATATTGTGTGCCTACCAATGTCTCCACATATTCTTATGTCAGCACAGGTTCATCTTGCAACCGTTACCCACGCTCATCAATAGATTGTATCGCCACTTTGGCTTTGCCCTGTTTGGTTTCATCAAAATTGCCAAAAAATTCTAAAAAATAAAGCAAAAAATTGTCAAAGTTTTTACACGCTTTTCAGAGAACGTGCTGTATTTCTGTAGACCACATCCCACCTCAGTTGTAGGTGCCAATTTTTGTGGTTGCATCTTTTTCTGATCCTTGTTCAGAGAAAAACATAAAAAAAATAGTGAAAAAACAAAAAAGTTTGGTTCCTACTAGTGCCTTTTGGAAAAATCAGGGAAAAATTGAGGAAAAAGAAAAAATCTAGGCTATTTGCTTGTTCTGTGAGTTCTTTCCATCGTCCTTTGTTTTCACCTTGTTGCACAACGTCTCGACACGTCTTAGCCAGCACATGTGATTTGTACTTTGGATCCGAATTGAACAATCGCTAATCTGCATACGTTAATTGCTAATCCTTGTTATTATATTGTGTGCCTACCCATAGCTCCACATATTCTTCTGTCAGCACAGGTTCATCTTGCAACTATTACCCACGCTCAACAACAGATTGTTTCGCCACTTTGGCTTTACCTTGTTTGGTTTCATCAAAATTGCCAAAAAAATTCGGGAAAAATAAAGAAAAAAATTGTCAAAGTTTTTGCACGCTTTTCAGAGAACGTGCTGTATTTCTGTCGACCACATCCCACCTCAGTTGTAGGTGCCAATTTTTGTGGTTGCATCTTTTTCTGATCCTTGTTCAGAGAAAAACATAAAAAAATAGTGAAAAAATAAAAAAGTTTGGTTCCTACTAGTGCCTTTTGGAAAAATCAGGGAAAATTCAGGAAAAAGGAAAAATACGGGCTATTTGCTTATTCTGTGAGTTCTTTCCATCGTCCTTTGTTTTCACCTTGTTGCGCAACGTCTCGACACGTCTTAGCCAGCACCTGTGATTTGTACTTTGGATCCGGATTGAACAATCGCTAATCTGCATTCGTTAATTGCTAATCCTTGTTGTCATATTGTGTGCCTACCCATAGCTCCACATATTCTTCTGTGAGCACAAGTTCATCTTGCAACTATTACCCACGCTCAACAACAGATTGTTTCGCCACTTTGGCTTTGCCCTGTTTGGTTTCATCAAAATTGCCAAAAAATTATGAAAAATAAAGAAAAAAATTATCAAAGTTTTTGAACGCTTTTCAGAGAACGTGTTGTATTTTTGTAGTCCACATCCCACCTCAGGTGCCAATTTTTATGGTTACATCTTTTTCCGATCCTTGTTCAGAGGAAAACATAAAAAAATAGTGAAAAAATAAAAAAGTTTGATTCCTACTAGTGCCTTTTGGAAAAATCAGGCAAAAATTCAGGAAAAAGGAAAAATTCAGGCCATTTGCATGTTCTATGAGTTCTTTCCATCGTCCTTTGTTTTCACCTTGTTGCGCAACGTCTCGAGACGTCTTAGCCAACACCTGTGATTTGGACTTTAGATCCGGAATGAACAATCGCTAATCTGCATTCATTAATTGCTAATCCTTGTTGTCATATTGTGTGCCTACCCATAGCTCCACATATTCTTCTGTCAGCACAGGTTCATCTTGCAACTATTACCCACGCTCAACAACAGATTGTTCCGCCACTTTGGCTTTGCCTTGTTTGGTTTCATCAAAATTGCCAAAAAAATTCGGGAAAATAAAGAAAAAAATTGTCAAAGTTTTTGCACGCTTTTCAGAGAACGTGCTATATTTTTGTAGACCACATCCCACCTCAGTTGTAGGTGCCAATTTTTGTGGTTGCATCTTTTTCTGATCCTTGTTCAGAGAAAAACATAAAAAAATAGTGAAAAAAATAAAAAAGTTTGATTCCTACTAGTGCCTTTTGGAAAAATCAGGGAAAAATTTGGGAAAAAGAAAAATCCGGGCTATTTGCTTGTTCTGTGAGTTCTTTCGATCGTCCTTTGTTTTCACCTTGTTGCGCAACGTCTCGACACGTCTTAGCCAGCACCTGTGATTTGTACTTTGGATCCGGATTGAACAATCGCTAATCTGCATTCGTTAATTGCTAATCCTTGTTGTCATATTGTGTGCCTACCCATAGCTCCACATATTCTTCTGTCAGCACAGGTTCATCTTGCAACTATTACCCACGCTCAACAACAGATTGTTTCGCCACTTTGGCTTTGCCTTGTTTGGTTTCATCAAAATTGCCAAAAAAATTCAGGAAAATAAAGAAAAAAATTGTCAAAGTTTTTGCACGCTTTTCAAAGAATGTGCTGTATTTCAATAGACCACATCCCACCTCACTTGTAGGTGCCAATTTTTGTGGTTGCATCTTTTTCTGATCCTTATTCAAAGAAAAACATAAAAAAATAGTGAAAGAATAAAAAAGTTTGATTCCTACTAGTGCCTTTTGGAAAAATCAAGGAAAAATTTAGGAAAAAGGAAAACTCCGGGCTATTTGCTTCTTCTGTGGAGTTCTTTCCATCGTGCTTTGTTTTCACCTTGTTGCGCTATGTCTCGACACGTCTTAACCAGCACCTGTGATTTATACTTTGGATCCGGATTGAACAATCGCTAATCTACATTCGTTAATTGCTAATCCTTACTGTCATATTGTGTGCCTACCAATGTCTCCACATATTCTCGTGTCAGCACAGGTTCATCTTGCAACTGTTACCCACGCTCAACAACAGATTGTTTTGCCACTTTGGCTTTGCCCTGTTTGGTTTCATCAAAATTGCCAAAAAATTCTAAAAAATAAAGAAAAAAATTGTCAAAGTTTTTGCACGCTTTTCAGAGAACGTGCTGTATTTCTGTAGACCACATCCCACCTCAGTTGTAGGTGCCAATTTTTGTGGTTGCATCTTTTTCTGATCCTTGTTCAGAGAAAAACATAAAAAATAGTGAAAAAATAAAAAAGTTTGGTTCCTACTAGTGCCTTTTGGAAAAATTAGGGAAAAATTGAGGAAAAAGGAAAACTCTGGGTTATTTGCTTGTTCTGTGAGTTCTTTCCATCGTCCTTTGTTTTCACCTTGTTGCGCAACGTCTCGACACGTCTTAGCCAGCACCTGTGATTTGTACTTTGGATCCGGATCGAACAATCGCTAATCTGCATTCGTTAATTGCAAGTCCTTGTTGTCATATTGTGTGCCTACCCATAGCTCCACATATTCTTCTGTCAGCATAGGTTCATCTTGCAACTATTACCCACGCTCAACAACAGATTGTTTCGCCACTTTGGCTTTGCCTTGTTTGGTTTCATCAAAATTGCCAAACAAATTCAGGAAAATAAAGAAAAAAATTATCAAAGTTTTTGCACGCTTTTCAGAGAACGTGCTGTATTTCTGTAGACCACATCCCACCTCACTTGTAGGTGCCAATTTTTGTGGTTGCATCTTTTTCTGATCCTTATTCAGAGAAAAACATAGAAAAAATAGTGAAAAAATAAAAAAGTTTGATTCCTACTAGTGCCTTTTGGAAAAATCAAGGAAAAATTTAGGAAAAAGGAAAAATCCGGGCTATTTGCTTGTTCTGTGAGTTCTTTCCATCGTGCTTTGTTTTCACCTTGTTGCGCTATGTCTCGACACGTCTTAGCCAGCACCTGTGATTTGTACTTTGGATCCGGATTGAACAATCGCTAATCTACATTCGTTAATTGCAAATCCTTACTGTCATATTGTGTGCCTACCAATGTCTCCACATATTCTTATGTCAGCACAGGTTCATCTTGCAACCGTTACCCACGCTCATCAATAGATTGTATCGCCACTTTGGCTTTGCCCTGTTTGGTTTCATCAAAATTGCCAAAAAATTCTAAAAAATAAAGCAAAAAATTGTCAAAGTTTTTACACGCTTTTCAGAGAACGTGCTGTATTTCTGTAGACCACATCCCACCTCAGTTGTAGGTGCCAATTTTTGTGGTTGCATCTTTTTCTGATCCTTGTTCAGAGAAAAACATAAAAAAAATAGTGAAAAAACAAAAAAGTTTGGTTCCTACTAGTGCCTTTTGGAAAAATCAGGGAAAAATTGAGGAAAAAGAAAAAATCTAGGCTATTTGCTTGTTCTGTGAGTTCTTTCCATCGTCCTTTGTTTTCACCTTGTTGCACAACGTCTCGACACGTCTTAGCCAGCACATGTGATTTGTACTTTGGATCCGAATTGAACAATCGCTAATCTGCATACGTTAATTGCTAATCCTTGTTATTATATTGTGTGCCTACCCATAGCTCCACATATTCTTCTGTCAGCACAGGTTCATCTTGCAACTATTACCCACGCTCAACAACAGATTGTTTCGCCACTTTGGCTTTACCTTGTTTGGTTTCATCAAAATTGCCAAAAAAATTCGGGAAAAATAAAGAAAAAAATTGTCAAAGTTTTTGCACGCTTTTCAGAGAACGTGCTGTATTTCTGTCGACCACATCCCACCTCAGTTGTAGGTGCCAATTTTTGTGGTTGCATCTTTTTCTGATCCTTGTTCAGAGAAAAACATAAAAAAATAGTGAAAAAATAAAAAAGTTTGGTTCCTACTAGTGCCTTTTGGAAAAATCAGGGAAAATTCAGGAAAAAGGAAAAATACGGGCTATTTGCTTATTCTGTGAGTTCTTTCCATCGTCCTTTGTTTTCACCTTGTTGCGCAACGTCTCGACACGTCTTAGCCAGCACCTGTGATTTGTACTTTGGATCCGGATTGAACAATCGCTAATCTGCATTCGTTAATTGCTAATCCTTGTTGTCATATTGTGTGCCTACCCATAGCTCCACATATTCTTCTGTGAGCACAAGTTCATCTTGCAACTATTACCCACGCTCAACAACAGATTGTTTCGCCACTTTGGCTTTGCCCTGTTTGGTTTCATCAAAATTGCCAAAAAATTATGAAAAATAAAGAAAAAAATTATCAAAGTTTTTGAACGCTTTTCAGAGAACGTGTTGTATTTTTGTAGTCCACATCCCACCTCAGGTGCCAATTTTTATGGTTACATCTTTTTCCGATCCTTGTTCAGAGGAAAACATAAAAAAATAGTGAAAAAATAAAAAAGTTTGATTCCTACTAGTGCCTTTTGGAAAAATCAGGCAAAAATTCAGGAAAAAGGAAAAATTCAGGCCATTTGCATGTTCTATGAGTTCTTTCCATCGTCCTTTGTTTTCACCTTGTTGCGCAACGTCTCGAGACGTCTTAGCCAACACCTGTGATTTGGACTTTAGATCCGGAATGAACAATCGCTAATCTGCATTCATTAATTGCTAATCCTTGTTGTCATATTGTGTGCCTACCCATAGCTCCACATATTCTTCTGTCAGCACAGGTTCATCTTGCAACTATTACCCACGCTCAACAACAGATTGTTCCGCCACTTTGGCTTTGCCTTGTTTGGTTTCATCAAAATTGCCAAAAAAATTCGGGAAAATAAAGAAAAAAATTGTCAAAGTTTTTGCACGCTTTTCAGAGAACGTGCTATATTTTTGTAGACCACATCCCACCTCAGTTGTAGGTGCCAATTTTTGTGGTTGCATCTTTTTCTGATCCTTGTTCAGAGAAAAACATAAAAAAAATAGTGAAAAAAATAAAAAAGTTTGATTCCTACTAGTGCCTTTTGGAAAAATCAGGGAAAAATTTGGGAAAAAGAAAAATCCGGGCTATTTGCTTGTTCTGTGAGTTCTTTCGATCGTCCTTTGTTTTCACCTTGTTGCGCAACGTCTCGACACGTCTTAGCCAGCACCTGTGATTTGTACTTTGGATCCGGATTGAACAATCGCTAATCTGCATTCGTTAATTGCTAATCCTTGTTGTCATATTGTGTGCCTACCCATAGCTCCACATATTCTTCTGTCAGCACAGGTTCATCTTGCAACTATTACCCACGCTCAACAACAGATTGTTTCGCCACTTTGGCTTTGCCTTGTTTGGTTTCATCAAAATTGCCAAAAAAATTCAGGAAAATAAAGAAAAAAATTGTCAAAGTTTTTGCACGCTTTTCAAAGAATGTGCTGTATTTCAATAGACCACATCCCACCTCACTTGTAGGTGCCAATTTTTGTGGTTGCATCTTTTTCTGATCCTTATTCAAAGAAAAACATAAAAAAATAGTGAAAGAATAAAAAAGTTTGATTCCTACTAGTGCCTTTTGGAAAAATCAAGGAAAAATTTAGGAAAAAGGAAAACTCCGGGCTATTTGCTTCTTCTGTGGAGTTCTTTCCATCGTGCTTTGTTTTCACCTTGTTGCGCTATGTCTCGACACGTCTTAACCAGCACCTGTGATTTATACTTTGGATCCGGATTGAACAATCGCTAATCTACATTCGTTAATTGCTAATCCTTACTGTCATATTGTGTGCCTACCAATGTCTCCACATATTCTCGTGTCAGCACAGGTTCATCTTGCAACTGTTACCCACGCTCAACAACAGATTGTTTTGCCACTTTGGCTTTGCCCTGTTTGGTTTCATCAAAATTGCCAAAAAATTCTAAAAAATAAAGAAAAAAATTGTCAAAGTTTTTGCACGCTTTTCAGAGAACGTGCTGTATTTCTGTAGACCACATCCCACCTCAGTTGTAGGTGCCAATTTTTGTGGTTGCATCTTTTTCTGATCCTTGTTCAGAGAAAAACATAAAAAAATAGTGAAAAAATAAAAAAGTTTGGTTCCTACTAGTGCCTTTTGGAAAAATTAGGGAAAAATTGAGGAAAAAGGAAAACTCTGGGTTATTTGCTTGTTCTGTGAGTTCTTTCCATCGTCCTTTGTTTTCACCTTGTTGCGCAACGTCTCGACACGTCTTAGCCAGCACCTGTGATTTGTACTTTGGATCCGGATCGAACAATCGCTAATCTGCATTCGTTAATTGCAAGTCCTTGTTGTCATATTGTGTGCCTACCCATAGCTCCACATATTCTTCTGTCAGCATAGGTTCATCTTGCAACTATTACCCACGCTCAACAACAGATTGTTTCGCCACTTTGGCTTTGCCTTGTTTGGTTTCATCAAAATTGCCAAACAAATTCAGGAAAATAAAGAAAAAAATTATCAAAGTTTTTGCACGCTTTTCAGAGAACGTGCTGTATTTCTGTAGACCACATCCCACCTCACTTGTAGGTGCCAATTTTTGTGGTTGCATCTTTTTCTGATCCTTATTCAGAGAAAAACATAGAAAAAATAGTGAAAAAATAAAAAAGTTTGATTCCTACTAGTGCCTTTTGGAAAAATCAAGGAAAAATTTAGGAAAAAGGAAAAATCCGGGCTATTTGCTTGTTCTGTGAGTTCTTTCCATCGTGCTTTGTTTTCACCTTGTTGCGCTATGTCTCGACACGTCTTAGCCAGCACCTGTGATTTGTACTTTGGATCCGGATTGAACAATCGCTAATCTACATTCGTTAATTGCAAATCCTTACTGTCATATTGTGTGCCTACCAATGTCTCCACATATTCTTATGTCAGCACAGGTTCATCTTGCAACCGTTACCCACGCTCATCAATAGATTGTATCGCCACTTTGGCTTTGCCCTGTTTGGTTTCATCAAAATTGCCACAAAATTCTAAAAAATAAAGCAAAAAATTGTCAAAGTTTTTACACGCTTTTCAGAGAACATGCTGTATTTCTGTAGACCACATCCCACCTCAGTTGTAGGTGCCAATTTTTGTGGTTGCATCTTTTTCTGATCCTTGTTCAGAGAAAAACATAAAAAAAATAGTGAAAAAACAAAAAAGTTTGGTTCCTACTAGTGCCTTTTGGAAAAATCAGGGAAAAATTGAGGAAAAAGAAAAAATCTACGCTATTTGCTTGTTCTGTGAGTTCTTTCCATCGTCCTTTGTTTTCACCTTGTTGCACAACGTCTCGACACGTCTTAGCCAGCACATGTGATTTGTACTTTGGATCCGAATTGAACAATCGCTAATCTGCATACGTTAATTGCTAATCCTTGTTATTATATTGTGTGCCTACCCATAGCTCCACATATTCTTCTGTCAGCACAGGTTCATCTTGCAACTATTACCCACGCTCAACAACAGATTGTTTCGCCACTTTGGCTTTACCTTGTTTGGTTTCATCAAAATTGCCAAAAAAATTCGGGAAAAATAAAGAAAAAAATTGTCAAAGTTTTTGCACGCTTTTCAGAGAACGTGCTGTATTTCTGTCGACCACATCCCACCTCAGTTGTAGGTGCCAATTTTTGTGGTTGCATCTTTTTCTGATCCTTGTTCAGAGAAAAACATAAAAAAATAGTGAAAAAATAAAAAAGTTTGGTTCCTACTAGTGCCTTTTGGAAAAATCAGGGAAAATTCAGGAAAAAGGAAAAATACGGGCTATTTGCTTATTCTGTGAGTTCTTTCCATCGTCCTTTGTTTTCACCTTGTTGCGCAACGTCTCGACACGTCTTAGCCAGCACCTGTGATTTGTACTTTGGATCCGGATTGAACAATCGCTAATCTGCATTCGTTAATTGCTAATCCTTGTTGTCATATTGTGTGCCTACCCATAGCTCCACATATTCTTCTGTGAGCACAAGTTCATCTTGCAACTATTACCCACGCTCAACAACAGATTGTTTCGCCACTTTGGCTTTGCCCTGTTTGGTTTCATCAAAATTGCCAAAAAATTATGAAAAATAAAGAAAAAAATTGTCAAAGTTTTTGAACGCTTTTCAGAGAACGTGTTGTATTTTTGTAGTCCACATCCCACCTCAGGTGCCAATTTTTATGGTTACATCTTTTTCTGATCCTTGTTCAGAGGAAAACATAAAAAAATAGTGAAAAAATAAAAAAGTTTGATTCCTACTAGTGCCTTTTGGAAAAATCAGGCAAAAATTCAGGAAAAAGGAAAAATTCGGGCCATTTGCATGTTCTATGAGTTCTTTCCATCGTCCTTTGTTTTCACCTTGTTGCGCAACGTCTCGAGACGTCTTAGCCAACACCTGTGATTTGGACTTTAGATCCGGAATGAACAATCGCTAATCTGCATTCGTTAATTGCTAATCCTTGTTGTCATATTGTGTGCCTACCCATAGCTCCACATATTCTTCTGTCAGCACAGGTTCATCTTGCAACTATTACCCACGCTCAACAACAGATTGTTCCGCCACTTTGGCTTTGCCTTGTTTGGTTTCATCAAAATTGCCAAAAAAATTCGGGAAAATAAAGAAAAAAATTGTCAAAGTTTTTGCACGCTTTTCAGAGAACGTGCTATATTTTTGTAGACCACATCCCACCTCAGTTGTAGGTGCCAATTTTTGTGGTTGCATCTTTTTCTGATCCTTGTTCAGAGAAAAACATAAAAAAATAGTGAAAAAAATAAAAAAGTTTGATTCCTACTAGTGCCTTTTGGAAAAATCAGGGAAAAATTTGGGAAAAAGAAAAATCCGGGCTATTTGCTTGTTCTGTGAGTTCTTTCGATCGTCCTTTGTTTTCACCTTGTTGCGCAACGTCTCGACACGTCTTAGCCAGCACCTGTGATTTGTACTTTGGATCCGGATTGAACAATCGCTAATCTGCATTCGTTAATTGCTAATCCTTGTTGTCATATTGTGTGCCTACCCATAGCTCCACATATTCTTCTGTCAGCACAGGTTCATCTTGCAACTATTACCCACGCTCAACAACAGATTGTTTCGCCACTTTGGCTTTGCCTTGTTTGGTTTCATCAAAATTGCCAAAAAAATTCAGGAAAATAAAGAAAAAAATTGTCAAAGTTTTTGCACGCTTTTCAAAGAATGTGCTGTATTTCAATAGACCACATCCCACCTCACTTGTAGGTGCCAATTTTTGTGGTTGCATCTTTTTCTGATCCTTATTCAAAGAAAAACATAAAAAAATAGTGAAAGAATAAAAAAGTTTGATTCCTACTAGTGCCTTTTGGAAAAATCAAGGAAAAATTTAGGAAAAAGGAAAACTCCGGGCTATTTGCTTCTTCTGTGGAGTTCTTTCCATCGTGCTTTGTTTTCACCTTGTTGCGCTATGTCTCGACACGTCTTAACCAGCACCTGTGATTTATACTTTGGATCCGGATTGAACAATCGCTAATCTACATTCGTTAATTGCTAATCCTTACTGTCATATTGTGTGCCTACCAATGTCTCCACATATTCTCGTGTCAGCACAGGTTCATCTTGCAACTGTTACCCACGCTCAACAACAGATTGTTTTGCCACTTTGGCTTTGCCCTGTTTGGTTTCATCAAAATTGCCAAAAAATTCTAAAAAATAAAGAAAAAAATTGTCAAAGTTTTTGCACGCTTTTCAGAGAACGTGCTGTATTTCTGTAGACCACATCCCACCTCAGTTGTAGGTGCCAATTTTTGTGGTTGCATCTTTTTCTGATCCTTGTTCAGAGAAAAACATAAAAAAATAGTGAAAAAATAAAAAAGTTTGGTTCCTACTAGTGCCTTTTGGAAAAATTAGGGAAAAATTGAGGAAAAAGGAAAACTCTGGGTTATTTGCTTGTTCTGTGAGTTCTTTCCATCGTCCTTTGTTTTCACCTTGTTGCGCAACGTCTCGACACGTCTTAGCCAGCACCTGTGATTTGTACTTTGCATCCGGATTGAACAATCGCTAATCTGCATTCGTTAATTGCTAGTCCTTGTTGTCATATTGTGTGCCTACCCATAGCTCCACATATTCTTCTGTCAGCACAGGTTCATCTTGCAATTATTACCCACGCTCAACAACAGATTGTTTCACCACTTTGGCTTTGCCTTGTTTGGTTTCATCAAAATTGCCAAACAAATTCAGGAAAATAAAGAAAAAAATTATCAAAGTTTTTGCACGCTTTTCAGAGAACGTGATGTATTTCTGTAGACCACATCCCACCTCACTTGTAGGTGCCAATTTTTGTGGTTGCATCTTTTTCTGATCCTTATTCAGAGAAAAACATAAAAAAATAGTGAAAAAATAAAAAAGTTTGATTCCTACTAGTGCCTTTTGGAAAAATCAAGGAAAAATTTAGGAAAAAGGAAAAATCTGGGCTATTTGCTTGTTCTGTGAGTTCTTTCCATCGTGCTTTGTATTCACCTTGTTGCGCTATGTCTCGAAACGTCTTAGCCAGCACCTGTGATTTGTACTTTGGATCCGGATTGAACAATCGCTAATCTACATTCGTTAATTGCAAATCTTTACTGTCATATTGTGTGCCTACCAATGTCTCCACATATTCTTATGTCAGCACAGGTTCATCTTGCAACTGTTACCCACGCTCAACAACAGATTGTTTCGCAACTTTGGCTTTGCCCTGTTTGGTTACATCAAAATTGCCAAAAAATTCTAAAAAATAAAGCAAAAAATTGTCAAAGTTTTTGCACGCTTTTCAGAGAACGTGCTGTATTTTTGTAGACCACATCCCACCTCAGTTGTAGGTGCCAATTTTTGTGGTTGCATCTTTTTCTGATCCTTGTTCAGAGAAAAACATAAAAAAATAGTGAAAAAATAAAAAAGTTTGGTTCCTACTAGTGCCTTTTGGAAAAATCAGGGAAAAATTGATGAAAAAGAAAAAATCTGGGCTATTTGCTTGTTCTGTGAGTTCTTTCCATCGTCCTTTGTTTTCACCTTGTTGCACAACGTCTCGACACGTCTCAGCCAGCACATGTGATTTGTACTTTGGATCCGGATTGAACAATCGCTAATCTGCATTCGTTAATTGCTAATCCTTGTTATCATATTGTGTGCCTACCCATAGCTCCACATATTCTTCTGTCAGCACAGGTTCATCTTGCAACTATTACCCACGCTCAACAACAGATTGTTTCACCACTTTGGCTTTACCTTGTTTGGTTTCATCAAAATTGCCAAAAAAATTCGGAAAAATAAAGAAAAAAATTGTCAAAGTTTTTGCATGCTTTTCAGAGAACGTGCTGTATTTCTGTCGACCACATCCCACCTCAGTTGTAGGTGCCAATTTTTGTGGTTGCATCTTTTTCTGATCCTTGTTCAGAGAAAAACATAAAAAAATAGTGAAAAAATAAAAAAGTTTGGTTCCTACTAGTGCCTTTTGGAAAAATCAGGGAAAAATTCAGGAAAAAGGAAAACTACGGGCTATTTGCTTATTCTGTGAGTTCTTTCCATCGTCCTTTGTTTTCACCTTGTTGCGCAACGTCTCGACACGTCTTAGTCAGCACCTGTGATTTGTACTTTGGATCCGGATTGAACAATCGCTAATCTGCATTCGTTAACTGCTAATCCTTGTTGTCATATTGTGTGCCTACCCATAGCTCCACATATTCTTCTGTGAGCACAAGTTCATCTTGCAACTATTACCCACGCTCAACAACAGATTGTTTCGCCACTTTGGCTTTGCCCTGTTTGGTTTCATCAAAATTGCCAAAAAATTATGAAAAATAAAGAAAAAAATTGTCAAAGTTTTTGAACGCTTTTCAGAGAACGTGTTGTATTTCTGTAGTCCACATCCCACCTCAGGTGCCAATTTTTATGGTTACATCTTTTTCCCATCCTTGTTCAGAGAAAAACATAAAAAAATAGTGAAAAAATAAAAAAGTTTGATTCCTACTAGTGCCTTTTGGAAAAATCAGGCAAAAATTCAGGAAAAAGGAAAAATTTGGGCCATTTGCATGTTCTGTGAGTTCTTTCCATCGTCCTTTGTTTTCACCTTGTTGCGCAACGTCTCGACACGTCTTAGCCAGCACCAGTGATTTGTACTTTAGATCCGGAATGAACAATCGCTAATCTGCATTCGTTAATTGCTAATCCTTGTTGTCATATTGTGTGCCTACCCATAGCTCCACATATTCTTATGTCAGCACAGGTTCATCTTGCAACTGTTACCCACGCTCAACAACAGATTGTTTCGCCACTTTGGCTTTGCCCTGTTTGGTTTCATCAAAATTGCCAAAAAATTCTAAAAAATAAAGCAAAAAATTGTCAAAGTTTTTGCACGCTTTTCAGAGAACGTGCTGTATTTCTGTAGACCACATCCCACCTCAGTTGTAGGTGCCAATTTTTGTGGTTGCATCTTTTTCTGATCCTTGTTCAGAGAAAAACATAAAAAAATAGTGAAAAAATAAAAAAGTTTGGTTCCTACTAGTGCCTTTTGGAAAAATCAGGGAAAAATTGATGAAAAAGGAAAACTCCGGGCTATTTGCTTGTTCTGTGAGTTCTTTCCATCGTCCTTTGTTTTCACCTTGTTGCACAACGTCTCGACACGTCTTAGCCAGCACATGTGATTTGTACTTTAGATCCGGATTGAACAATCGCTAATCTGCATTCGTTAATTGCTAATCCCTGTTATCATATTGTGTGCCTACCCATAGCTCCACATATTCTTCTGTCAGCACAGGTTCATCTTGCAACTATTACACACGCTCAACAACAGATTGTTTCACCACTTTGGCTTTACCTTGTTTGGTTTCATCAAAATTGCCAAAAAAATTCGGAAAAATAAAGAAAAAAATTGTCAAAGTTTTTGCATGCTTTTCAGAGAACGTGCTGTACTTCTGTCGACCACATCCCACCTCAGTTGTAGGTGCCAATTTTTGTGGTTGCATCTTTTTCTGATCCTTGTTCAGAGAAAAACATAAAAAAATAGTGAAAAAATAAAAAAGTTTGGTTCCTACTAGTGCCTTTTGGAAAAATCAGGGAAAAATTCAGGAAAAAGGAAAACTACGGGCTATTTGCTTATTCTGTGAGTTCTTTCCATCGTCCTTTGTTTTCACCTTGTTGCGCAACGTCTCGACACGTCTTAGTCAGCACCTGTGATTTGTACTTTGGATCCGGATTGAACAATCGCTAATCTGCATTCGTTAACTGGTAATCCTTGTTGTCATATTGTGTGCCTACCCATAGCTCCACATATTCTTCTGTGAGCACAAGTTCATCTTGCAACTATTACCCACGCTCAACAACAGATTGTTTCGCCACTTTGGCTTTGCCCTGTTTGGTTTCATCAAAATTGCCAAAAAATTATGAAAAATAAAGAAAAAAATTGTCAAAGTTTTTGAACGCTTTTCAGAGAACGTGTTGTATTTCTGTAGTCCACATCCCACCTCAGGTGCCAATTTTTATGGTTACATCTTTTTCCCATCCTTGTTCAGAGAAAAACATAAAAAAAAATAGTGAAAAAATAAAAAAGTTTGATTCCTACTAGTGCCTTTTGGAAAAATCAGGCAAAAATTCAGGAAAAAGGAAAAATTCGGGCCATTTGCATGTTCTGTGAGTTCTTTCCATCGTCCTTTGTTTTCACCTTGTTGCGCAACGTCTCGACACGTCTTAGCCAGCACCAGTGATTTGTACTTTAGATCCGGAATGAACAATCGCTAATCTGCATTCGTTAATTGCTAATCCTTGTTGTCATATTGTGTGCCTACCCATAGCTCCACATATTCTTCTGTCAGCACAGGTTCATCTTGCAACTATTACCCACGCTCAACAACAGATTGTTTCGCCACTTTGGCTTTGCCTTGTTTGGTTTCATCAAAATTGCCAAAAAAATTCAGGAAAATAAAGAAAAAAATTGTCAAAGTTTTTGCACGCTTTTCAAAGAATGTGCTGTATTTCTATAGACCACATCCCACCTCACTTGTAGGTGCCAATTTTTGTGGTTGCATCTTTTTCTGATCCTTATTCAAAGAAAAACATAAAAAAATAGTGAAAGAATAAAAAAGTTTGATTCCTACTAGTGCCTTTTGGAAAAATCAAGGAAAAATTTAGGAAAAAGGAAAACTCCGGGCTATTTGCTTCTTCTGTGGAGTTCTTTCCATCGTGCTTTGTTTTCACCTTGTTGCGCTATGTCTCGACACGTCTTAGCCAGCACCTGTGATTTATACTTTGGATCCGGATTGAACAATCGCTAATCTACATTCGTTAATTGCTAATCCTTACTGTCATATTGTGTGCCTACCAATGTCTCCACATATTCTCGTGTCAGCACAGGTTCATCTTGCAACTGTTACCCACGCTCAACAACAGATTGTTTCGCCACTTTCGCTTTGCCCTGTTTGGTTTCATCAAAATTGCCAAAAAATTATGAAAAATAAAGAAAAAAATTGTCAAAGTTTTTGAATGCTTTTCAGAGAACGTGTTGTATTTCTGTAGTCCACATCCCACCTCAGGTGCCAATTTTTATGGTTACATCTTTTTCCCATCCTTGTTCAGAGAAAAACATAAAAAAATAGTGAAAAAATAAAAAAGTTTGATTCCTACTAGTGCCTTTTGGAAAAATCAGGCAAAAATTCAGGAAAAAGGAAAAATTCGGGCCATTTGCATGTTCTGTGAGTTCTTTCCATCGTCCTTTGTTTTCACCTTGTTGCGCAACGTCTCGACACGTCTTAGCCAGCACCAGTGATTTGTACTTTAGATCCGGAATGAACAATCGCTAATCTGCATTCGTTAATTGCTAATCCTTGTTGTCATATTGTGTGCCTACCCATAGCTCCACATATTCTTATGTCAGCACAGGTTCATCTTGCAACTGTTACCCACGCTCAACAACAGATTGTTTCGCCACTTTGGCTTTGCCCTGTTTGGTTTCATCAAAATTGCCAAAAAATTCTAAAAAATAAAGCAAAAAATTGTCAAAGTTTTTGCACGCTTTTCAGAGAACGTGCTGTATTTCTGTAGACCACATCCCACCTCAGTTGTAGGTGCCAATTTTTGTGGTTGCATCTTTTTCTGATCCTTGTTCAGAGAAAAACATAAAAAAATAGTGAAAAAATAAAAAAGTTTGGTTCCTACTAGTGCCTTTTGGAAAAATTAGGGAAAAATTGAGGAAAAAGGAAAACTCTGGGTTATTTGCTTGTTCTGTGAGTTCTTTCCATCGTCCTTTGTTTTCACCTTGTTGCGCAATGTCTCGACACGTCTTAGCCAGCACCTGTGATTTGTACTTTGCATCCGGATTGAACAATCGCTAATCTGCATTCGTTAATTGCTAGTCCTTGTTGTCATATTGTGTGCCTACCCATAGCTCCACATATTCTTCTGTCAGCACAGGTTCATCTTGCAACTATTACCCACGCTCAACAACAGATTGTTTCACCACTTTGGCTTTGCCTTGTTTGGTTTCATCAAAATTGCCAAACAAATTCAGGAAAATAAAGAAAAAAATTATCAAAGTTTTTGCACGCTTTTCAGAGAACGTGCTGTATTTCTGTAGACCACATCCCACCTCACTTGTAGGTGCCAATTTTTGTGGTTGCATCTTTTTCTGATCCTTATTCAGAGAAAAACATAAAAAAATAGTGAAAAAATAAAAAAGTTTGATTCCTACTAGTGCCTTTTGGAAAAATCAAGGAAAAATTTAGGAAAAAGGAAAAATCCGGGCTATTTGCTTGTTCTGTGAGTTCTTTCCATCGTGCTTTGTATTCACCTTGTTGCGCTATGTCTCGAAACGTCTTAGCCAGCACCTGTGATTTGTACTTTGGATCCGGATTGAACAATCGCTAATCTACATTCGTTAATTGCAAATCTTTACTGTCATATTGTGTGCCTACCAATGTCTCCACATATTCTTATGTCAGCACAAGTTCATCTTGCAACTGTTACCCACGCTCAACAACAGATTGTTTCGTCACTTTCGCTTTGCCCTGTTTGGTTTCATCAAAATTGCCAAAAAATTATGAAAAATAAAGAAAAAAAATTGTCAAAGTTTTTGAACGCTTTTCAGAGAACGTGTTGTATTTCTGTAGTCCACATCCCACCTCAGGTGCCAATTTTTATGGTTACATCTTTTTCCCATCCTTGTTCAGAGAAAAACATAAAAAAATAGTGAAAAAATAAAAAAGTTTGATTCCTACTAGTGCCTTTTGGAAAAATCAGGCAAAAATTCAGGAAAAAGGAAAAATTCGGGCCATTTGCATGTTCTGTGAGTTCTTTCCATCGTCCTTTGTTTTCACCTTGTTGCGCAACGTCTCGACACGTCTTAGCCAGCACCAGTGATTTGTACTTTAGATCCGGAATGAACAATCGCTAATCTGCATTCGTTAATTGCTAATCCTTGTTGTCATATTGTGTGCCTACCCATAGCTCCACATATTCTTATGTCAGCACAGGTTCATCTTGCAACTGTTACCCACGCTCAACAACAGATTGTTTCGCCACTTTGGCTTTGCCCTGTTTGGTTTCATCAAAATTGCCAAAAAATTCTAAAAAATAAAGCAAAAAATTGTCAAAGTTTTTGCACGCTTTTCAGAGAACGTGCTGTATTTCTGTAGACCACATCCCACCTCAGTTGTAGGTGCCAATTTTTGTGGTTGCATCTTTTTCTGATCCTTGTTCAGAGAAAAACATAAAAAAATAGTGAAAAAATAAAAAAGTTTGGTTCCTACTAGTTCCTTTTGGAAAAATCAGGGAAAAATTGATGAAAAAGAAAAAATCTGGGCTATTTGCTTGTTCTGTGAGTTCTTTCCATCGTCCTTTGTTTTCACCTTGTTGCACAACGTCTCGACACGTCTTAGCCAGCACATGTGATTTGTACTTTGGATCCGGATTGAACAATCGCTAATCTGCATTCGTTAATTGCTAATCCTTGTTATCATATTGTGTGCCTACCCATAGCTCCACATATTCTTCTGTCAGCACAGGTTCATCTTGCAACTATTACCCACGCTCAACAACAGATTGTTTCACCACTTTGGCTTTACCTTGTTTGGTTTCATCAAAATTGCCAAAAAAATTCGGAAAAATAAAGAAAAAAATTGTCAAAGTTTTTGCATGCTTTTCAGAGAACGTGCTGTATTTCTGTCGACCACATCCCACCTCAGTTGTAGGTGCCAATTTTTGTGGTTGCATCTTTTTCTGATCCTTGTTCAGAGAAAAACATAAAAAAACAATGAAAAAATAAAAAAGTTTGGTTCCTACTAGTGCCTTTTGGAAAAATCAGGGAAAAATTCAGGAAAAAGGAAAAATACGGGCTATTTGCTTATTCTGTGAGTTCTTTCCATCGTCCTTTGTTTTCACCTTGTTGCGCAACGTCTCGACACGTCTTAGTCAGCACCTGTGATTTGTACTTTGGATCCGGATTGAACAATCGCTAATCTGCATTCGTTAACTGCTAATCCTTGTTGTCATATTGTGGGCCTACCCATAGCTCCACATATTCTTCTGTGAGCACAAGTTCATCTTACAACTATTACCCACGCTCAACAACAGATTGTTTTGCCACTTTGGCTTTGCCCTGTTTGGTTTCATCAAAATTGCTAAAAAAATTCATAAAAATAAAGTAAAAATTGTCAAAGTTTTTGCACGCTTTCAGAGAACATGCTGTATTTCTGTAGACCACATCCCACCTCAGTTGTAGGTGCCAATTTTTGTGGTTGCATCTTTTTCTGATCCTTGTTCAGAGAAAAACATAAAAAATAGTGAAAAAATAAAAAAGTTTGGCTCCTACTAGTGCCTTTTGGAAAAATCTGGGAAAAATTGAGGAAAAAGAAAAAATCTGGGCTATTTGCTTGTTCTGTGAGTTCTTTCCATCGTCCTTTGTTTTCACCTTGTTGCACAACGTCTCGACACGTCTTAGGCAGCACACGTGATTTGTACTTTGGATCCGGATTGAACAATCGCTAATCTGCATTCGTTAATTGCTAATCCTTGTTATCATGTTGTGTGCCTACCCATAGCTCCACATATTCTTCTGTCAGCACAGGTTCATCTTGAAACTATTACCCACGCTCAACAACAGATTGTTTCACCACTTTGGCTTTACCTTGTTTGGTTTCATCAAAATTGCCAAAAAAATTCGGGAAAATAAAGAAAAAAATTGTCAAAGTTTTTGAACGCTTTTCAGAGAACGTGTTGTATTTCTGTAGTCCACATCCCACCTCAGGTGCCAATTTTTATGGTTACATCTTTTTCCGATCCTTGTTCAGAGAAAAACATAAAAAAAATAGTGAAAAAATAAAAAAGTTTGATTCCTACTAGTGCCTTTTGGAAAAATCAGGCAAAAATTCAGGAAAAAGGAAAAATTCGGGCCATTTGCTTGTTCTGTGAGTTCTTTCCATCGTCCTTTGTTTTCACCTTGTTGCGCAACGTCTCGACACGTCTTAGCCAGCACCTGTGATTTGTACTTTAGATCCGGAATGAACAATCGCTAATCTGCATTCGTTAATTGCTAATCCTTGTTGTCATATTGTGTGCCTACCCATAGCTCCACATATTCTTCTATTAGCATAGGTTAATCTTGCAACTATTACCCACGCTCAACAACAGATTGTTTCGCCACTTTGGCTTTACCCTGTTTGGTTTCATAAAAATTGCTAAAAAAATTCATAAAAATAAAGAAAATATTGTCAAAGTTTTTGCACGCTTTCAGAGAACGTGCTGTATTTCTGTAGACCACATCCCACCTCAGTTGTAGGTGCCAATTTTTGTGGTTGCATCTTTTTCTGATCCTTGTTCAGAGAAAAACATGAAAAAATAGTGAAAAAATAAAAAAGTTTGGTTTCTACTAGTGCCATTTGGAAAAATCATGGAAAAATTGAGGAAAAAGAAAAAATCTGGGCTATTTGCTTGTTCTGTGAGTTCTTTCCATCGTCCTTTGTTTTCACCTTGTTGCACAACGTCTCGACACGTCTTAGCCAGCACATGTGATTTGTACTTTGGATCCGGATTGAACAATCGCTAATCTGCATTCGTTAATTGCTAATCCTTGTTATCATATTGTGTGCCTACCCATAGCTCCACATATTCTTCTATCAGCACAGGTTCATCTTGCAACTATTATCGACGCTCAACAACAGATTGTTTCGCCACTTTGGCTTTACCTTGTTTGGTTTCATCAAAATTGCCAAAAAAATTCGGGAAAATAAAGAAAAAAATTATCAAAGTTTTTGCACGCTTTTCAGAGAACGTGCTGTATTTCTGTCGACCACATGCCACCTCAGTTGTAGGTGCCAATTTTTGTGGTTGCATCTTTTTCTGATCCTTGTTCAGAGAAAAACATAAAAAAATAGTGAAAAAATAAAAAAGTTTGGTTCCTACTAGTGCCTTTTGGAAAAATCAGGGAAAAATTCAGGAAAAAGGAAAAATACGGGCTATTTGCTTATTCTGTGAGTTCTTTCCATCGTCCTTTGTTTTCACCTTGTTGCGCAACGTCTCGACACGTCTTAGCCAGCACCTGTGATTTGTACTTTGGATCCGGATTGAACAATCGCTAATCTGCATTCGTTAATTGCTAATCCTTGTTGTCATATTGTGTGCCTACCCATAGCTCCACATATTCTTCTGTGAGCACAAGTTCATCTTGCAACTATTACCCACGCTCAACAACAGATTGTTTCGCCACTTTGGATTTGCCCTGTTTGGTTTCATCAAAATTGCCAAAAAATTACGAAAAATAAAGAAAAAAATTGTCAAAGTTTTTGAACGCTTTTCAGAGAACGTGTTGCATTTCTGTAGTCCACATCCCACCTCAGGTGCCAATTTTTATGGTTAC
Organism: Saccharum spontaneum; assembly: GCA_022457205.1. Classification (NCBI taxonomy): domain Eukaryota; kingdom Viridiplantae; phylum Streptophyta; class Magnoliopsida; order Poales; family Poaceae; genus Saccharum; species Saccharum spontaneum. The sequence continues at coordinate 331,637 of CM039599.1, forward strand.
ATCTTTTTTCGATCCTTGTTCAGAGAAAAACATAAAAAAATAGTGAAAAAATAAAAAAGTTTGATTCCTACTAGTGCCTTTTGGAAAAATCAGGCAAAAATTCAGGAAAAAGGAAAAATTCGGGCCATTTGCTTGTTCTGTGAGTTCTTTCCATCGTCCTTTGTTTTCACCTTGTTGCGCAACGTCTCGACACGTCTTAGCCAGCACCTGTGATTTGTACTTTAGATCCGGAATGAACAATCGCTAATCTGCATTCGTTAATTGCTAATCCTTGTTGTCATATTGTGTGCCTACCCATAGCTCCACATATTCTTCTGTTAGCATAGGTTAATCTTGCAACTATTACCCACGCTCAACAACAGATTGTTTCGCCACTTTGGCTTTACCCTGTTTGGTTTCATCAAAATTGCTAAAAAAATTCATAAAAATAAAGAAAAAATTGTCAAAGTTTTTGCACGCTTTCAGAGAACGTGCTGTATTTCTGTAGACCACATCCCACCTCAGTTGTAGGTGCCAATTTTTGTGGTTGCATCTTTTTCTGATCCTTGTTCAGAGAAAAACATAAAAAAATAGTGAAAAAATAAAAAAGTTTGGTTCCTACTAGTGCCTTTTGGAAAAATCAGGGAAAAATTGAGGAAAAAGAAAAAATCTGGGCTATTTGCTTGTTCTGTGAGTTCTTTCCATCGTCCTTTGTTTTCACCTTGTTGCACAACGTCTCGACACGTCTTAGCCAGCACATGTGATTTGTACTTTGGATCCGGATTGAACAATCGCTAATCTGCATTCGTTAATTGCTAATCCTTGTTATCATATTGTGTGCCTACCCATAGCTCCACATATTGTTCTATCAGCACAGGTTCATCTTGCAACTATTACCGACGCTCAACAACAGATTGTTTCGCCACTTTGGCTTTACCTTGTTTGGTTTCATCAAAATTGCCAAAAAAATTTGGGAAAATAAAGAAAAAAATTGTCAAAGTTTTTGCACGCTTTTCAGAGAACTTGCTGTATTTCTGTCGACCACATCCCACCTCAGTTGTAGGTGCCAATTTTTGTGGTTGCATCTTTTTCTGATCCTTGTTCAGAGAAAAACATAAAAAAATAGTGAAAAAATAAAAAAGTTTGGTTCCTACTAGTGCCTTTTGGAAAAATCAGGGAAAAATTCAGGAAAAAGGAAAAATACGGGCTATTTGCTTATTCTGTGAGTTCTTTCCATCGTCCTTTGTTTTCACCTTGTTGCGCAACGTCTCGACACGTCTTAGCCAGCACCTGTGATTTGTACTTTGGATCCGGATTGAACAATCGCTAATCTGCATTCGTTAATTGCTAATCCTTGTTGTCATATTGTGTGCCTACCCATAGCTCCACATATTCTTCTGTGAGCACAAGTTCATCTTGCAACTATTACCCACGCTCAACAACAGATTGTTTCGCCACTTTGGCTTTGCCCTGTTTGGTTTCATCAAAATTGCCAAAAAATTATGAAAAATAAAGAAAAAAATTGTCAAAGTTTTTGAACGCTTTTCAGAGAACGTGTTGTATTTCTGTAGTCCACATCCCACCTCAGGTGCCAATTTTTATGGTTACATCTTTTTCCGATCATTGTTCAGAGAAAAACATAAAAAAATAGTGAAAAAATAAAAAAGTTTGATTCCTACTAGTGCCTTTTGGAAAAATCAGGCAAAAATTCAGGAAAAAGGAAAAATTCGGGCCATTTGCTTGTTCTGTGAGTTCTTTCCATCGTCCTTTGTTTTCACCTTGTTGCGCAACGTCTCGACACGTCTTAGCCAGCACCTGTGATTTGTACTTTAGATCCGGAATGAACAATCGCTAATCTGCATTCGTTAATTGCTAATCCTTGTTGTCATATTGTGTGCCTACCCATAGCTCCACATATTCTTCTGTCAGCATAGGTTCATCTTGCAACTATTACCCACGCTCAACAACAGATTGTTTTGCTACTTTGGCTTTGCCCTGTTTGGTTTCATCAAAATTGCTAAAAAAATTCATAAAAATAAAGAAAAAATTGTCAAAGTTTTTGCACGTTTCAGAGAACGTGCTGTATTTCTGTAGACCACATCCCACCTCAGTTGTAGGTGCCAATTTTTGTGGTTGCATCTTTTTCTGGTCCTTGTTCAGAGAAAAACATAAAAAATAGTGAAAAAATAAAAAATTTTGGTTCCTACTAGTGCCTTTTGGAAAAATCAGGGAAAAATTGAGGAAAAAGAAAAAATCTGGGCTATTTGCTTGTTCTGTGAGTTCTTTCCATCGTCCTTTTGTTTTCACCTTGTTGCACAACGTCTCGACACGTCTTAGCCAGCACATGTGATTTGTACTTTGGATCCGGATTGAACAATCGCTAATCTGCATTCGTTAATTGCTAATCCTTGTTATCATATTGTGTGCCTACCCATAGCTCCACATATTCTTCTGTCAGCACAGGTTCATCTTGCAACTATTACCGACGCTCAACAACAGATTGTTTCGCCACTTTGGCTTTACCTTGTTTGGTTTCATCAAAATTGCCAAAAAAATTCGGGAAAATAAAGAAAAAAATTTTCAAAGTTTTTGCACGCTTTTCAGAGAACATGCTGTATTTCTGTCGACCACATCCCACCTCAGTTGTAGGTGCCAATTTTTGTGGTTGCATCTTTTTCTGATCCTTGTTCAGAGAAAAACATAAAAAAATAGTGAAAAAATAAAAAAGTTTGGTTCCTACTAGTGCCTTTTGGAAAAATCTGGGAAAAATTCAGGAAAAAGGAAAAATACGGGCTATTTGCTTATTCTGTGAGTTCTTTCCATCGTCCTTTGTTTTCACCCTGTTGCGCAACGTCTCGACACGTCTTAGCCAGCACCTGTGATTTGTACTTTGGATCCGGATTGAACAATCGCTAATCTGCATTCGTTAATTGCTAATCCTTGTTGTCATATTGTGTGCCTACCCATAGCTCCACATATTCTTCTATGAGCACAAGTTCATCTTACAACTATTACCCACGCTCAACAACAGATTGTTTCGCCACTTTGGCTTTACCTTGTTTGGTTTCATCAAAATTGCCAAAAAAATTCGGGAAAATAAAGAAAAAAATTGTCAAAGTTTTTGCACGCTTTTGAGAGAACGTGCTGTATTTCTGTCGACCACATCCCGCCTCAGTTGTAGGTGCCAATTTTTGTGGTTGCATCTTTTTCTGATCCTTGTTCAGAGAAAAACATAAAAAAATAGTGAAAAAATAAAAAAGTTTGGTTCCTACTAGTGCCTTTTGGAAAAATCAGGGAAAAATTCAGGAAAAAGGAAAAATACGGGCTATTTGCTTATTCTGTGAGTTCTTTCCATTGTCCTTTGTTTTCACCTTGTTGCGCAACGTCTCGACACGTCTTAGCCAGCACCTGTGATTTGTACTTTGGATCCGGATTGAACAATCGCTAATCTGCATTCGTTAATTGCTAATCCTTGTTGTCATATTGTGTGCCTACCCATAGCTCCACATATTCTTCTGTGAGCACAAGTTCATCTTGCAACTATTACCCACGCTCAACAACAGATTGTTTCACCACTTTGGCTTTGCCCTGTTTGGTTTCATCAAAATTGCCAAAAAATTATGAAAAATAAAGAAAAAAATTGTCAAAGTTTTTTAACGCTTTTCAGAGAACGTGTTGTATTTCTGTAGTCCACATCCCACCTCAGGTGCCAATTTTTATGGTTACATCTTTTTCCGATCCTTGTTCAGAGAAAAACATAAAAAAAATAGTGAAAAAATAAAAAAGTTTGATTCCTACCAGTGCCTTTTGGAAAAATCAGACAAAAATTCAGGAAAAAGGAAAAATTCGGGCCATTTGCATGTTCTGTGAGTTCTTTCCATCGTCCTTTGTTTTCACCTTGTTGTGCAACGTCTCGACACGTCTTAGCCAGCACCTATGATTTGTACTTTAGATCCGGAATGAACAATCGCTAATCTGCATTCGTTAATTGCTAATCCTTGTTGTCATATTGTGTGCCTACCCATAGCTCCACATATTCTTCTGTCAGCATAGGTTCATCTTGCAACTATTACCCACGCTCAACAATAGATTGTTTCGCCACTTTGGCTTTGCCCTGTTTGGTTTCATCAAAATTGCTAAAAAAATTCATAAAAATAAAGAAAAAATTGTCAAAGTTTTTGCACGCTTTCAGAGAACGTGCTGTATTTCTGTAGACCACATCCCACCTCAGTTGTAGGTGCCAATTTTTGTGGTTGCATCTTTTTCTGATCCTTGTTCAGAGAAAAACATAAAAAAATAGTGAAAAAATAAAAAAGTTTGGTTCCTACTGGTGCCTTTTGGAAAAATCAAGGAAAAATTGAGGAAAAAGAAAAAATCTGGGCTATTTGCTTGTTCTGTGAGTTCTTTCCATCGTCCTTTGTTTTCACCTTGTTGCACAACGTCTCGACACGTCTTAGCCAGCACATGTGATTTGTACTTTGGATCCGGATTGAACAATCGCTAATCTGCATTCGTTAATTGCTAATCCTTGTTATCATATTGTGTGCCTACCCATAGCTCCACATATTCTTCTGTCAGCACAGGTTCATCTTGCAACTATTACCGACGCTCAACAACAGATTGTTTCGCCACTTTGGCTTTACCTTGTTTGGTTTCATCAAAATTGCCAAAAAAATTCGGGAAAATAAAGAAAAAAATTGTCAAAGTTTTTGCACGCTTTTTAGAGAACGTGCTGTATTTCTGTCGACCACATCCCACCTCAGTTGTAGATGCCAATTTTTGTGGTTGCATCTTTTTCTGATCCTTGTTCAGAGAAAAACATAAAAAATAGTGAAAAAATAAAAAAGTTTGGTTCCTACTAGTGCCTTTTGGAAAAATCAGGGAAAAATTCAGGAAAAAGGAAAAATACGGGCTATTTGCTTATTCTGTGAGTTCTTTCCATCGTCCTTTGTTTTCACCTTGTTGCGCAACGTCTCGACACGTCTTAGCCAGCACCTGTGATTTATACTTTGGATCCGGATTGAACAATCGCTAATCTGCATTCGTTAATTGCTAATCCTTGTTGTCATATTGTGTGCCTACCCATAGCTCCACATATTCTTCTGTGAGCACAAGTTCATCTTGCAACTATTACCCACGCTCAACAACAGATTGTTTCGCCACTTTGGCTTTACCTTGTTTGGTTTCATCAAAATTGCCAAAAAAATTCGGGAAAATAAAGAAAAAAATTGTCAAGATTTTTGCACGCTTTTCAGAGAACGTGTTGTATTTCTGTAGTCCACATCCCACCTCAGGTGCCAATTTTTATGGTTACATCTTTTTCCGATCCTTGTTCAGAGAAAAACATAAAAAAATAGTGAAAAAATAAAAAAGTTTGATTCCTACTAGTGCCTTTTGGAAAAATCAGGCAAAAATTCAGGAAAAAGGAAAAATTTGGGCCATTTGCATGTTCTGTGAGTTCTTTCCATCGTCCTTTGTTTTCACCTTGTTGCGCAACGTCTCGACACGTCTTAGCCAGCACCTGTGATTTGTACTTTAGATCCGGAATGAACAATCGCTAATCTGCATTCGTTAATTGCTAATCCTTGTTGTCATATTGTGTGCCTACCCATAGCTCCACATATTCTTCTGTCAGCATAGGTTCATCTTGCAACTATTACCCACGCTCAACAATAGATTGTTTCGCCACTTTGGCTTTGCCCTGTTTGGTTTCATCAAAATTGCTAAAAAAATTCATAAAAATAAAGAAAAAATTGTCAAAGTTTTTGCACGCTTTCAGAGAACGTGCTGTATTTTTGTAGACCACATCCCACCTCAATTGTAGGTGCCAATTTTTGTGGTTGCATCTTTTTCTGAACCTTGTTCAGAGACAAACATAAAAAATAGTGAAAAAATAAAAAAGTTTGATTCCTACTTGTGCCTTTTGGAAAAATCAGGGAAAAATTCAAGAAAAATGAAAAATCCGAGCTATTTGCTTGTTCTGTGAGTTCTTTCCATCGTCCTTTGTTTTCACCTTGTTGCGCAACATCTCGACACGTCTTAGCCAGCACCTGTGATTTGTACTTTGGATCCGGATTGAACAATCGCTAATCTGCATTCGATAATTGCTAATTCTTGTTGTCATATTGTGTGCCTACCCATAGCTCCACACATTTTTCTGTCAGCATACGTTCATCTTGCAACTGTTACCCACGCTCAACAACAAATTGTTTCACCACTTTGGCTTTGCCCTGTTTGGTTTCATCAAAATTGCCAAAAAAAATTCAGAAAAATAAAGAAAAAAAATTGTCAAAGTTTTTGCACGCTTTTCAGAGAACGTGCTGTATTTCTGTAGACCACATCCCACCTCAGTTGTAGGTGCCAATTTTTGTGGTTGCATCTTTTTCTGATCCTTGTTCCGAGAAAAACATAAAAAAATAGTGAAAAAATAAGAAAGTTTGATTCCTACTAGTGCCTTTTGGAAAAATCATGGAAAAATTTAGGAAAAAAGAAAAATCCAGGCTATTTGCTTGTTCTATGAGTTCGTTCCATAGTCCTTCGTTTTCACCTTGTTGCGCAACGTCTCGACACGTCTTAGCAAGCACCTGTGATTTGTACTTTGGATCCGGATTGAACAATCGCTAATCTGCATTCGTTAATTGCTAATCCTTGTTGTCATATTGTGTGCCTACCCATAGCTCTACATATTCTTCTGTCAGCACAGGTTCATCTTGCAACTATTACCCACGCTCAAGAACATATTGTTTCACCACTTTGCCTTTGCCCTGTTTGGTTTCATCAAAATTGCCAAAAAAATTCGGAAAAATAAGTAAAAAAATTGTCAAAGTTTTTGCACGCTTTTCAGAGAACGTGCTGTATTTCTGTAGACCACATCCCACCTCAGTTGTAGGTGCCAATTTTTGTGGTTGCATCTTTTTCTGATCCTTGTTCCGAGAAAAACATAAAAAAATAGTGAAAAAATAAGAAAGTTTGATTCCTACTAGTGCCTTTTGGAAAAATCATGGAAAAATTTAGGAAAAAAGAAAAATCCTGGCTATTTGCTTGTTCTATGAGTTCTTTTCATAGTCCTTCGTTTTCACCTTGTTGCGCAACGTCTCGACACGTCTTAGCAAGCACCTGTGATTTGTACTTTGGATCCGGATTGAACAATCGCTAATCTGCATTCGTTAATTGCTAATCCTTGTTGTCATATTGTGTGCCTACCCATAGCTCCACACAATCTTCTGTCAGCATAGGTTCATCTTGCAACTGTTACCCACGCTCAACAACAAATTGTTTCACCACTTTGGCTTTGCCCTGTTTGGTTTCATCAAAATTGCCAAAAAAAATCGGAAAAATAAAAAAAAATTGTCAAAGTTTTTGCACGCTTTTCAAAGAACGTGTTGTATTTCTGTAGACCACATCCCACCTCAGTTGTAGGTGCCAATTTTTGTGGTTGCATCTTTTTCTGATCCTTGTTCAGAGAAAAACATAAAAAAATAGTGAAAAAATAAAAAAGTTTGGTTCCTACTAGTGCCTTTTGGAAAAATTGGGGAAAAATTCAAGAAAAAGGAAAAATCTAGGCTATTTGCTTGTTCTGTGAGTTGTTTCCATAGTCCTTTGTTTTCACCTTGTTGCGCAACGTCTCGACACGTCTTAGCCAGCACTTGTGATTTGTACTTTGGATCCGGATTGAACAATTGCTAATCTGCATTCGTAATTGCTAGTCCTTGTTGTCATATTGTGTGCCTACCTATAGCTCCACATATTCTTGTGTCAGCACAGGTTCATCTTGGAACTGTTACCCACGCTCAACAACAGATTGTTTCGCCACTTTGGCTTTGCCCTGTTTGGTTTCATCAAAATTGCCAAAAAATTATGAAAAATAAAGAAAAAATTGTTAAAGTTTTTGAATGTTTTTCAAAGAACGTGCTGTATTTCTGTAGACCACATCCCACCTCAGTTGTAGGTGCCAATTTTTGTGGTTGCATCTTTTTCTGATCCTTGTTCAGAGAAAAACATAAAAAATAGTGAAAAATAAAAAAGTTTGGTTCCTACTGGTGCCTTTTGGAAAAATCAGGGAAAAATTCAGGAAAAAGGAAAAATCCGGGCTATTTGCTTGTTCTGTGAGTTCTTTCCATCGTCCTTTGTTTTCACCTTGTTGCGCTATGTCTCGATACGTCTTAGCCAGCACCTGTGATTTGTACTTTGGATCCGGATTGAACAATCGCTAATCTACATTCGTTAATTGCTAATCCTTGCTGTCATATTGTGTACCTACCCATAGCTCCACATATTCTTCTGTCAGCACAAGTTCATCTTGCAACTATTACCCACTCTCAACAACAGATTGTTTCGCAACTTTTGCTTTGCCCTGTTTGGTTTCATCAAAATTGCCAAAAAAATTCGGGAAAATAAAGAAAAAAAATTGTCAAAATTTTTGCGCGCTTTTCAGAGAACGTGCTGTATTTCTGTAGACCACAGCCCACCTCTGTTGTAGGTGCCAATTTTTGTGGTTGCATCTTTTTCTGATCCATGTTCAGAGAAAAACATAAAAAATAGTGAAAATAAAAAAGTTTGATTCCTACTAGTGCCATTTCGAAAAAATCAAGGAAAAATTTAGGAAAAAGGAAAAATCTGGGCTATTTGCTTGTTCTGTGAGTTCTTTCCATCGTCCTTTGTTTTCACCTTGTTGTGCTATGTCTCGACATATCTTAGCCAGCACCTGTGATTTGTAATTTGGATCCAGATTGAACAATCGCTAATCTGCATTCGTTAATTGCTAATCCTTGCTGTCATATTGTGTGCCTACCTATGTCTCCACATATTCTTCTATCAGCACAGGTTCATCTTTCAATTGTTACCCACGCTCAACAACAGATGTTTCGCCACTTTGGCTTTGCCCTGTTTGGTTTCATCAAAATTGCCAAAAAAATCTGAAAAATAAAGAAAAAAAATTGTTAAAGTTTTTGCACGCTTTTTAGAGAACGTGCTGTATTTCTGTAGACCACATCCCACCTCAGTTGTACGTGCCAATTTTTGTGGTTGCATCTTTTTCTGATCCTTGTTCAGAGAAGAACATTAAAAAATAGCGAAAAAATAAAAAAGTTGGATTCCTACTAGTGCCTTTTAGAAAAATCAGGGAAAAGTTCAGGAAAAAGGAAAAATCTGGGCTATTTGCTTGTTCTATGAGTTCTTTCCATCGTCATTTGCTTTCACCTTGTTGCGCAACGTCTCGACACGTCTTAGCCAGCACCTGTGATTTGTACTTTGGATCTGTATTGAACAATCGCTAATCTGCATTCGTTAATTGCTAATTCTTGTTGTCATATTATGTGCCTAGCCATAGCCCCACATATTCTTGTGTCGGCACAGGTTCATCTTGCAACTGTTACCCACGCTCAACAACAGATTGTTTTGCCACTTTGGCTTTGCCCTATTTGGTTTCATCAAAATTGCCAAAAAAATTCTGAAAAATAAAGAAAAAATTTGTCAGAGTTTTTGCACGCTTTTCAGAGAACGTGTTGTATTTCTGTAGTCCACATCCCACCTCAGGTGCCAATTTTTATGGTTACATCTTTTTCCGATCCTTGTTCAGAGAAAAACATAAAAAAATAGTGAAAAAATAAAAAAGTTTGATTCCAACTAGTGCCTTTTGGAAAAATCGGGCAAAAATTCCGGAAAAAGGAAAAATTTGGGCCATTTGCATGTTCTGTGAGTTCTTTCCATCGTCCTTTGTTTTCACTTTGTTGCGCAATGTCTCGACATGTCTTAGCCAGCACCTGTGATTTGTACTTTGGATCCGGATTGAACAATCGCTAATCTGCATTCGTTAATTGCTAATCCTTGTTGTCATATTGTGTGCCTACCCATAGCTCCACATATTCTTCTGTCAGCATAGGTTCATCTTGCAACTATTACCCACGCTCAACAACAGATTGTTTCACCACTTTAGCTTTGCCCTGTTTGGTTTCTTCAAAATTGCCAAAAAAATTCGGAAAAATAAAGAAAAAAATTGTCAAAGTTTTTGCCCGCTTTTCAGAGAACGTGCTGTATTTCTGTAGACCACATCCCACCTCAGTTGTAGGTGCCAATTTTTGTGGTTGCATCATTTTCTGATCCATGTTCCGAGAAAAACATAAAAAAATAGTGAAAAAATAAAAAAGTTTGATTCCTACTAGTGCCTTTTGGAAAAATTAGGGAAAAATTTAGGAAAAAGGAAAAATCTGGGCTATTTGCTCGTTCTGTGAGTTCTTTCCATCGTCCTTTGTTTTCACCTTGTTGCGCTACATCTCGACACGTCTTAGCCAGCACCTATGATTTGTACTTTGGATCTGGAACGAACAATCGCTAATCTGCATTCGGTAATTGCTAATCCTTGTTGTCATATTGTGTGCCTACCCATAGCTCCACATATTCTTCTGTCAGCACGCGTTCATCTTGCAACTATTACCCACGCTCAACAACATATTGTTTTGCCACTTTGGCTTTGCCCTGTTTGGTTTCATCAAAATTGCCAAAAAAATTCAGAAAAATAAAGAAAAAAAATTGTCAAAGTTTTTGCACGCTTTTCAGAGAACGTGTTGTATTTCTGTAGACCACATCCCACTTCAGTTGTAGGTGCCAATTTTTGTGGTTGCATCTTTTTTTGATCCTTGTTCAGAGAAAAACATAAAGAAATAGTGAAAAAATAAAAAAGTTTGGTTCCTACTAGTGCCTTTAGGAAAAATCAGGGAAAAATTCAGGAAAAAGGAAAAATCTAGGCTATTTGCTTGTTCTCTGAGTTCTTTCCATCGTCCTTTGTTTTCACCTTGTTGCACAACGTCTCGACACGTCTTAGCCAGTACCTGTGATTTGTAGTTTGGATCCGGATTGAACAATCGCTAATCTGCATTCGATAATTGCTAATCCTTGTTGTCATATTGTGTGCCTACCCATACCTCCACACATTCTTCTGTCAGCATAGGTTCATCTTGCAACTATTACCCACGCTCAACAACAGATTGTTTCACCACTTTGGCTTTGCCCTGTTTGGTTTCATCAAAATTGCCAAAAAAATTCGAAAAAATAAAGAAAAAAAATTGTCAAAGTTTTTTGCACGCTTTTCAGAGAACGTGCTGTATTTCTGTAGACCACATCCCACCTCAGTTGTAGGTGCCAATTTTTGTGGTTGCATCTTTTTCTGATCCTTGTTCCGAGAAAAACATAAAAAAGTAGTGAAAAAATAAAAAAGTTTGATTCCTACTAGTGCCTTTTGGAAAAATTAAGGAAAAATTTAGGAAAAAGGAAAAATCTGGGCTATTTGCTCGTTCTGTGAGTTCTTTCCATCGTCCTTTGTTTTCACCTTGTTGCGCTACGTCTCGACACGTCTTAGCCAGCACCTGTGATTTGTACTTTGGATCTGGAACGAACAATCGCAAATCTGCATTCGTTAATTGCTAATCCTTGTTGTCATATTATGTGCCTACCCATAGCTCCACATATTCTTCTGTCAGCACAGGTTCATCTTGCAACTATTACCCACGCTCAACAACATATTGTTTTGCCACTTTGGCTTTGCCCTGTTTGGTTTCATCAAAATTGCCAAAAAAATTCAGAAAAGTAAAGAAAAAAAATTGTCAAAGTTTTTGCACGCTTTTCAGAGAACGTGCTGTATTTCTGTAGACCACATCCCACCTCAGTTGTAGGTGCCAATTTTTGTGGTTGCATCTTTTTCTGATCCTTGTTCAGAGAAAAACATAAAAAATAGTGAAAAAATAAAAAAGTTTGGTTCCTACTAGTGCCTTTTGGAAAAATCAGGGAAAAATTCAGGAAAAAGAAAAAATCTGGGCTATTTGCTTGTTCTGTGAGTTCTTTCCATCGTCCTTTGTTTTCACCTTGTTGCACAACGTCTCGACACATCTTAGCCAGCACCTGTGATTTGTACTTTGGATCCGGATTGAACAATCGCTAATCTGCATTCGTTAATTGCTAATCCTTGTTGTCATATTGTGTGCCTAGCCATAGCTCCACATATTCTTCTGTCGGCACAGGTTCATCTTGCAACTGTTACCCACGCTCAACAACAGATTGTTTTGCCACTTTGGCTTTGCTCTGTTTGGTTTCATCAAAATTGCTAAAAAAATTTTTGAAAATAAAGAAAAAATTGTCAAAGTTTTTGCACGCTTTCAGAGAACGTGCTGTATTTTTGTAGACCACATCCCACCTCAATTGTAGGTGCCAATTTTTGTGGTTGCATCTTTTTCTGATCCTTGTTCAGAGAAAAACATAAAAAATAGTGAAAAAATAAAAAAGTTTGATTCCTACTTGTGCCTTTTGGAAAAATCAGGGAAAAATTCAGGAAAAAGGAAAAATCCGAGCTATTTGCTTGTTCTGTGAGTTGTTTCCATCGTCCTTTGTTTTCACCTTGTTGCGCAACATCTCGACACGTCTTAGCCAGCACCTGTGATTTGTACTTTGGATCCGAATTGAACAATCGCTAATCTGCATTCGATAATTGCTAATCCTTGTTGTCATATTGTGTGCCTACCCATAGCTCCACACATTCTTCTGTCAGCACAGGTTCATCTTGCAACTATTATCCACGCGCAACAACAGATTGTTTCACCACTTTGGCTTTGCCCTGTTTGGTTTCATCAAAATTGCCAAAAAATTCAGAAAAATAAAGAAAAAAAATTGTCAAAGTTTTTGCACGCTTTTCAGAGAACGTGCTGTATTTCTGTAGACCACATCCCACCTCAGTTGTAGGTGCCAATTTTTGTGGTTGCATCTTTTTCTGATCCTTGTTCCGAGAAAAACATAAAAAAAATAGTGAAAAAATAAAAAAGTTTGATTCCTACTAGTGCCTTTTGGAAAAATTAAGGAAAAATTTAGGAAAAAGGAAAAATCTGGGCTATTTGCTCATTCTGTGAGTTCTTTCCATCGTCCTTTGTTTTCACCTTGTTGCGCTACGTCTCGACACGTCTTAGCCAGCACCTGTGATTTGTACTTTGGATCTGGAACGAACAATCGCAAATCTGCATTCGTTAATTGCTAATCCTTGTTGTCATATTATGTGCCTACCCATAGCTCCACATATTCTTCTGTCAGCACAGGTTCATCTTGCAACTATTACCCACGCTCAACAACATATTGTTTTGCCACTTTGGCTTTGCCCTGTTTGGTTTCATCAAAATTGCCAAAAAAATTCAGAAAAATAAAGAAAAAAAATTGTCAAAGTTTTTGCACGCTTTTCAGAGAACGTGCTGTATTTCTGTAGACCACATCCCACCTCAGTTGTAGGTGCCAATTTTTGTGGTTGCATCTTTTTCTGATCCTTGTTCAGAGAAAAACATAAAAAATAGTGAAAAAATAAAAAAGTTTGGTTCCTACTAGTGCCTTTTGGAAAAATCAGGGAAAAATTCAGGAAAAAGAAAAAATCTGGGCTATTTGCTTGTTCTGTGAGTTCTTTCCATCGTCCTTTGTTTTCACCTTGTTGCACAACGTCTCGACACGTCTTAGCCAGCACCTGTGATTTGTACTTTGGATCCGGATTGAACAATCGCTAATCTGCATTCGTTAATTGCTAATCCTTGTTGTCATATTGTGTGCCTAGCCATAGCTCCACATATTCTTCTGTCGGCACAGGTTCATCTTGCAACTGTTACCCACGCTCAACAACAGATTATTTTGCCACTTTGGCTTTGCCCTGTTTGGTTTCATCAAAATTGCCTAAAAAATTCTGAAAAATAAAGAAAAAAATTGTCAAAGTTTTTGCACGCTTTTCAGAGAACGTGTTGTATTTCTGTAGACCACATCCCACCTCAGTTGTAGGTGCCAATTTTTGTGGTTGCATCTTTTTCTGATCCTTGTTCAGGGAAAAACATAAAAAAATAGTGAAAAAATAAAAAAGTTTGGTTCCTACTAGTGCCTTTTGGAAAAATCAGGGAAAAATTCAGAAAAAAGGAAAAATCTGGGCTATTTGCTTGTTCTGTGAGTTCTTTCCATCGTCCTTTGTTTTCACCTTGTTGCACAACGTCTCGACACGTCTTAGCCAGTACCTGTGATTTGTACTTTGGATCCGGATTGAACAATCGCTAATCTGCATTCGATAATTGCTAATCCTTGTTGTCATATTGTGTGCCTACCCATAGCTCCACACATTCTTCTGTCAGCATAGGTTCATCTTGCAACAATTACCCACGCTCAACAACAGATTGTTTCACCACTTTGGCTTTGCCCTGTTTGGTTTCATCAAAATTGCCAAAAAAATTCGGAAAAATAAAGAAAAAAAAATTGTCAAAGTTTTTGCACGCTTTTCAGAGAACGTGCTGTATTTCTGTAGACCACATCCCACCTCAGTTGTAGGTGCCAATTTTTGTGGTTGCATCTTTTTTTGATCCTTGTTCCGAGAAAAACATAAAAAAATAGTGAAAAAATAAAAAAGTTTGATTTCTACTAGTGCCTTTTGGAAAAATTAGGGAAAAATTTAGGAAAAAGGAAAAATCTGGGCTATTTGCTCGTTCTATGAGTTCTTTCCATCGTCCTTTGTTTTCACCTTGTTGCGCTACGTCTCGACACGTCTTAGCCAGCACCTGTGATTTGTACTTTGGATCCGGAACGAACAATCGCTAATCTGCATTCGTTAATTGCTAATCCTTGTTGTCATATTATGTGCCTACCCATAGCTCCACAAATTTTTCTGTCCGCACAGGTTCGTCTTGCAACTATTACCCACGCTCAACAACATATTGTTTTGCCACTTTGGCTTTGCCCTGTTTGGTTTCATCAAAATTGCCAAAAAAATTCAGAAAAATAAAGAAAAAAAATTGTCAAAGTTTTTGCACGCTTTTCAGAGAACGTGCTGTATTTCTGTAGACCACATCCCACCTCAGTTGTAGGTGCCAATTTTTGTGGTTGCATCTTTTTCTGATCCTTGTTCAGAGAAAAACATAAAAAAATAGTGAAAAAATAAAAAAGTTTGGTTCCTACTAGTGCCTTTTGGAAAAATCGGGCAAAAATTTAGGAAAAAGGAAAAATTCGGGCCATTTGCATGTTCTGTGAGTTCTTTCCATCGTTCTTTGTTTTCACCTTGTTACGCAATGTCTCGACACATCTTAGCCAGCACCTGTGATTTGTACTTTGGATCTGGATTGAACAATCGCTAATCTGCATTCGTTAATTGCTAATCCTTGTTGTCATATTGTGTGCCTACCCATAGCTCCACATATTCTTCTGTCAGCATAGGTTCATCTTGCAACTATTACCCACGCTCAACAACAGATTGTTTCGCCACTTTGGCTTTGCCCTGTTTGGTTTCATCAAAATTGCTAAAAAAATTCAAGAAAATAAAGAAAAAATTGTCAAAGTTTTTGCACGCTTTCAGAGAACGTGCTGTATTTTTGTAGACCACATCCCACCTTAATTGTAGGTGCCAATTTTTGTGGTTGCATCTTTTTCTGATCCTTGTTCGTAGAAAAACATAAAAAATAGTGAAAAAATATAAAAGTTTGATTCCTACTTGTGCCTTTTGGAAAAATCAGGGAAAAATTCAGGAAAAAGGAAAAATCCGAGCTATTTGCTTGTTCTATGAGTTCTTTCCATCGTCCTTTGTTTTCACCTTGTTGCACAACATCTCGACACCTCTTAGCCAGCACCTGTGATTTGTACTTTGGATCCGGATTGAACAATCACTAATCTGCATTCGATAATTGCTAATCCTTGCTGTCATATTGTGTGCCTACCCATAGCTCCACACATTCTTCTGTCAGCATAGGTTCATCTTGCAACTATTACCCACGCTCAACAACAGATTGTTTCACCACTTTGGCTTTGCCCTGTTTGGTTTCATCAAAATTGCCAAAAAAATTCGGAAAAATAAAGAAAAAAATTGTCAAAGTTTTTGCATGCTTTTCAGAGAACGTGCTGTATTTCTGTAGACCACATCCCACCTCAGTTGTAGGTGCCAATTTTTGTGGTTGCATCTTTTTTTGGTCCTTGTTCTGAGAAAAACATAAAAAAATAGTGAAAAAATAAAAAAGTTTGATTCCTACTAGTGCCTTTTGGAAAAATTAGGGAAAAATTTAGGAAAAAGGAAAAATCTAGGCTATTTGCTCGTTCTGTGAGTTCTTTCCATCGTCCTTTGTTTTCACCTTGTTGCGCTACGTCTCGACACGTCTTAGCCAGCACCTGTGATTTGTACTTTGGATCCGGATTGAACAATCGCTAATCTACATTAGTTAATTGCTAATCCTTGCTGTCATATTGTGTGCCTACCCATAGCTCCACATATTCTTCTGTCAGCACAGGTTCATCTTGCAACTATTACCCACGCTCAACAATAGATTGTTTCGCCACTTTGGCTTTACCTTGTTTGGTTTCATCAAAATTGCCAAAAAAATTCAGGAAAATAAAGAAAAAAAATTGTCAAAGTTTTTGCACGCTTTTCAGAGAACGTGCTGTATTTCTGTAGACCACATCCCACCTCAGTTGTAGGTGCCAATTTTTGTGGTTGCATCTTTTTCTGATCCTTGTTCAGAGAAAAACATAAAAAAATAGTGAAAAAATAAAAAAGTTTGATTCCTACTAGTGCCTTTTGGAAAAATCAAGGAAAAATTTAGAAAAAAAGAAAAATCCGGGCTATTTGCTTGTTCTACGAGTTCTTTCCATAGTCCTTCGTTTTCACCTTGTTGCGCAACGTCTCGACACGTCTTAGCAAGCACCTGTGATTTGTACTTTGGATCCGGATTGAACAATCGCTAATCTGCATTCGTTAATTGCTAATCCTTCTTGTCATATTGTGTGCCTACCCATAGCTCTACATATTCTTGTGTCAGCACAGGTTCATCTTGCAACTATTACCCACGCTCAAGAACATATTGTTTCGCCACTTTGGCTTTGCCCTGTTTGGTTTCATCAAAATTGCCAAAAAAATTCGGAAAAATAAAGAAAAAAAATTGTCAAAGTTTTTGCACGCTTTTCAGAGAACGTGCTGTATTTCTGTAGACCACATCCCACCTCAGTTGTAGGTGCCAATTTTTGTGGTTGCATCTTTTTCTGATCCTTGTTCTGAGAAAAACATAAAAAAATAGTGAAAAAATAAAAAAGTTTGGTTCCTACTAGTGCCTTTTGGAAAATCAGGGAAAAATTCAGGAAAAAGGAAAAATCCGGGCTATTTGCTTGTTCTGTGAGTTCTTTCCATCGTCCTTTGTTTTCACCTTGTTGCGCAACATCTCGACACGTCTTAGCCAAAACCTGTGATTTGTACTTTGGATCCGGAATGAACAATCGCTAATCTGCATTCGTTAATTGCTAATCCTTGTTGTCATATTATGTGCCTACCCATAGCTCCACATATTCTTCTGTCAGCACAGGTTCATCTTGCAACTATTACCCATGCTCAACAACATATTGTTTTGCCACTTTGGCTTTGCCCTGTTTGGTTTCATCAAAATTGCCAAAAAAATTCAGAAAAATAAAGAAAAAAAATAGACAAAGTTTTTGCCCGCTTTTCAGAGAACGTGCTGTATTTCTGTAGACCACATCCCACCTCAGTTGTAGGTGCCAATTTTTGTGGTTACATCTTTTTTTATTCTTGTTCAGAGAAAAATATAAAAAATAGTGAAAAAATAAAAAAAAATTGATTCCTACTAGTGCTTTCTAGAAAATTCCCGGAGAAATTCAGGAAAAAGGAAAAATTCAGACTATTTGGTTGTTCTCTGAGTTCTTTCCATCGTCCTTTGTTTTCACCTTGTTGCGCAATGTCTCAACACGTCTTAGCCGGCACATGTGATTTGTACGTTGGATCCGGATTGAACAATCGCTAATCTGCATTCGTTAATTGCTAATCCTTGTTGTCATATTGTGTGCCTACCCATAGCTCCACATATTCTTCTGTCAGCACAGGTTCATCTTGCAACTGTTACCCACGCTCAACAATAGATTGTTTCACCACTTTGGCTTTGCCCTGTTTGGTTTCATCAAAGTAGGTAAAAAAATTCTGGAAAATAAAGAAAAAAATTGTCAAAGTTTTTGCACGCTTTTCAGAGAACGTGTTGTATTTCTGTAGACCACATCCCGCCTCAGCTGTAGATGCCAATTCTTGTGGTTGCATTTTTTTTATCCTAGTTCAGAGAAAAATATAAAAAAATAGTGAAAAAATAAAAAAAATTTGGTTCGTACTAGTGCCTTTTGGAAAATTCTGGGAGAAATTCAGGAAAAAGGAAAAATCCGGACTATTTGCTTGTTCTGTGAGTTCTTTTCCATCGTCCTTTGTTTTCACCTTGTTGCGCTACGTCCCGACACATCTTAGCCAGCACCTGTGATTTGTACTTTGGATCCGGAGTGAACAATAGCTAATCTGCATTCGTTAATTGCTAATCCTTGCTGTCATATTGTGTGCCTACCCATAGCTCCACATATTCTTCTGTCAGCACAGGTTCATCTTGCAACTATTACTCACGGTCAACAACAGATTGTTTCACCACTTTGGCTTTGCCCTGTTTGGTTTCATCAAAGTAGGTAAAAAAATTTTGGAAAATAAAGAAAAAAATTGTCAAAGTTTTTGCACGCTTTTCAGAGAACATGTTGTATTTCTGTAGACCACATCCCACCATTGTAGTAGGTGCCAATTTTTGTGGTTGCATCTTTTTTGATCCTTGTTCTGAGAAAAATATAAAAAAATAGTGAAAAAATAAAAAAAAAATTGATTCCTACTAGTGCCTTTTGAAAAATTCCGGGAGAAATTCAGGAAAAAGGAAAAATCCGGACTGTTTGCTTGTTCTGTGAGTTCTTTCCATCGCCCTTTGTTTTCGCCTTGTTGCGCTACGTCTCGACACGTCTTAGCTAGCACCTGTGATTTATTCTTTGGATCCGGATTGGACAATCGTCAATCTGCATTCGTTAATTGCTAATCCTTGCTGTCATATTGTGTGCCTACCCATAGCTCCACATATTCTTCTGTCAGCACAGGTTCATCTTGCAACTGTTACCCATGCTCAACGATAGATTGTTTCACCACTTTGGCTTTGCCCTGTTTGGTTTCATCAAAGTAGCCAAAAAATTCAGGAAAATAAGGAAAAATATTGTCAAAGTTTTTGCACACTTTTCAGAGAACGTGTTGTATTTCTGTAGACCACATCCCGCCTTAGCTGTAGATGTCAATTCTTGTGGTTGCATCTTTTTTTTCTTGTTCTGAGAAAAATATAAAAATATAGTGAAAAAATAAAAAAAATTGAATCCTACTAGTGCCTTTTGGAAAATTCTGGGAGAAATTCAGGGAAAAGGAAAAATTCAGACTATTTGATTGTTCTGTGAGTTCTCCTTTGCTTTCACCTTCTTGCGCTACGTCTCGACACGTCTTACCCAGCACTTGTGATTTGTACTTTGGATCCGGATTGAACAATCGCTAATCTACATTCGTTAATTGCTAATCCTTGCTGTCATATTGTGTGCCTACCCGTAGCTCCACATATTCTTCTGTCAGTATAGGTTCATCTGTCTACTGTTACCCACGCTCAACAACAGATTGTTTCACCACTTTGGCTTTGCCCAGTTTGGTTTCATCAAAGTAGCCAAAAAATTCAGGAAAATAAAGAAAAAAATTGACAAAGTTTTTGCACGCTTTTCAGAGAACGTGTTGTATTTCTGTAGACCACATCCCACCTCAGTTCTAGGTGCCAATTTTTGTGGTTGCATCTTTTTTGATTCATGTTCAGAGAAAAATATAAAAAATAGTGAAAAAATAAAAAAATGATTCCTACTAGTGCCTTTTGGAAAATTCCGGGAGAAATTCAGGAAAAAGGAAAAAAATTAGATTATTTGGTTGTTTTGAGTTCTTTCCATCGTCCTTTGTTTTCAGCCTGTTGCGCTACGTCTTGACACGTCTTAGCCAGCAGCTGTGATTTGTACTATGGATCCGGATTGAGCAATCGCTAATCTGCACTCGTTAATTGCTAATCCTTGTTGTCATATTATGTGCCTACCTATAGCTCCACATATTATTCTATCAGCCTAGGTTCATCTTGCAACTGTTACCCATGCTCAACAATAGATTGTTTCACCACTTTGGCTTTGCCTAGTTTGGTTTCATCAAAATTGCCAAAAAAATTCAGGAAAATAAAGAAAAAAATTGTCAGAGTTTTTGCACGGTTTTCAGAGAATGTGTGCTGTATTTCTGTAGACCACATCCCACCTCAGTTGTAGGTGCCAATTTTTGTGGTTGCATCTTTTTTGATTCTTGTTCAGAGAAAAATATAAAAAATAGTGAAAAAATAAAAAAAAAATTGATTCCTACTAGTGCTTTCTAGAAAATTCCGGGAGAAATTCAGGAAAAAGGAAAAATTCATACTATTTGGTTGTTCTCTGAGTTCTTTCCATCGTCCTTTGTTTTCACATTGTTGCGCAATGTCTCGACACGTCTTAGCCGGCACATGTGATTTGTACGTTGGATCCGGATTGAACAATCGCTAATCTGCATTCGTTAATTGCTAATCCTTGCTGTCATATTGTGTGCCTACCCCATAGCTCCACATATTCTTCTGTCAGCACAGGTTCATCTTGCAACTGTTACCCACGCTCCACAACAGATTGTTTCACCACTTTGGCTTTGCCCTGTTTGGTTTCATCAAAGTAGCCAAAAAAATTCCGGAAAATAAAGAAAAAAATTATCAAAGTTTTTGCACGCTTTTCAGAGAATGTGTTTTATTTCTATAGACCACATCCCACTTCAGTTGTAGGTGCCAATTCTTGTGGTTGATCTTTTTTATCCTTGTTCAGAGAAAAATATAAAAAAATAGTGAAAATATAAAAATTTTTGATTCCTACTAGTGCCTTTTGGAAAATTCTAGGAGAAATTCAGGAAAAAGGAAAAATCCAGACTATTTGCTTGTTATGTGAGTTCTTTATATCATCCTTTCTTTTCACCTTCTTGCGCTATGTCTCAACACATCTTAGTCAGCACCTGTGATTTGTACCTTAGATCCAGATTGAACAATCGTTAATCTGCATTCGTTAATTGCTAATCCTTGCTGTCATATTGTGTGCCTATCCACAACTCCACATATTCTTCTGTCAGCATAGGTTCATCTTGCAACTGTTACCCACGCTCAACAACAGATTGTTTCACCACATTGGCTTTGCCCAGTTTGGTTTCATCAAAGTAGCCAAAAATTCAGGAAAATAAAGAAAAAAATTGACAAAGTTTTTGCACGCTTTTCAGAGAACGTGCTGTATTTCTGTAGACCACATCCCACCTCAGTTGTAGGTGCCAATTTTTGTGGTTGCATCTTTTTTTATTCATGTTCAGAGAAATATATAAAAAATAGTGAAAAAATAAAAAAAATGATTCCTACTAGTGCCTTTTGGAAAATTCGGGGAGAAATTCAGGAAAAAGGAAAAAATTTAGATTATTTGGTTGTTCTGTGAGTTCTTTCCATCGTCCTTTGTTTTCAGCTTGTTGCGCTACGTCTCGACACGTCTTAGCCAGCACCTGTGATTTGTACTTTGGATCCGGATTGAACAATCGCTAATCTGTATTCGTTAGTTGCTAATCCTTGCTGTCATATTGTCTGCCTACCCATATCTCTACATATTCTTCTATCGGCACAGGTTCATCTTGTAACTGTTACCCACGCTCAACAATAGATTGTTTCACCACTTTGGCTTTGCCTAGTTTGGTTTCATCAAAATTGCCAAAAAAATTCAGGAAAATAAAGAAAAAAATTGTCAGAGTTTTTGCACGGTTTTCAGAGAACGTGCTGTATTTCTGTAGACCACATCCCACCTCAGTTGTAGGTGTCAATTTTTGTGGTTGCATCTTTTTTTATTCTTGTTCAGAGAAAAATATAAAAAATAGTGAAAAAATAAAAAAAATTTGATTCCTACTAGTGCCTTCTGGAAAATTCCAGGAGAAATTCAGGAAAAAGGAAAAATGCGGACTATTTGGTTGTTCTCTGAGTTCTTTCCATCGTCCTTTGTTTTCACCTTGTTGCGCTACGTCTCGACACGTCTTAGCCAGCACATGTGATTTGTACGTTGGATCCGGATTGAACAATCGCTAATCTGCATTCGTTAATTGCTAATCCTTGCTGTCATATTGTGTGCCTACCCCATAGCTCCACATATTCTTCTGTCAGCACAGGTTCATCTTGCAACTGTTATCCACGCTCCACAACAGATTGTTTCACCACTTTGGCTTTGCCCTGTTTGGTTTCATCAAAGTACCCAAAAAAATTCTAGAAAATAAAGAAAAAAAATCTCAAAGTTTTTGCACGCTTTTCATAGAACAAGTTGTATTTTTGTAGACCACATCCCACCTCAGTTGTAGGTGCCCATTCTTGTGATTGCATCTTTTTTGATCCTTGTTCAGAGCAAATATAAAAAATAGTGAAAAAATAAAAAATTTTGATTCCTACTAGTGCCTTTTGGAAAATTTCGGAAGAAATTCGGGAAAAAGGAAAAATCTAGACTATTTGCTTGTTCTGTTAGTTCTTTCCATCGTCCTTTGTTTTCACCTTGTTGCGCTACGTCTCGACACGTCTTAGCCAGCACCTGTGATTTATACTTTGGATCCGGATTAAACAATCGTTAATCTGCATTCTTTAATTGCTAATTATTGCTGTCATATTGTGTGCCTACCCATAGGTCCACATGTTCTTCTATCAGCACAGGTTCATCTTGCAACTCTTACCCACGCTCAACAATAGATTGTTTCACCACTTTGGCTTTGCCTTGATTGGTTTCATCAAATTTGCCAAAAAAAATTCAGGAAAATAAAGAAAAAAATTGAAAAAAGTTTTTGCACGCTTTTCAGAGAACGTGCTGTATTTCTGTTGACCACATCCCACCTTAGTTGTAGGTGCCAATTTTTGTGGTTGCATATTTTTTTATCCTTGTTCAGAGAAAAATATAAAAAAAATAGTGAAAAAATAAAAAAATTTGATTCCTAATAGTGCCTTTTTGAAAATTCCGGGAGAAATTCAGGAAAAAGGAAAAATTCGGACTATTTGGTTGTTATGTGAGTTCTTTCCATCGTCCTTTGTTTTCACCTTGTTGCGCTACGTCTCTACACGTCTTAGCCAGCACCTGTGATTTGTACTTTGGATCTGGATTGAACAATCGCTAATCTGCATTCGTTAATTGCTAATCCTTGCTGTCATATTGTGTGCCTACCCCATAGCTCCACATATTCTTCTGTCAGCACAGGTTCATCTTGCAACTGTTACCCACGCTCCACAACAGATTGTTTCACCACTTTGGCTTTGCCCTGTTTGGTTTCATCAAAGTAGCCAAAAAAATTCCGGAAAATAAAGAAAAAAATTATCAAAGTTTTTGCACGCTTTTCAGAGAATGTGTTTTATTTCTATAGACCACATCCCACTTCAGTTGTAGGTGCCAATTCTTGTGGTTGATCTTTTTTATCCTTGTTCAGAGAAAAATATAAAAAAATAGTGAAAATATAAAAAATTTTGATTCCTACTAGTGCCTTTTGGAAAATTCTAGGAGAAATTCAGGAAAAAGGAAAAATCCAGACTATTTGCTTGTTATGTGAGTTCTTTATATCATCCTTTCTTTTCACCTTCTTGCGCTATGTCTCAACACATCTTAGCCAGCACCTGTGATTTGTACCTTAGATCCAGATTGAACAATCGTTAATCTGCATTCGTTAATTGCTAATCCTTGCTGTCATATTGTGTGCCTATCCACAACTCCACATATTCTTCTGTCAGCATAGGTTCATCTTGCAACTGTTACCCACGCTCAACAACAGATTGTTTCACCACATTGGCTTTGCCCAGTTTGGTTTCATCAAAGTAGCCAAAAATTCAGGAAAATAAAGAAAAAAATTGACAAAGTTTTTGCACGCTTTTCAGAGAACGTGCTGTATTTCTGTAGACCACATCCCACCTCAGTTGTAGGTGCCAATTTTTGTGGTTGCATCTTTTTTTATTCATGTTCAGAGAAATATATAAAAAATAGTGAAAAAATAAAAAAAATGATTCCTACTAGTGCCTTTTGGAAAATTCGGGGAGAAATTCAGGAAAAAGGAAAAAATTTAGATTATTTGGTTGTTCTGTGAGTTCTTTCCATCGTCCTTTGTTTTCAGCTTGTTGCGCTACGTCTCGACACGTCTTAGCCAGCACCTGTGATTTGTACTTTGGATCCGGATTGAACAATCGCTAATCTGTATTCGTTAGTTGCTAATCCTTGCTGTCATATTGTCTGCCTACCCATATCTCTACATATTCTTCTATCGGCACAGGTTCATCTTGTAACTGTTACCCACGCTCAACAATAGATTGTTTCACCACTTTGGCTTTGCCTAGTTTGGTTTCATCAAAATTGCCAAAAAAATTCAGGAAAATAAAGAAAAAAATTGTCAGAGTTTTTGCACGGTTTTCAGAGAACGTGCTGTATTTCTGTAGACCACATCCCACCTCAGTTGTAGGTGTCAATTTTTGTGGTTGCATCTTTTTTTATTCTTGTTCAGAGAAAAATATAAAAAATAGTGAAAAAATAAAAAAAATTTGATTCCTACTAGTGCCTTCTGGAAAATTCCAGGAGAAATTCAGGAAAAAGGAAAAATGCGGACTATTTGGTTGTTCTCTGAGTTCTTTCCATCGTCCTTTGTTTTCACCTTGTTGCGCTACGTCTCGACACGTCTTAGCCAGCACATGTGATTTGTACGTTGGATCCGGATTGAACAATCGCTAATCTGCATTCGTTAATTGCTAATCCTTGCTGTCATATTGTGTGCCTACCCCATAGCTCCACATATTCTTCTGTCAGCACAGGTTCATCTTGCAACTGTTATCCACGCTCCACAACAGATTGTTTCACCACTTTGGCTTTGCCCTGTTTGGTTTCATCAAAGTACCCAAAAAAATTCTAGAAAATAAAGAAAAAAAATCTCAAAGTTTTTGCACGCTTTTCATAGAACAAGTTGTATTTTTGTAGACCACATCCCACCTCAGTTGTAGGTGCCCATTCTTGTGATTGCATCTTTTTTGATCCTTGTTCAGAGCAAATATAAAAAATAGTGAAAAAATAAAAAATTTTGATTCCTACTAGTGCCTTTTGGAAAATTTCGGAAGAAATTCGGGAAAAAGGAAAAATCTAGACTATTTGCTTGTTCTGTTAGTTCTTTCCATCGTCCTTTGTTTTCACCTTGTTGCGCTACGTCTCGACACGTCTTAGCCAGCACCTGTGATTTATACTTTGGATCCGGATTAAACAATCGTTAATCTGCATTCTTTAATTGCTAATTATTGCTGTCATATTGTGTGCCTACCCATAGGTCCACATGTTCTTCTATCAGCACAGGTTCATCTTGCAACTCTTACCCACGCTCAACAATAGATTGTTTCACCACTTTGGCTTTGCCTTGATTGGTTTCATCAAATTTGCCAAAAAAAATTCAGGAAAATAAAGAAAAAAATTGAAAAAAGTTTTTGCACGCTTTTCAGAGAACGTGCTGTATTTCTGTTGACCACATCCCACCTTAGTTGTAGGTGCCAATTTTTGTGGTTGCATATTTTTTTATCCTTGTTCAGAGAAAAATATAAAAAAAATAGTGAAAAAATAAAAAAATTTGATTCCTAATAGTGCCTTTTTGAAAATTCCGGGAGAAATTCAGGAAAAAGGAAAAATTCGGACTATTTGGTTGTTATGTGAGTTCTTTCCATCGTCCTTTGTTTTCACCTTGTTGCGCTACGTCTCTACACGTCTTAGCCAGCACCTGTGATTTGTACTTTGGATCTGGATTGAACAATCGCTAATCTGCATTCGTTAATTGCTAATCCTTGCTGTCATATTGTGTGCCTACCCCATAGCTCCACATATTCTTCTGTCAGCACAGGTTCATCTTGCAACTGTTACCCACGCTCCACAACAGATTGTTTCACCACTTTGGCTTTGCCCTGTTTGGTTTCATCAAAGTAGCCAAAAAAATTCCGGAAAATAAAGAAAAAAATTATCAAAGTTTTTGCACGCTTTTCAGAGAATGTGTTTTATTTCTATAGACCACATCCCACTTCAGTTGTAGGTGCCAATTCTTGTGGTTGATCTTTTTTATCCTTGTTCAGAGAAAAATATAAAAAAATAGTGAAAATATAAAAAATTTTGATTCCTACTAGTGCCTTTTGGAAAATTCTAGGAGAAATTCAGGAAAAAGGAAAAATCCAGACTATTTGCTTGTTATGTGAGTTCTTTATATCATCCTTTCTTTTCACCTTCTTGCGCTATGTCTCAACACATCTTAGCCAGCACCTGTGATTTGTACCTTAGATCCAGATTGAACAATCGTTAATCTGCATTCGTTAATTGCTAATCCTTGCTGTCATATTGTGTGCCTATCCACAACTCCACATATTCTTCTGTCAGCATAGGTTCATCTTGCAACTGTTACCCACGCTCAACAACAGATTGTTTCACCACATTGGCTTTGCCCAGTTTGGTTTCATCAAAGTAGCCAAAAATTCAGGAAAATAAAGAAAAAAATTGACAAAGTTTTTGCACGCTTTTCAGAGAACGTGCTGTATTTCTGTAGACCACATCCCACCTCAGTTGTAGGTGCCAATTTTTGTGGTTGCATCTTTTTTTATTCATGTTCAGAGAAATATATAAAAAATAGTGAAAAAATAAAAAAAATGATTCCTACTAGTGCCTTTTGGAAAATTCGGGGAGAAATTCAGGAAAAAGGAAAAAATTTAGATTATTTGGTTGTTCTGTGAGTTCTTTCCATCGTCCTTTGTTTTCAGCTTGTTGCGCTACGTCTCGACACGTCTTAGCCAGCACCTGTGATTTGTACTTTGGATCCGGATTGAACAATCGCTAATCTGTATTCGTTAGTTGCTAATCCTTGCTGTCATATTGTCTGCCTACCCATATCTCTACATATTCTTCTATCGGCACAGGTTCATCTTGTAACTGTTACCCACGCTCAACAATAGATTGTTTCACCACTTTGGCTTTGCCTAGTTTGGTTTCATCAAAATTGCCAAAAAAATTCAGGAAAATAAAGAAAAAAATTGTCAGAGTTTTTGCACGGTTTTCAGAGAACGTGCTGTATTTCTGTAGACCACATCCCACCTCAGTTGTAGGTGTCAATTTTTGTGGTTGCATCTTTTTTTATTCTTGTTCAGAGAAAAATATAAAAAATAGTGAAAAAATAAAAAAAATTTGATTCCTACTAGTGCCTTCTGGAAAATTCCAGGAGAAATTCAGGAAAAAGGAAAAATGCGGACTATTTGGTTGTTCTCTGAGTTCTTTCCATCGTCCTTTGTTTTCACCTTGTTGCGCTACGTCTCGACACGTCTTAGCCAGCACATGTGATTTGTACGTTGGATCCGGATTGAACAATCGCTAATCTGCATTCGTTAATTGCTAATCCTTGCTGTCATATTGTGTGCCTACCCCATAGCTCCACATATTCTTCTGTCAGCACAGGTTCATCTTGCAACTGTTATCCACGCTCCACAACAGATTGTTTCACCACTTTGGCTTTGCCCTGTTTGGTTTCATCAAAGTACCCAAAAAAATTCTAGAAAATAAAGAAAAAAAATCTCAAAGTTTTTGCACGCTTTTCATAGAACAAGTTGTATTTTTGTAGACCACATCCCACCTCAGTTGTAGGTGCCCATTCTTGTGATTGCATCTTTTTTGATCCTTGTTCAGAGCAAATATAAAAAATAGTGAAAAAATAAAAAATTTTGATTCCTACTAGTGCCTTTTGGAAAATTTCGGAAGAAATTCGGGAAAAAGGAAAAATCTAGACTATTTGCTTGTTCTGTTAGTTCTTTCCATCGTCCTTTGTTTTCACCTTGTTGCGCTACGTCTCGACACGTCTTAGCCAGCACCTGTGATTTATACTTTGGATCCGGATTAAACAATCGTTAATCTGCATTCTTTAATTGCTAATTATTGCTGTCATATTGTGTGCCTACCCATAGGTCCACATGTTCTTCTATCAGCACAGGTTCATCTTGCAACTCTTACCCACGCTCAACAATAGATTGTTTCACCACTTTGGCTTTGCCTTGATTGGTTTCATCAAATTTGCCAAAAAAAATTCAGGAAAATAAAGAAAAAAATTGAAAAAAGTTTTTGCACGCTTTTCAGAGAACGTGCTGTATTTCTGTTGACCACATCCCACCTTAGTTGTAGGTGCCAATTTTTGTGGTTGCATATTTTTTTATCCTTGTTCAGAGAAAAATATAAAAAAAATAGTGAAAAAATAAAAAAATTTGATTCCTAATAGTGCCTTTTTGAAAATTCCGGGAGAAATTCAGGAAAAAGGAAAAATTCGGACTATTTGGTTGTTATGTGAGTTCTTTCCATCGTCCTTTGTTTTCACCTTGTTGCGCTACGTCTCTACACGTCTTAGCCAGCACCTGTGATTTGTACTTTGGATCTGGATTGAACAATCGCTAATCTGCATTCGTTAATTGCTAATCCTTGCTGTCATATTGTGTGCCTACCCATAGCTCCACATATTCTTCTGTTCGCATAGGTTCATCTTTCAACTGTCACCCATGCTCAACACCAGATTGTTTCACCACCTTGGCTTTGCCTTGTTTGGTTTCATCAAACTAGCCAAACAAAATTCAAGAAAATAAAGAAAAAAATGTCAAAGTTTTTGCAGGCTTTTCGGAGAACGTGTTGTATTTCTGTAGACCACATCCCACCTCAGTTGTAGGTGCCAATTCTTGTGGTTGCATCTTTTTTGATCCTTGTTCAGAGCAAATATAAAAAATAGTGAAAAAATAAAAAATTTTGATTCCTACTAGTGCCTTTTGGAAAATTCTGGAAGAAATTTAGAAAAAAGGAAAAATCCGGACTATTTGCTTGTTCTGTGAGTTCTTTCCATCATCCTTTGTTTTCATCTTGTTGCGCTACGTCTCACCACGTCTTAGCCAGCACCTGTGATTTGTACTTTGGATCCGGATTGAACAATCGCTAATCTGCATTCGTTAATTGCTAATCCTTGCTGTCATATTGTGTGCCTACCCATAGCTCCACATATTTTTCTGTCAGCACAGGTTCATCTTGCAACTGTTACCCATGCTCAACAACAGATTGTTACACCACTTTGGCTTTGCCCTGTTTGGTTTCATCAAAGTAGCCAAAAAAATTCTGGAAAATAAAGAAAAAAATTGTTAAAGTTTTTGCACGTTTTTCAGAGAACATGTTGTATTTCTGTAGACCACATCCCACCTCAGTTGTAGGTGCCAATTCTTGTTGTTGCATCTTTTTTTATCCTTGTTCAGAGAAAATATAAAAAATAGTGAAAAAATAAAAAATTTTGATTCCTACTAGTGCCTTTTGGAAAATTCCGGGAGAAATTCGAGAGAAAGGAAAAATCTGGACTATTTGCTTATTCTGTGAGTTCTTTCCATCATCCTTTGTTTTCACCTTGTTGCGCTACGTCTCGACACGTCTTAGCCTGCACCTATGATTTGTACTTTGGATCCGGATTGAACAATCGCTAATCTGCATTCGTTAATTGCTAATCCTTACTGTCATATTGTGTGCCTACACAGAGCTCTACATATTCTTCTGTCAGCACAGGTTCATCATGCAACTCTTACCCACGCTGAACAACAGATTGTTTCGGCACTTTGGCTTGGCCTAGTTTGGTTTCATCAAAATTACCAAAAAAATTCAGGAAAATAAAGAAAAAAAATTGTTAAAGTTTTTACACGCTTTTCAAAGAACGTGCTGTATTTCTGTAGACCACATCCCACCTCAGTTGTAGGTGCCAATTTTTGTGGTTACATCTTTTTTGATCCTTGTTCAGGAAAAAATATAAAAAAATAGTGAAAAAATAAAAAAATTTGATTCCTACTAGTGCCTTTTGGAAAATTCTAGGAGAAATTCGGAAAAAAGAAAAAATTCAGACTATTTGCTTGTTCTATGAGTTATTTCCATCGTCCTTTGTTTTCAACTAGTTGCGCTACGTCTCGACACGTCTTAGCCAGCACCTCTGATTTGTACTTTGGATCCGGATTGAACAATCGTTAATCTGCATTTGTTCGTTGCTAATCCTTACTGTCATATTGTGTGCCTACCCATAGCTCCACATATTCTTCTGTCAGCACAAATTCATCTTACAACTGTTACCCACGCTCAATAACAGATTGTCTCACCACCTGGGCTTTGCCCTATTTGGTTTCATCAAAGTTGTCTAAAAAATTCAGGAAAATAAGGAATAAAAAATTGTCAAAGTTTCGCACGCTTTTCTGAGAACGTTCTATATTTCTGTAGACCACATCCCACCTCAGTTGTAGGTGCCAATTTTTGTGGTTGCATCTTTTTTGATCCTTGTTTAGAGAAAAATATAAAAAAATAGTGAAAAAATAAAAGAAAATTGATTCCTACTAGTGCCTTTTGGAAAATTCCAGGAAAAATTCAGGAAAAAGGAAAAATACGGACTATTTGCTTGTTGTGTGAGTTCTTTCCTTTGTCCTTTGTTTTCAACTTGTTGCGCTACGTCTCGACATGTCTTAGCCAGCACCTGTGATTTGTACTTTGGATCCGGATTGAACAATCGCTAATCTGCATTCGTTAATTGCTAATCCTTGCTGTCATATTGTATGGCTACCTATAGCTCCACATATTTTTCTGTCAGCACAGGTTCATCTTGCAACTGTTACCCACGCTCAACATCAGATTATTTCACCACTTTGGCTTTGCCCTGTTTGGTTTCATCAAAATTGACAAAAAAATCAGGAAAATAAAGAAAAAAATTGTCATAGTTTTTGCACGCTTTTTCAGAAAATGTGGTGTAGTTCTGTAGACCACATCCCACCTCAGTTGTAGGTGCCAATTTTTGTGGTTGCATCTTTTTTGATCCTTGTTCAGAGAAAAATATAAAAAGTAGTGAAAAAATAAAAAAAAATTGATTCCTACTAGTGCCTTTTGGAAAATTCCGGATGAAATTTAGGAAAAAGGAAAAATCCGGACTATTTGCTTGTTCTGTGAGTTCTTTCCATCGTCCTTTGTTTTCAACTTGTTGCGCTACGTCTCGACACGTCTTAGCCAGCACCTGTGATTTGTACTTTGGATCCGGATTGAACAATCGCTAATCTGCATTCGTTAATTGCTAATCCTTACTGTCATATTGTGTGCCTACACAGAGCTCTACATATTCTTCTGTCAGCACAGGTTCATCATGCAACTGTTACCCACGCTCAACAATAGATTGTTTCGGCACTTTGGCTTGGCCTAGTTTGGTTTCATCAAAATTACCAAAAAAATTCAGGAAAATAAAGAAAAAAAATTGTTAAAGTTTTTACACGCTTTTCAAAGAACGTGCTGTATTTCTGTAGACCACATCCCACCTCAGTTGTAGGTGCCAATTTTTGTGGTTACATCTTTTTTGATCCTTGTTCAGGAAAAAATATAAAAAAATAGTGAAAAAATAAAAAAATTTGATTCCTACTAGTGCCTTTTGGAAAATTCCAGGAGAAATTCGGGAAAAAGAAAAAATTCAGACTATTTGCTTGTTCTATGAGTTATTTCCATCGTCCTTTGTTTTCAACTAGTTGCGCTACGTCTCGACACGTCTTAGCCAGCACCTCTGATTTGTACTTTGGATCCGGATTGAACAATCGTTAATCTGCATTTGTTCGTTGCTAATCCTTACTGTCATATTGTGTGCCTACTCATAGCTCCACATATTCTTCTGTCAGCACAAATTCATCTTACAACTGTTACCCACGCTCAATAACAGATTGTCTCACCACCTGGGCTTTGCCCTATTTGGTTTCATCAAAGTTGTCTAAAAAATTCAGGAAAATAAAGAATAAAAAATTGTCAAAGTTTCGCACGCTTTTCTGAGAACGTTCTATATTTCTGTAGACCACATCCCACCTCAGTTGTAGGTGCCAATTTTTGTGGTTGCATCTTTTTTGATCCTTGTTTAGAGAAAAATATAAAAAAATAGTGAAAAAATAAAAGAAAATTGATTCCTACTAGTGCCTTTTGGAAAATTCCAGGAAAAATTCAGAAAAAAGGAAAAATACGGACTATTTGCTTGTTGTGTGAGTTCTTTCCTTTGTCCTTTGTTTTCAACTTGTTGCGCTACGTCTCGACATGTCTTAGCCAGCACCTGTGATTTGTACTTTGGATCCGGATTGAACAATCGCTAATCTGCATTCGTTAATTGCTAATCCTTGCTGTCATATTGTATGGCTACCTATAGCTCCACATATTTTTCTGTCAGCACAGGTTCATCTTGCAACTGTTACCCACGCTCAACATCAGATTATTTCACCACTTTGGCTTTGCCCTGTTTGGTTTCATCAAAATTGACAAAAAAATCAGGAAAATAAAGAAAAAAATTGTCATAGTTTTTGCACGCTTTTTCAGAAAATGTGGTGTATTTCTGTAGACCACATCCCACCTCAGTTGTAGGTGCCAATTTTTGTGGTTGCATCTTTTTTGATCCTTGTTCAGAGAAAAATATAAAAAGTAGTGAAAAAATAAAAAAATTTGATTCCTACTAGTGCCTTTTGGAAAATTCCGGATGAAATTTAGGAAAAAGGAAAAATCCGGACTATTTGCTTGTTCTGTGAGTTCTTTCCATCGTCCTTTGTTTTCAACTTGTTGCGCTACGTCTCGACACGTCTTAGCCAGCACCTGTGATTTGTACTTTGGATCCGGATTGAACAATCGCTAATCTGCATTCGTTAATTGCTAATCCTTACTGTCATATTGTGTGCCTACACAGAGCTCTACATATTCTTCTGTCAGCACAGGTTCATCATGCAACTGTTACCCACGCTCAACAATAGATTGTTTCGGCACTTTGGCTTGGCCTAGTTTGGTTTCATCAAAATTACCAAAAAAATTCAGGAAAATAAAGAAAAAAAATTGTTAAAGTTTTTACACGCTTTTCAAAGAACGTGCTGTATTTCTGTAGACCACATCCCACCTCAGTTGTAGGTGCCAATTTTTGTGGTTACATCTTTTTTGATCCTTGTTCAGGAAAAAATATAAAAAAATAGTGAAAAAATAAAAAAATTTGATTCCTACTAGTGCCTTTTGGAAAATTCCAGGAGAAATTCGGGAAAAAGAAAAAATTCAGACTATTTGCTTGTTCTATGAGTTATTTCCATCGTCCTTTGTTTTCAACTAGTTGCGCTACGTCTCGACACGTCTTAGCCAGCACCTCTGATTTGTACTTTGGATCCGGATTGAACAATCGTTAATCTGCATTTGTTCGTTGCTAATCCTTACTGTCATATTGTGTGCCTACCCATAGCTCCACATGTTCTTCTGTCAGCACAAATTCATCTTACAACTATTACCCACGCTCAATAACAGATTGTCTCACCACCTGGGCTTTGCCCTATTTGGTTTCATCAAAGTTGTCTAAAAAATTCAGGAAAATAAAGAATAAAAAATTGTCAAAATTGATTCCTACTAGTGCCTTTTGGAAAATTCCAGGAAAAATTCAGAAAAAAGGAAAAATACGGACTATTTGCTTGTTGTGTGAGTTCTTTCCTTTGTCCTTTGTTTTCAACTTGTTGCGCTACGTCTCGACATGTCTTAGCCAGCACCTGTGATTTGTACTTTGGATCCGGATTGAACAATCGCTAATCTGCATTCGTTAATTGCTAATCCTTGCTGTCATATCGTATGGCTACCTATAGCTCCACATATTTTTCTGTCAGCACAGGTTCATCTTGCAACTGTTACCCACGCTCAACATCAGATTATTTCACCACTTTGGCTTTGCCCTGTTTGGTTTCATCAAAATTGACAAAAAAATCAGGAAAATAAAGAAAAAAATTGTCATAGTTTTTGCACGCTTTTTCAGAAAATGTGGTGTATTTCTGTAGACCACATCCCACCTCAGTTGTAGGTGCCAATTTTTGTGGTTGCATCTTTTTTGATCCTTGTTCAGAGAAAAATATAAAAAGTAGTGAAAAAATAAAAAAAATTTGATTCCTACTAGTGCCTTTTGGAAAATTCCGGATGAAATTTAGGAAAAAGGAAAAATCCGGACTATTTGCTTGTTCTGTGAGTTCTTTCCATCGTCCTTTGTTTTCAACTTGTTGCGCTACGTCTCGACACGTCTTAGCCAGCACCTGTGATTTGTACTTTGGATCCGGATTGAACAATCGCTAATCTGCATTCGTTAATTGCTAATCCTTAGTGTCATATTGTGTGCCTACACAGAGCTCTACATATTCTTCTGTCAGCACAGGTTCATCATACAACAGTTACCCACGCTCAACAACAGATTGTTTCGGCACTTTGGCTTGGCCTAGTTTGGTTTCATCAAAATTACCAAAAAAATTCAGGAAAATAAAGAAAAAAAATTGTTAAAGTTTTTACACGCTTTTCAAAGAACGTGCTGTATTTCTGTAGACCACATCCCACCTCAGTTGTAGGTGCCAATTTTTGTGGTTACATCTTTTTTGATCCTTGTTCAGGAAAAAATATAAAAAAATAGTGAAAAAATAAAAAAATTTGATTCCTACTAGTGCCTTTTGGAAAATTCCAGGAGAAATTCGGGAAAAAGAAAAAATTCAGACTATTTGCTTGTTCTATGAGTTATTTCCATCGTCCTTTGTTTTCAACTAGTTGCGCTACGTCTCGACACGTCTTAGCCAGCACCTCTGATTTGTAATTTGGATCCGGATTGAACAATCGTTAATCTGCATTCGTTCGTTGCTAATCCTTACTGTCATATTGTGTGCCTACCCATAGCTCCACATATTCTTCTGTCAGCACAAATTTTGTAGACCACATCCCACCTCAGTTGTAGGTGCCAATTTTTGTGGTTACATCTTTTTTTATCCTTGTTTAGGAAAAAATATAAAAAAATAGTGAAAAAATGAAAAAATTTGATTCCTACTAGTGCCTTTTGGAAAATTCAGGAAAAATTCAGGAAAAAGGAAAAATACGGACTATTTGCTTGTTCTGTGAGTTCTTTCCTTCGTCCTTTGTTTTCAACTTGTTGCGCTACGTCTCGACACGTCTTAGCCAGCACCTGTGATTTGTACTTTGGATCCGGATTGAACAATCGCTAATCTGCATTCGTTAATTGCTAATCCTTGCTGTCATATTGTATGGCTACCTATAGCTCCACATATTTTTCTGTCAGCACAGGTTCATCTTGCAACTGTTACCCATGCTCAACAACAGATTATTTCACCACTTTGCCTTTGCCCTGTTTGGTTTCATCAAAATTGACAAAAAAATCAGGAAAATAAAGAAAAAAATTGTCATAGTTTTTGCACGCTTTTTTAGAAAATGTGGTGTATTTCTATAGACCACATCCCACCTCAGTTGTAGGTGCCAATTTTTGTGGTTGCATCTTTTTTGATCCTTGTTCAGAGAAAAATATAAAAAGTAGTGAAAAAATTTCGGATGAAATTTAGGAAAAAGCAAAAATCCGGACTATTTGATTGTTCTGTGAGTTCTTTCCATCGTCCTTTGTTTTCAACTTGTTGCGCTACGTCTCGACACGTCTTAGCCAGCACCTGTGATTTGTTCTTTGGATCCGGATTGAACAATCGCTAATCTACATTCGTTAATTGCTAATACTTACTGTCATATTGTGTGCCTACACAGAGCTCTACATATTCTTCTGTCAGCACAGGTTCATCTTGCAACTGTTACCCACGCTCAACAACAGATTGTTTCGCCACTTTGGCTTGGCCTAGTTTGGTTTCATCAAAATTACCATAAAAATTCAGGAAAATAAAGAAAAAAAATTGTTAAAGTTTTTGCACGCTTTTCAAAGAACGTGCTGTATTTCTGTAGACCACATCCCACCTCAGTTGTAGGTGCCAATTTTTGTGGTTACATCTTTTTTTGATCCTTGTTCAGGAAAAAATATAAAAAAAATAGTGAAAAAATAAAAAAAATTTGATTCCTACTAGTGCCTTTTGGAAAATTGAGGAGAAATTCAGGAAAAAGAAAAAATTCAGACTATTTGCTGGTTCTATGAGTTCTTTCCTTTGTCCTTTGTTTTCAACTTGTTGCGCTACGTCTCGACATGTCTTAGCCAGCACCTGTGATTTGTACTTTGGATCCGGATTGAACAATCGCTAATCTGCATTCGTTAATTGCTAATCCTTGCTGTCATATTGTATGGCTACATATAGCTCCACATATTTTTCTGTCAGCACAGGTTCATCTTGCAACTGTTACCCACGCTCAACATCAGATTATTTCACCACTTTGGCTTTGCCCTGTTTGGTTTCATCAAAATTGACAAAAAAATCAGGAAAATAAAGAAAAAAATTGTCATAGTTTTTGCACGCTTTTTCAGAAAATGTGGTGTATTTCTGTAGACCACATCCCACCTCAGTTGTAGGTGCCAATTTTTGTGGTTGCATCTTTTTTGATCCTTATTGAGAGAAAAATATAAAAAGTAGTGAAAAAATAAAAAAAATTTGATTCCTACTAGTGCCTTTTGGAAAATTCCGGATGAAATTTAGGAAAAAGGAAAAATACGGACTATTTGCTTGTTCTGTGAGTTCTTTCCATCGTCCTTTGTTTTCAACTTGTTGCGCTACGTCTCGACACGTCTTAGCCAGCACCTATGATTTGTACTTTGGATCCGGATTGAACAATCGCTAATCTGCATTCGTTAATTGCTAATCCTTACTGTCATATTGTGTGCCTACACAGAGCTCTACATATTCTTCTGTCAGCACAGGTTCGTCTTGCAACTGTTACCCACGCTCAACAACAGATTGTTTCGCCACTTTGGCTTGGCCTAGTTTGGTTTCATCAAAATTACCAAAAAAATTCAGGAAAATAAAGAAAAAAATTGTTAAAGTTTTTGCACGCTTTTCAAAGAACGTGCTGTATTTCTGTAGACCACATCCCACCTCAGTTGTAGGTGCCAATTTTTGTGGTTACATCTTTTTTTGATCCTTGTTCAGGAAAAAATATAAAAAATAGTGAAAAAATAAAAAAATTTGATTCCTACTAGTGCCTTTTGGAAAACTGAGGAAAAATTCAGGAAAAAGGAAAAAGACGGACTATTTGCTTGTTCTGTGAGTTCTTTCCTTCGTCCTTTGTTTTCAACTTGTTGCGCTACGTCTCGACATGTCTTAGCCAACACCTGTGATTTGTACTTTGGATCCGGATTGAACAATTGCTAATCTGCATTCGTTAATTGCTAATCCTTGCTGTCATATTATATGGCTACCTATAGCTCCACATATTTTTCTGTCAGCATAGGTTCATCTTGCAACTGTATCCCACGCTCAACATCAGATTATTTCACCACTTTGGCTTTGCCCTGTTTGGTTTCATCAAAATTGACAAAAAAATCAGGAAAATAAAGAAAAAAATGGTCATAGTTTTTGCACGCTTTTTCAGAAAATGTGGTGTATTTCTGTAGACCACATCCCACCTCAGTTGTAGGTGCCAATTTTTGTGGTTGCATCTTTTTTTATCCTTGTTCAGAGAAAAATATAAAAAGTAGTGAAAAAATAAAAAAAATTTGATTCCTACTAGTGCCTTTTGGAAAATTCCGGATGAAATTTAGGAAAAAGGAAAAATCCGGACTATTTGCTTGTTCTGTGAGTTCTTTCCATCGTCCTTTGTTTTCAACTTGTTGCGCTACGTCTCGACACGTCTTAGCCAGCACCTGTGATTTGTACTTTGGATCCGGATTGAACAATCGCTAATCTGCATTCGTTAATTGCTAATCCTTACTGTCATATTGTGTGCCTACACAGAGCTCTACATATTCTTCTGTCAGCACAGGTTCATCTTGCAACTGTTACCCACGCACAACAACAGATTGTTTCGCCACTTTGGCTTGGCCTAGTTTGGTTTCATCAAAATTACCAAAAAAAATTCAGGAAAATAAAGAAAAAATTGTTAAAGTTTTTGCACGCTTTTCAAAGAACGTGCTGTATTTCTGTAGACCACATCCCACCTCAGTTGTAGGTGCCAATTTTTGTGGTTACATCCTTTTTTGATCCTTGTTCAGGAAAAAATATAAAAAAATAGTGAAAAAATAAAAAAATTTGATTCCTACTTGTGCCTTTTGGAAAATTCAGGAAAAATTCGGGAAAAAGGAAAAATACGGACTATTTGCTTGTTCTGTGAGTTCTTTCCTTCGTCCTTTGTTTTCAACTTGTTGCGCTACGTCTCGACACGTCTTAGCAAGCACCTGTGATTTGTACTTTGGATCCGGATTGAACAATCGCTAATCTGCATTCGTTAATTGCTAATCCTTGCTGCCATATTGTATGGCTACCTATAGCTCCACATATTTTTCTGTCAGCACAGGTTCATCTTGCAACTGTTACCCATGCTCAACAACAGATTATTTCACCACTTCGGCTTTGCCCTGTTTGGTTTCATCAAAATTGACAAAAAAATCAGGAAAATAAAGAAAAAAATTGTCATAGTTTTTGCACGCTTTTTCAGAAAATGTGGTGTATTTCTGTAGACCACATCCCACTTCAGTTGTAGGTGCCAATTTTTGTGGTTGCATCTTTTTTTATCCTTGTTCAGAGAAAAATATAAAAAGTAGTGAAAAAATAAAAAAAAATTGATTCCTACTAGTGCCTTTTGGAAAATTCCGGATGAAATTTAGGAAAAAGGAAAAATCTGGACTATTTGCTTGTTCTGTGAGTTCTTTCCATCGTCCTTTGTTTTCAACTTGTTGCGCTACGTCTTGACACGTCTTAGCCAGCACCTGTGATTTGGACTTTGGATCCGGATTGAACAATCGCTAATCTACATTCGTTAATTGCTAATCCTTACTGTCATATTGTGTGCCTACACAGAGCTCTACATATTCTTCTGTCAGCACAGGTTCATCTTGCAACTGTTACCCACGCTCAACAACAGATTGTTTCGCCACTTTGGCTTGGCCTAGTTTGGTTTCATCAAAATTACCAAAAAAAATCAGGAAAATAAAGAAAAAAATTGTTAAAGTTTTTGCACGCTTTTCAAAGAACGTGCTGTATTTCTGTAGACCACATCCCACCTCAGTTGTAGGTGCCAATTTTTGTGGTTACATCTTTTTTGATCCTTGTTCAGGAAAAAATATAAAAAAATAGTGAAAAAATAAAAAAATTTGATTCCTACTAGTGCCTTTTGGAAAAATCCAGGAGAAATTCAGGAAAAAGAAAAAATTCAGACAATTTGCTTGTTCTATGAGTTATTTCCATCGTCCTTTGTTTTCAACTAGTTGCGCTACGTCTCGACACGTCTTAGCAAGCACCTGTGATTTGTACTTTGGATCCGGATTGAACAATCGTTAATCTGCATTCGTTCGTTGCTAATCCTTACTGTCATATTGTGTGCCTACCCATAGCTCCACATATTTTTCTGTCAGCACAAATTCATCTTACAACTGTTACCCACGCTCAATAACAGATTGTCTCACCACTTGGGCTTTGCCCTATTTGGTTTCATCAAAGTTGCCCAAAAAATTCAGGAAAATAAAGAATAAAAAATTGTCAAAGTTTCGCATGCTTTTCTGAGAACGTTCTATATTTATGTAGACCACATCCCACCTCAGTTGTAGGTGCCAATTTTTGTGGTTGCATCTTTTTTGATCCTTGTTTAGAGAAAAATATAAAAAAATAGTGAAAAAATAAAAGAAAATTGATTCCTACTAGTGCCTTTTGGAAAATTCCAGGAAAAATTCAGGAAAAAGGAAAAATACGGACTATTTGCTTGTTCTGTGAGTTCTTTCCTTCGTCCTTGTTTTCAACTTGTTGCGCTACGTCTCGACATGTCTTAGCCAGCACCTGTGATTTGTACTTTGGATCCGGATTGAACAATTGCTAATCTGCATTCGTTAATTGCTAATCCTTGCTGTCATATTGTATGGCTACCTATAGCTCCACATATTTTTCTGTCAGCACAGGTTCATCTTGCAACTGTTACCCACGCTCAACATCAGATTATTTCACCACTTTGGCTTTGCCCTCTTTGGTTTCATCAAAATTGACAAAAAAATTAGGAAAATAAAGAAAAAAATTGTCATAGTTTTTGCACGCTTTTTCAGAAAATGTGGTGTATTTCTGTAGACCACATCCCACCTCAGTTGTAGGTGCCAATTTTTGTGGTTGCATCTTTTTTGATCCTTGTTCAGAGAAAAATATAAAAAGTAGTGAAAAAATAAAAAAAATTTGATTCCTACTAGTGCGTTTTGGAAAATTCCGGATGAAATTTAGGAAAAAGGAAAAATCCGGACTATTTGCTTGTTCTATGAGTTCTTTCCATCGTCCTTTGTTTTCAACTTGTTGCGCTACGTCTCGACACGTCTTAGCCAGCACCTGTGATTTGTACTTTGGATCCGGATTGAACAATCGCTAATCTGCATTCGTTAATTGCTAATCCTTACTGTCATATTGTGTGCCTACACAGAGCTCTACATATTCTTCTGTCAGCACAGGTTCATCTTGCAACTGTTACCCACGCTCAACAACAGATTATTTCGCCACTTTGGCTTGGCCTAGTTTGGTTTCATCAAAATTACCAAAAAAAATTCAGGAAAATAAAGAAAAAAATTGTTAAAGTTTTTGCACGCTTTTCAAAGAACGTGCTGTATTTCTGTAGACCACATCCCACCTTAGTTGTAGGTGCCAATTTTTGTGGTTACATCCTTTTTTGATCCTTGTTCAGGAAAAAATATAAAAAAATAGTGAAAAAATAAAAAAATTTGATTCCTACTAGTGCCTTTTGGAAAATTCAGGAAAAATTCAGGAAAAAGGAAAAATACGGACTATTTGCTTGTTCTGTGAGTTCTTTCCTTCGTCCTTTGTTTTCAACTTGTTGCGCTACGTCTCGACACGTCTTAGCAAGCACCTGTGATTTGTACTTTGGATCCGGATTGAACAATCGCTAATCTGCATTCGTTAATTGCTAATCCTTGCTGCCATATTGTATGGCTACCTATAGCTCCACATATTTTTCTGTCAGCACAGGTTCATCTTGCAACTGTTACCCACGCTCAACAACAGATTATTTCACCACTTTGGCTTTGCCCTGTTTGGTTTCATCAAAATTGACAAAAAAATCAGGAAAATAAAGAAAAAAATTGTCATAGTTTTTGCACGCTTTTTCAGAAAATGTGGTGTATTTCAGTAGACCACATCCCACCTCAGTTGTAGGTGCCAATTTTTGTGGTTGCATCTTTTTTGATCCTTGTTCAGAGAAAAATATAAAAAGTAGTGAAAAAATAAAAAAAATTTGATTCCTACTAGTGCCTTTTGGAAAATTCCGGATGAAATTTAGGAAAAAGGAAAAATCCGGACTATTTGCTTGTTCTGTGAGTTCTTTCCATCGTCCTTTGTTTTCAACTTGTTGCGCTACGTCTCGACACGTCTTAGCCAGCACCTGTGATTTGTACTTTGGATCCGGATTGAACAATCGCTAATCTGCATTCGTTAATTGCTAATCCTTACTGTCATATTGTGTGCCTACACAGAGCTCTACATATTCTTCTGTCAGCACAGGTTCATCTTGCAACTGTTACCCACGCTCAACAACAGATTGTTTCGCCACTTTGGCTTGGCCTAGTTTGGTTTCATCAAAATTACCAAAAAAAAATCAGGAAAATAAAGAAAAAAAATTGTTAAAGTTTTTGCTACGTCTCGACACGTCTTAGCCAGCACCTCTGATATGTACTTTGGATCCGGATTGAACATTCGTTAATCTGCATTCGTTCGTTGCAAATCCTTACTGTCATATTGTGTGCCTACCCATAGCTCCACATATTTTTCTATCAGCACAAATTCATCTTACAACTGTTACCCACGCTCAATAACAGATTGTCTCACCACTTGGGCTTTGCCCAATTTGGTTTCATCAAAGTTGCCCAAAAAATTCAGGAAAATAAAGAATAAAAAATTGTCAAAGTTTCACACGCTTTTCTGAGAACGTTCTATATTTCTGCAGACCACATCCCACCTCAGTTGTAGGTGCCAATTTTTGTGGTTGCATCTTTTTTGATCCTTGTTTAGAGAAAAATATAAAAAAATAGTGAAAAAATAAAAGAAAATTGATTCCTACTAGTGCCTTTTGGAAAATTCTAGGAAAAATTCAGGAAAAAGGAAAAATACGGACTATTTGCTTGTTCTGTGAGTTCTTTCCTTCGTCCTTTGTTTTCAACTTGTTGCGCTACGTCTCGACACGTCTTAGCCAGCACCTGTGATTTGTACTTTGGATCCAGATTGAACAATCGCTAATCTGCATTCGTTAATTGCTAATCCTTGCTGTCATATTGTGTGCCTACCCACAGCTCTACATATTCTTCTGTCAGCAAAGGTTCATCTTGCAACTGTTACCCACGCTCAACAACAGATTCTTTCGGCACTTTGGTTGGCCAAGTTTGGTTTCATCAAAATTACCAAAAAAAATCAGGAAAATAAAGAAAAAAAATTGTTAAAGTTTTTGCACGCTTTTCAAAGAACGTGCTGTATTTCTGTAGACCACATCCCACCTCAGTTGTAGGTGCCAATTTTTGTGGTTACATCTTTTTTGATCCTTGTTCAGGAAAAAATATAAAAAAATAGTGAAAAAATAAAAAAATTTGATTTCTACTAGTGCCTTTTGGAAAAATCCAGGAGAAATTCAGGAAAAAGAAAAAATTCAGATAATTTGCTTGTTCTATGAGTTATTTCCATCGTCCTTTGTTTTCAACTAGTTGCGCTACGTCTCGACACGTCTTAGCCAGCACCTCTGATTTGTACTTTGGATCCGGATTGAACAATCGTTAATCTGCATTCGTTCGTTGCTAATCCTTACTGTCATATTGTGTGCCTACCCATAGCTCCACATATTTTTCTGTCAGCACAAATTCATCTTACAACTGTTACCCACGCTCAATAACAGATTGTCTCACCACTTGGGCTTTGCCCTATTTGGTTTCATCAAAGTTGCCCAAAAAATTCAGGAAAATAAAGAAAAAAAAATTGTCAAAGTTTCGCATGCTTTTCTGAGAACGTTCTATATTTCTGTAGACCACATCCCACCTCAGTTGTAGGTGCCAATTTTTGTGGTTGCATCTTTTTTGATCCTTGTTTAGAGAAAAATATAAAAAAATAGTGAAAAAATAAAAGAAAATTGATTCCTACTAGTGCCTTTTGGAAAATTCCAGGAAAAATTCAGGAAAAAGGAAAAATACGGACTATTTGCTTGTTCTGTGAGTTCTTTCCTTCGTCCTTTGTTTTCAACTTGTTGCGCTACGTCTCGACACGTCTTAGCCAGCACCTGTGATTTGTACTTTGGATCCAGATTGAACAATCGCTAATCTGCATTCGTTAATTGCTAATCCTTGCTGTCATATTGTGTGCCTACCCACAGCTCTACATATTCTTCTGTCAGCACAGGTTCATCTTGCAACTGTTACCCACGCTCAACAACAGATTGTTTCGGCACTTTGGTTGGCCAAGTTTGGTTTCATCAAAATTACCAAAAAAATTCAGGAAAATAAAGAAAAAAAATTATTAAAGTTTTTGCACGCTTTTCAAAGAATGTGCTGTATTTCTGTAGACCACATCTCACCTCAGTTGTAGGTGCCAATTTTTGTGGTTACATCTTTTTTTGATCCTTGTTCAGGAAAAAATATAAAAAATAGTGAAAAAATAAAAAAATTTGATTCCTACTAGTGCCTTTTGGAAAATTCAGGAAAAAGGAAAAATACGGACTATTTGCTTGTTCTGTGAGTTCTTTCCTTCGTCCTTTGTTTTCAACTTGTTGCGCTACGTCTCGACACGTCTTAGCCAGCACCTGTGATTTGTACTTTGGATCCGGATTGAACAATCGCTAATCTGCATTCGTTAATTGCTAATCCTTACTGTCATATTGTGTGCCTACACAGAGCTCTACATATTCTTCTGTCAGCACAGGTTCATCTTGCAACTATTACCCACGCTCAACAATAGATTGTTTCGCCACTTTGGCTTGGCCTAGTTTGGTTTCATCAAAATTACCAAAAAAATCAGGAAAATAAATAAAAAAAATTATTAAAGTTTTTGCACGCTTTTCAAAGAAGGTGTTGTATTTCTGTAGACCACATGCCACCTCAGTTGTAGGTGCCAATTTTTGTGGTAACATCTTTTTTTGATCCTTGTTCAGGAAAAAATATAAAAAAATAACGAAAAAATAAAAAAATTTGATTCCTACTAGTGCCTTTTGGAAAATTCAGGAAAAATTCAGGAAAAAGGAAAAATACGGACTATTTGCTTGTTCTGTGAGTTCTTTCCTTCGTCCTTTGTTTTCAACTTGTTGCGCTACGTCTCGACACGTCTTAGCCAGCACCTGTGATTTGTACTTTGGATCCGGATTGAACAATCGCTAATCTGCATTCGTTAATTGCTAATCCTTGCTGTCATATTGTATGGCTACCTATAGCTCCACATATTTTTCTGTCAGCACAGGTTCATCTTGAAACTATTACCCACGCTCAACAACAGATTATTTCACCACTTTGGCTTTGCCCTGTTTGGTTTCATCAAAATTGACAAAAAAAATCAGGAAAATAAAGAAAAAAATTGTCATAGTTTTTGCACGCTTTTTCAGAAAATGTGGTGTATTTCTGTAGACCACATCCCACCT
This sequence comes from Saccharum spontaneum, assembly GCA_022457205.1. Taxonomy (NCBI): domain Eukaryota; kingdom Viridiplantae; phylum Streptophyta; class Magnoliopsida; order Poales; family Poaceae; genus Saccharum; species Saccharum spontaneum. The sequence continues at coordinate 376,133 of CM039599.1, forward strand.
CAGTTGTAGGTGCTAATTTTTGTGGTTGCATCTTTTTTTATCCTTGTTCAGAGAAAAATATAAAAAAATAGTGAAAAAATAAAAGAAAATTAATTCCTACTAGTGCCTTTTGGAAAATTCTAGGAAAAATTCAGGAAAAAGGAAAAATACGGACTATTTGCTTGTTCTGTGAGTTCTTTCCTTCGTCCTTTGTTTTCAACTTGTTGCGCTACGTCTCGACACGTCTTAGCCAGCACCTGTGATTTGTACTTTGGATCCAGATTGAACAATCGCTAATCTGCATTCGTTAATTGCTAATCCTTGCTGTCATATTGTGTGCCTACCCACAGCTCTACATATTCTTCTGTCCGCACAGGTTCATCTTGCAACTGTTACCCACGCTCAACAACAGATTGTTTCGGCACTTTGGCTTGGCCAAGTTTGGTTTCATCAAAATTACCAAAAAAAATCAGGAAAATAAATAAAAAAAATTATTAAAGTTTTTGCACGCTTTTCAAAGAACGTGCTGTATTTCTGTAGACCACATCCCACCTCAGTTGTAGGTGCCAATTTTTGTGGTAACATCTTTTTTTGATCCTTGTTCAGGAAAAAATATAAAAAAATAGTGAAAAAATAAAAAAATTTGATTCCTACTAGTGCCTTTTGGAAAATTCAGGAAAAATTCAGGAAAAAGGAAAAATACGGACTATTTGCTTGTTGTGTGAGTTCTTTCCTTCGTCCTTTGTTTTCAACTTGTTGCGTTACATCTCGACACGTCTTAGCCAGCACCTGTGATTTGTACTTTGGATCCGGATTGAACAATCGCTAATCTGCATTCGTTAATTGCTAATCCTTGCTGTCATATTGTATGGCTACCTATAGCTCCACATATTTTTCTGTCAGCACAGGTTCATCTTGCAACTGTTACCCACGCTCAACAACAGATTATTTCACCACTTTGGCTTTGCCCTGTTTGGTTTCATCAAAATTGACAAAAAAATCAGGAAAATAAAGAAAAAAATTGTCATAGTTTTTGCACGCTTTTTCAGAAAATGTGGTGTATTTCTGTAGACCACATCCCACCTCAGTTGTAGGTGCCAATTTTTGTGGTTGCATCTTTTTTCATCCTTGTTCAGAGAAAAATATAAAAAGTAGTGAAAAAATAAAAAAAATTTGATTCCTACTAGTGCCTTTTGGAAAATTCCGGATGAAATTTAGGAAAAAGGAAAAATCCGGACTATTTGCTTGTTCTGTGAGTTCTTTCCATCGTCCTTTGTTTTCAACTTGTTGCGCTACGTCTCGACACGTCTTAGCCAGCACCTGTGATTTGTACTTTGGATCCGGATTGAACAATCGCTAATCTGCATTCGTTAATTGCTAATCCTTACTGTCATATTGTGTGCCTACACAGAGCTCTACATATTCTTCTGTCAGCACAGGTTCATCTTGCAACTATTACCCACGCTCAACAATAGATTGTTTCGCCACTTTGGCTTGGCCTAGTTTGGTTTCATCAAAATTACCATAAAAATTCAGGAAAATAAAGAAAAAAAATTGTTAAAGTTTTTGCACGCTTTTCAAAGAACGTGCTGTATTTCTGTAGACCACATCCCACCTCAGTTGTAGGTGCCAATTTTTGTGGCTACATCTTTTTTGATCATTGTTCAGGAAAAAATATAAAAAAATAGTGAAAAAATAAAAAATTTTGATTCCTACTAGTGCCTTTTGGAAAATTCCAGGAGAAATTCAGGAAAAAGAAAAAATTCAGACTATTTGCGTGTTCTATGAGTTATTTCTATCGTCCTTTGTTTTCAACTAGTTGCGCTACGTCTCGACACGTCTTAGCCAGCACCTGTGATTTGTACTTTGGATCCGGATTGAACAATCGTTAATCTGCATTCGTTCGTTGCTAATCCTTACTGTCATATTGTGTGCCTACCCATAGCTCCACATATTCTTTTGTTAGCACAAATTCATCTTACAACTGTTACCCACGCTCAATAACAGATTGTCTCACCACTTGGGCTTTGCCCTATTTGGTTTCATCAATGTTGCCCAAAAAATTTAGAAAAATAAAGAATAAAAAATTGTCAAAGTTTCGCACGCTTTTCTGAGAACGTTCTATATTTCTGTAGACCACATCCCACCTCAGTTGTAGGTGCCAATTTTTGTGGTTGCATCTTTTTTTATCCTTGTTTAGAGAAAAATATAAAAAAATAGTGAAAAAATAAAAGAAAATTAATTCCTACTAGTGCCTTTTGGAAAATTCTAGGAAAAATTCAGGAAAAAGGAAAAATACGGACTATTTGCTTGTTCTGTGAGTTCTTTCCTTCGTCCTTTGTTTTCAACTTGTTGCGCTACGTCTCGACACGTCTTAGCCAGCACCTGTGATTTGTACTTTGGATCCAGATTGAACAATCGCTAATCTGCATTCGTTAATTGCTAATCCTTGCTGTCATATTGTGTGCCTACCCACAGCTCTACATATTCTTCTGTCAGCACAGGTTCATCTTGCAACTGTTACCCACGCTCAACAACAGATTGTTTTGGCACTTTGGCTTGGCCAAGTTTGGTTTCATCAAAATTACCAAAAAAAATCAGGAAAATAAATAAAAAAAATTATTAAAGTTTTTGCACGCTTTTCAAAGAACGTGCTGTATTTCTGTAGACCACATCCCACCTCAGTTGTAGGTGCCAATTTTTGTGGTAACATCTTTTTTTGATCCTTGTTCAGGAAAAAATATAAAAAAATAGTGAAAAAATAAAAAAATTTGATTCCTACTAGTGCCTTTTGGAAAATTCAGGAAAAATTCAGGAAAAAGGAAAAATACGGACTATTTGCTTGTTCTGTGAGTTCTTTCCTTCGTCCTTTGTTTTCAACTTGTTGCGCTACGTCTCGACACGTCTTAGCCAGCACCTGTGATTTGTACTTTGGATCCGGATTGAACAATCGCTAATCTGCATTCGTTAATTGCTAATCCTTGCTGTCATATTGTATGGCTACCTATAGCTCCACATATTTTTCTGTCAGCACAGGTTCATCTTGTAACTGTTACCCACGCTCAACAACAGATTATTTCACCACTTTGGCTTTGCCCTGTTTGGTTTCATCAAAATTGACAAAAAAATCAGGAAAATAAAGAAAAAAATTGTCATAGTTTTTGCACGCTTTTTCAGAAAATGTGGTGTATTTCTGTAGACCACATCCCACCTCAGTTGTAGGTGCCAATTTTTGTGGTTGCATCTTTTTTCATCCTTGTTCAGAGAAAAATATAAAAAGTAGTGAAAAAATAAAAAAAATTTGATTCCTACTAGTGCCTTTTGGAAAATTCCGGATGAAATTTAGGAAAAAGGAAAAATCCGGACTATTTGCTTGTTCTGTGAGTTCTTTCCATCGTCCTTTGTTTTCAACTTGTTGCGCTACGTCTCGACACGTCTTAGCCAGCACCTGTGATTTGTATTTTGGATCCGGATTGAACAATCGCTAATCTGCATTCGTTAATTGCTAATCCTTACTGTCATATTGTGTGCCTACACAGAGCTCTACATATTCTTCTCTCAGCACAGGTTCATCTTGCAACTGTTACCCACGCTCAACAACAGATTGTTTCGCCACTTTGGCTTGGCCTAGTTTGGTTTCATCAAAATTACCATAAAAATTCAGGAAAATAAAGAAAAAAAATTGTTAAAGTTTTTGCACGCTTTTCAAAGAACGTGCTGTATTTCTGTAGACCACATCCCACCTCAGTTGTAGGTGCCAATTTTTATGGTTACATCTTTTTTTATCCTTGTTCAGGAAAAAATATAAAAAAATAGTGAAAAAATAAAAAATTTTGATTCCTACTAGTGCCTTTTGGAAAATTCCAGGAGAAATTCAGGAAAAAGAAAAAATTCAGACTATTTGCGTGTTCTATGAGTTATTTCTATCGTCCTTTGTTTTCAACTAGTTGCGCTACGTCTCGACACGTCTTAGCCAGCACCTGTGATTTGTACTTTGGATCCGGATTGAACAATCGTTAATCTGCATTCGTTCGTTGCTAATCCTTACTGTCATATTGTGTGCCTACCCATAGCTCCACATATTCTTCTGTTAGCACAAATTCATCTTACAACTGTTACCCACGCTCAATAACAGATTGTCTCACCACTTGGGCTTTGCCCTATTTGGTTTCATCAAAGTTGCCCAAAAAATTCAGGAAAATAAAGAATAAAAAATTGTCAAAGTTTCGCACGCTTTTCCGAGAACGTTCTATATTTCTGTAGACCACATCCCACCTTAGTTGTAGGTGCCAATTTTTGTGGTTGCATCTTTTTTGATCCTTGTTTAGAGAAAAATATAAAAAAATAGTGAAAAAATAAAAGAAAATTGATTCCTACTAGTGCCTTTTGGAAAATTCCAGGAAAAATTCAGGAAAAAGGAAAAATACGGACTATTTGCTTGTTCTGTGAGTTCTTTCCTTCGTCCTTTGTTTTCAACTTGTTGCGCTACGTCTCGACACGTCTTAGCCAGCACCTGTGATTTGTACTTTGGATCCAGATTGAACAATCGCTAATCTGATTTCGTTAATTGCTAATCCTTGCTGTCATATTGTGTGCCTACCCACAGCTCTACATATTCTTCTGTCAGCACAGGTTCATCTTGCAACTGTTACCCACGCTCAACAACAGATTGTTTCGGCACTTTGGCTTGGCCAAGTTTGGTTTCATCAAAATTACCAAAAAAATCAGGAAAATAAATAAAAAAAATTATTAAAGTTTTTGCACGCTTTTCAAAGAAGGTGCTGTATTTCTATAGACCACATCCCACCTCAGTTGTAGGTGCCAATTTTTGTGGTAACATCTTTTTTTGATCCTTGTTCAGGAAAAAATATAAAAAAATAGTGAAAAAATAAAAAATTTTGATTCCTACTAGTGCCTTTTGGAAAATTCAGGAAAAATTCAGGAAAAAGGAAAAATACGGACTATTTGCTTGTTCTGTGAGTTCTTTCCTTCGTCCTTTGTTTTCAACTTGTTGCGCTACGTCTCGACACGTCTTAGCCAGCACCTGTGATTTGTACTTTGGATCCGGATTGCACAATCGCTAATCTGCATTCGTTAATTGCTAATCCTTGCTGTCATATTGTATGGCTGCCTATAGCTCCACATATTTTTCTGTCAGCACAGGTTCATCTTGCAACTGTTACCCACGCTCAACAACAGATTATTTCACCACTTTGGCTTTGCCCAGTTTGGTTTCATCAAAATTGACAAAAAAATCAGGAAAATAAAGAAAAAAATTGTCATAGTTTTTGCACACTTTTTCAGAAAATGTGGTGTATTTCTGTAGACCACATCCCACCTCAGTTGTAGGTGCCAATTTTTGTGGTTGCATCTTTTTTGATCCTTGTTCAGAGAAAAATATAAAAAGTAGTGAAAAAATAAAAAAAATTTGATTCCTACTAGTGCCTTTTGGAAAATTCCGGATGAAATTTAGGAAAAAGGAAAAATCCAGACTATTTGCTTGTTCTGTGAGTTCTTTCCATCGTCCTTTGTTTTCAACTTGTTGCGCTACGTCTCGACACGTCTTAGCCAGCACCTGTGATTTGTACTTTGGATCCGGATTGAACAATCGCTAATCTGCATTCGTTAATTGCTGAACCTTACTGTCATATTGTGTGCCTACACAGAGCTCTACATATTCTTCTGTCAGCACAGGTTCATCTTGCAACTGTTACCCACGCTCAACAACAGATTGTTTCGCCACTTTGGCTTGGCCTAGTTTTGTTTCATCAAAATTACCATAAAAATTCAGGAAAATAAAGAAAAAAAATTGTTAAAGTTTTTTCACGTTTTTCAAAGAACGTGCTGTATTTCTGTAGACCACATCCTACCTCAGTTGTAGGTGCCAATTTTTGTGGTTGCATCTTTTTTGATCCTTGTTTAGAGAAAAATATAAAAAAATAGTGAAAAAATAAAAGAAAATTAATTCCTACTAGTGCCTTTTGGAAAATTCCAGGAAAAATTCAGGAAAAAGGAAAAATACGGACTATTTGCTTGTTCTGTGAGTTCTTTCCTTCGTCCTTTGTTTTCAACTTGTTGCGCTACGTCTCGACACGTCTTAGCCAGCACCTGTGATTTGTACTTTGGATCCAGATTGAACAATCGCTAATCTGCATTCGTTAATTGCTAATCCTTGCTGTCATATTGTGTGCCTACCCACAGCTCTACATATTCTTCTGTCAGCACAGGTTCATCTTGCAACTGTTACCCACGCTCAACAACAGATTGTTTTGGCACTTTGGCTTGGCCAAGTTTGGTTTCATCAAAATTACCAAAAAAAATCAGGAAAATAAATAAATAAAATTATTAAAGTTTTTGCACGCTTTTCAAAGAACGTGCTGTATTTCTGTAGACCACATCCCACCTCAGTTGTAGGTGCCAATTTTTATGGTTGCATCTTTTTTGATCCTTGTTTAGAGAAAAATATAAAAAAATAGTGAAAAAATAAAAGAAAATTAATTCCTACTAGTGCCTTTTGGAAAATTCCAGGAAAAATTCAGGAAAAAGGAAAAATACGGACTATTTGCTTGTTCTGTGAGTTCTTTCCTTCGTCCTTTGTTTTCAACTTGTTGCGCTACGTCTCGACACGTCTTAGCCAGCACCTGTGATTTGTACTTTGGATCCAGATTGAACAATCGCTAATCTGCATTCGTTAATTGCTAATCCTTGCTGTCATATTGTGTGCCTACCCACAGCTCTACATATTCTTCTGTCAGCACAGGTTCATCTTGCAACTGTTACCCACGCTCAACAACAGATTGTTTTGGCACTTTGGCTTGGCCAAGTTTGGTTTCATCAAAATTACCAAAAAAAATCAGGAAAATAAATAAATAAAATTATTAAAGTTTTTGCATGCTTTTCAAAGAACGTGCTGTATTTCTGTAGACCACATCCCACCTCAGTTGTAGGTGCCAATTTTTGTGGTAACATCTTTTTTTGATCCTTGTTCAGGAAAAAATATAAAAAAATAGTGAAAAAATAAAAAAATTTGATTCCTACTAGTGCCTTTTGGAAAATTCATGAAAAATTCAGAAAAAAGGAAAAATACGGACTATTTGCTTGTTCTGTGAGTTCTTTCCTTCGTCCTTTGTTTTCAACTTGTTGCGCTACGTCTCGACACGTCTTAGCCAGCACCTGTGATTTGTACTTTGGATCCGGATTGAACAATCGCTAATCTGCATTCGTTAATTGCTAATCCTTGCTGTCATATTGTATGGCTACCTATAGCTCCACATATTTTTCTGTCAGCACAGGTTCATCTTGCAACTGTTACCCACGCTCAACAACAGATTATTTCACCACTTTGGCTTTGCCCTGTTTGGTTTCATCAAAATTGACAAAAAAATCAGGAAAATAAAGAAAAAAATTGTCATAGTTTTTGCACGCTTTTTCAGAAAATGTGGTGTATTTCTGTAGACCACATCCCACCTCAGTTGTAGGTGCCAATTTTTGTGGTTGCATCTTTTTTTATCCTTGTTCAGAGAAAAATATAAAAAGTAGTGAAAAAATAAAAAAAATTTGATTCCTACTAGTGCCTTTTGGAAAATTCCGGATGAAATTTAGGAAAAAGGAAAAATCCGGACTATTTGCTTGTTCTGTGAGTTTTTTCCATCGTCCTTTGTTTTCAACTTGTTGCGCTACGTCTCGACACGTCTTAGCCAGCACCTGTGATTTGTACTTTGGATCCGGATTGAACAATCGCTAATCTGCATTCGTTAATTGCTATTCCTTACTGTCATATTGTGTGCCTACACAGAGCTCTACATATTATTCTCTCAGCACAGGTTCATCTTGCAACTGTTACCCACGCTCAACAACAGATTGTTTCGCCACTTTGGCTTGGCCTAGTTTGGTTTCATCAAAATTACCAAAAAAATTCAGGAAAATAAAGAAAAAAAATTGTTAAAGTTTTTGCACGCTTTCCAAAGAACGTGCTGTATTTCTGTAGACCACATCCCACCTCAGTTGTAGGTGCCAATTTTTGTGGTTGCATCTTTTTTGATCCTTGTTCAGGAAAAAATATAAAAAAATAGTGAAAAAATAAAAAAATTTGATTCCTACTTGTGCCTTTTGGAAAATTCCAGGAGAAATTCAGGAAAAAGAAAAAATTCAGACTATTTGCTTGTTCTATGAGTTATTTCCATCGTCCCTTGTTTTCAACTAGTTGCGCTACGTCTCGACACGTCTTAGCCAGCACCTGTGATTTGTACTTTGGATCCGGATTGAACAATCGTTAATCTGCATTCGTTCGTTGCTAATCCTTACTGTCATATTGTGTGCCTACACAGAGCTCTACATATTCTTCTCTCAGCACAGGTTCATCTTGCACATCCCACCTCAGTTGTAGGTGCCAATTTTTGTGGTTGCATCTTTTTTTATCCTTGTTCAGAGAAAAATATAAAAAAATAGTGAAAAAATAAAAGAAAATTGATTCCTACTAGTGCCTTTTGGAAAATTCCGGATGAAATTTAGGAAAAAGGAAAAATACGGACTATTTGCTTGTTCTGTGAGTTCTTTCCATCGTCCTTTGTTTTCAACTTGTTGCGCTACGTCTCGACACGTCTTAGCCAGCACCTGTGATTTGTACTTTGGATCCGGATTGAACAATCGCTAATCTGCATTCGTTAATTGCTAATCCTTACTGTCATATTGTGTGCCTACACAGAGCTCTACATATTCTTCTCTCAGCACAGGTTCATCTTGCAACTGTTACCCACGCTCAACAACAGATTGTTTCGCCACTTTGGCTTGGCCTAGTTTGGTTTCATCAAAATTACCAAAAAATTCAGGAAAATAAAGAAAAAAAAATTGTTAAAGTTTTTGCACGCTTTTCAAAGAACGTGCTGTATTTCTGTAGACCACATCCCACCTCAGTTGTAGGTGCCAATTTTTGTGGTTACATCTTTTTTGATCCTTGTTCAGGAAAAAATATAAAAAAATAGTGAAAAAATAAAAAAATTTGATTCCTACTTATGCCTTTTGGAAAATTCCAGGAGAAATTCAGGAAAAAGAAAAAATTCAGACTATTTGCTTGTTCTATGAGTTATTTCCATCGTCCCTTGTTTTCAACTAGTTGCGCTACGTCTCGACACGTCTTAGCCAGCACCTCTGATTTGTACTTTGGATCCGGATTGAACAATCGTTAATCTGCATTCGTTCGTTGCTAATCGTTACTGTCATATTGTGTGCCTACCCATAGCTCCACATATTCTTCTGTCAGCACAAATTCATCTTACAACTGTTACCCACGCTCAATAACAGATTGTCTCACCACTTGGGCTTTGCCCTATTTGGTTTCATCAAAGTTGCCCAAAAAATTCAGGAAAATAAAGAATAAAAAATTGTCAAAGTTTCGCACACTTTTCTGAGAACGTTCTATATTTCTGTAGACCACATCCCACCTCAGTTGTAGGTGCCAATTTTTGTGGTTGCATCTTTTTTGATCCTTGTTTAGAGAAAAATATAAAAAAATAGTGAAAAAATAAAAGAAAATTGATTCCTACTAGTGCCTTTTGGAAAATTCCAGGAAAAATTCAGGAAAAAGGAAAAATACGGACTATTTGCTTGTTCTGTGAGTTCTTTCCTTCGTCCTTTGTTTTCAACTTGTTGCGCTACGTCTCGACACGTCTTAGCAAGCACCTGTGATTTGTACTTTGGATCCAGGTTGAACAATCGCTAATTTGCATTCGTTAATTGCTAATCCTTGCTGTCATATTGTGTGCCTACCCACAGCTCTACATATTCTTCTGTCAGCACAGGTTCATCTTGCAACAGTTACCCATGCTCAACAACAGATTGTTTCGGCACTTTGGCTTGGCCAAGTTTGGTTTCATCAAAATTACCAAAAAAATTCAGGAAAATAAAGAAAAAAAATATTAAAGTTTTTGCACGCTTTTCAAAGAACGTGCTGTATTTCTGTAGACCACATCCCACCTCAGTTGTAGGTGCCAAATTTTGTGGTTACATCTTTTTTTGATCCTTGTTCAGGAAAAAATATAAAAAAATAGTGAAAAAATGAAAAAATTTGATTCCTACTAGTGCCTTTTGGAAAATTCAGGAAAAATTCAGGAAAAAGGAAAAATACAGACTATTTGCTTGTTCTGTGAGTTCTTTCCTTCGTCCTTTGTTTTCAACTTGTTGCGCTACGTCTCGACACGTCTTAGCAAGCACCTGTGATTTGTACTTTGGATCCGGATTGAACAATCGCTAATCTGCATTCGTTAATTGCTAATCCTTGCTGCCATATTGTATGGCTACCTATAGCTCCACATATTTTTCTGTCAGCACAGGTTCATCTTGCAGCTGTTACCCACGCTCAACAACAGATTATTTCACCACTTTGGCTTTGCCCTGTTTGGTTTCATCAAAATTGACAAAAAAATCAGGAAAATAAATAAAAAAATTGTTATAGTTTTTGCACGCTTTTTCAGAAAATGTGGTGTATTTCTGTAGACCACATCCCACCTCAGTTGTAGGTGCCAATTTTTGTGGTTGCATCTTTTTTGATCCTTGTTCAGAGAAAAATATAAAAAGTAGTGAAAAAATAAAAAAAAATTTGATTCCTACTAGTGCCTTTTGGAAAATTCTGGATGAAATTTAGGAAAAAGGAAAAATCCGGAGTATTTGCTTGTTCTGTGAGTTCTTTCTATCGTCCTTTGTTTTCAACTTGTTGCGCTACGTCTCAACACGTCTTAGCCAGCACCTGTGATTTGTACTTTGGATCCGGATTGAACAATCGCTAATCTGCATTCGTTAATTGCTAATCCTTGCTGTCATATTGTGTGCCTACCCACAGCTCTACATATTCTTCTGTCAGCACAGGTTCATCTTGCAACTGTTACCCACGCTCAACAACAGATTGTTTTGGCACTTTGGCTTGGCCAAGTTTGGTTTCATCAAAATTACCAAAAAAAATCAGGAAAATAAATAAATAAAATTATTAACGTTTTTGCACGCTTTTCAAAGAACGTGCTGTATTTCTGTAGACCACATCCCACCTCAGTTGTAGGTGCCAATTTTTATGGTTGCATCTTTTTTGATCCTTGTTTAGAGAAAAATATAAAAAAATAGTGAAAAAATAAAAGAAAATTAATTCCTACTAGTGCCTTTTGGAAAATTCCAGGAAAAATTCAGGAAAAAGGAAAAATCCGGAGTATTTGCTTGTTCTGTGAGTTCTTTCTATCGTCCTTTGTTTTCAACTTGTTGCGCTACGTCTCGACACGTCTTAGCCAGCACCTGTGATTTGTACTTTGGATCCAGATTGAACAATCGCTAATCTGCATTCGTTAATTGCTAATCCTTGCTGTCATATTGTGTGCCTACCCACAGCTCTACATATTCTTCTGTCAGCACAGGTTCTTCTTGCAACTGTTACCCACGCTCAACAACAGATTGTTTTGGCACTTTGGCTTGGCCAAGTTTGGTTTCATCAAAATTACCAAAAAAAATCAGGAAAATAAATAAATAAAATTATTAAAGTTTTTGCATGCTTTTCAAAGAACGTGCTGTATTTCTGTAGACCACATCCCACCTCAGTTGTAGGTGCCAATTTTTGTGGTAACATCTTTTTTTGATCCTTGTTCAGGAAAAAATATAAAAAAATAGTGAAAAAATAAAAAAATTTGATTCCTACTAGTGCCTTTTGGAAAATTCATGAAAAATTCAGGAAAAAGGAAAAATACGGACTATTTGCTTGTTCTGTGAGTTCTTTCCTTCGTCCTTTGTTTTCAACTTGTTGCGCTACGTCTCGACACGTCTTAGCCAGCACCTGTGATTTGTACTTTGGATCCGGATTGAACAATCGCTAATCTGCATTCGTTAATTGCTAATCCTTGCTGTCATATTGTATGGCTACCTATAGCTCCACATATTTTTCTGTCAGCACAGGTTCATCTTGCAACTGTTACCCACGCTCAACAACAGATTATTTCACCACTTTGGCTTTGCCCTGTTTGGTTTCATCAAAATTGACAAAAAAATCAGGAAAATAAAGAAAAAAATTGTCATAGTTGTTGCACGCTTTTTCAGAAAATGTGGTGTATTTCTGTAGACCACATCCCACCTCAGTTGTAGGTGCCAATTTTTGTGGTTGCATCTTTTTTTATCCTTGTTCAGAGAAAAATATAAAAAGTAGTGAAAAAATAAAAAAAATTTGATTCCTACTAGTGCCTTTTGGAAAATTCCGGATGAAATTTAGGAAAAAGGAAAAATCCGGACTATTTGCTTGTTCTGTGAGTTTTTTCCATCGTCCTTTGTTTTCAACTTGTTGCGCTACGTCTCGACACGTCTTAGCCAGCACCTGTGATTTGTACTTTGGATCCGGATTGAACAATCGCTAATCTGCATTCGTTAATTGCTATTCCTTACTGTCATATTGTGTGCCTACACAGAGCTCTACATATTCTTCTCTCAGCACACGTTCATCTTGCAACTGTTACCCACGCTCAACAACAGATTGTTTCGCCACTTTGGCTTGGCCTAGTTTGGTTTCATCAAAATTACCAAAAAATTCAGGAAAATAAAGAAAAAAAATTGTTAAAGTTTTTGCACGCTTTCCAAAGAACGTGCTGTATTTCTGTAGACCACATCCCACCTCAGTTGTAGGTGCCAATTTTTGTGGTAACATCTTTTTTTGATCCTTGTTCAGGAAAAAATATAAAAAAAATAGTGAAAAAATAAAAAAATTTGATTCCTACTAGTGCCTTTTGGAAAATTCATGAAAAATTCAGGAAAAAGGAAAAATACGGACTATTTGCTTGTTCTGTGAGTTCTTTCCTTCGTCCTTTGTTTTCAACTTGTTGCGCTACGTCTCGACACGTCTTAGCCAGCACCTGTGATTTGTACTTTGGATCCGGATTGAACAATCGCTAATCTGCATTCGTTAATTGCTAATCCTTGCTGTCATATTGTATGGCTACCTATAGCTCCACATATTTTTCTGTCAGCACAGGTTCATCTTGCAACTGTTACCCACGCTCAACAACAGATTATTTCACCACTTTGGCTTTGCCCTGTTTGGTTTCATCAAAATTGCCAAAAAAATCAGGAAAATAAAGAAAAAAATTGTCATAGTTGTTGCACGCTTTTTCAGAAAATGTGGTGTATTTCTGTAGACCACATCCCACCTCAGTTGTAGGTGCCAATTTTTGTGGTTGCATCTTTTTTTATCCTTGTTCAGAGAAAAATATAAAAAGTAGTGAAAAAATAAAAAAAATTTGATTCCTACTAGTGCCTTTTGGAAAATTCCGGATGAAATTTAGGAAAAAGGAAAAATCCGGACTATTTGCTTGTTCTGTGAGTTTTTTCCATCGTCCTTTGTTTTCAACTTGTTGCGCTACGTCTCGACACGTCTTAGCCAGCACCTGTGATTTGTACTTTGGATCCGGATTGAACAATCGCTAATCTGCATTCGTTAATTGCTATTCCTTACTGTCATATTGTGTGCCTACACAGAGCTCTACATATTCTTCTCTCAGCACAGGTTCATCTTGCAACTGTTACCCACGCTCAACAACAGATTGTTTCGCCACTTTGGCTTGGCCTAGTTTGGTTTCATCAAAATTACCAAAAAAATTCAGGAAAATAAAGAAAAAAAATTGTTAAAGTTTTTGCACGCTTTCCAAAGAACGTGCTGTATTTCTGTAGACCACATCCCACCTCAGTTGTAGGTGCCAATTTTTGTGGTAACATCTTTTTTTGATCCTTGTTCAGGAAAAAATATAAAAAATAGTGAAAAAATAAAAAAATTTGATTCCTACTAGTGCCTTTTGGAAAATTCATGAAAAATTCAGGAAAAAGGAAAAATACGGACTATTTGCTTGTTCTGTGAGTTCTTTCCTTCGTCCTTTGTTTTCAACTTGTTGCGCTACGTCTCGACACGTCTTAGCCAGCACCTGTGATTTGTACTTTGGATCCGGATTGAACAATCGCTAATCTGCATTCGTTAATTGCTAATCCTTGCTGGCATATTGTATGGCTACCTATAGCTCCACATATTTTTCTGTCAGCACAGGTTCATCTTGCAACTGTTACCCACGCTCAACAACAGATTATTTCACCACTTTGGCTTTGCCCTGTTTGGTTTCATCAAAATTGACAAAAAAATCAGGAAAATAAAGAAAAAAATTGTCATAGTTTTTGCACGCTTTTTCAGAAAATGTGGTGTATTTCTGTAGACCACATCCCACCTCAGTTGTAGGTGCCAATTTTTGTGGTTGCATCTTTTTTTATCCTTGTTCAGAGAAAAATATAAAAAGTAGTGAAAAAATAAAAAAAATTTGATTCCTACTAGTGCCTTTTGGAAAATTCCGGATGAAATTTAGGAAAAAGGAAAAATCCGGACTATTTGCTTGTTCTGTGAGTTTTTTCCATCGTCCTTTGTTTTCAACTTGTTGCGCTACGTCTCGACACGTCTTAGCCAGCACCTGTGATTTGTACTTTGGATCCGGATTGAACAATCGCTAATCTGCATTCGTTAATTGCTATTCCTTACTGTCATATTGTGTGCCTACACAGAGCTCTACATATTCTTCTCTCAGCACAGGTTCATCTTGCAACTGTTACCCACGCTCAACAACAGATTGTTTCGCCACTTTGGCTTGGCCTAGTTTGGTTTCATCAAAATTACCAAAAAAATTCAGGAAAATAAAGAAAAAAAATTGTTAAAGTTTTTGCACGCTTTCCAAAGAACGTGCTGTATTTCTGTAGACCACATCCCACCTCAGTGTAGGTGCCAATTTTTGTGGTTGCATCTTTTTTTGATCCTTGTTCAGGAAAAAATATAAAAAAATAGTGAAAAAAATAAAAAAATTTGATTCCTACTTGTGCCTTTTGGAAAATTCCAGGAGAAATTCAGGAAAAAGAAAAAATTCAGACTATTTGCTTGTTCTATGAGTTATTTCCATCGTCCCTTGTTTTCAACTAGTTGCGCTACGTCTCGACACGTCTTAGCCAGCACCTGTGATTTGTACTTTGGATCCGATTGAACAATCGTTAATCTGCATTCGTTCGTTGCTAATCCTTACTGTCATATTGTGTGCCTACACAGAGCTCTACATATTCTTCTCTCAGCACAGGTTCATCTTGCACATCCCACCTCAGTTGTAGGTGCCAATTTTGTGGTTGCATCTTTTTTATCCTTGTTCAGAGAAAAATATAAAAAAATAGTGAAAAAATAAAAGAAAATTGATTCCTACTAGTGCCTTTTGGAAAATTCCGGATGAAATTTAGGAAAAAAGGAAAAATACGGACTATTTGCTTGTTCTGTGAGTTCTTTCCATCGTCCTTTGTTTTCAACTTGTTGCGCTACGTCTCGACACGTCTTAGCCAGCACCTGTGATTTGTACTTTGGATCCGGATGAACAATCGCTAATCTGCATTCGTTAATTGCTAATCCTTACTGTCATATTGTGTGCCTACACAGAGCTCTACATATTCTTCTCTCAGCACAGGTTCATCTTGCAACTGTTACCCACGCTCACAACAGATTGTTTCGCCACTTTGGCTTGGCCTAGTTTGGTTTCATCAAAATTACCAAAAAATTCAGGAAAATAAAGAAAAAAAAATTGTTAAAGTTTTTGCACGCTTTTCAAAGAACGTGCTGTATTTCTGTAGACCACATCCCACCTCAGTTGTAGGTGCCAATTTTTGTGGTTACATCTTTTTTGATCCTTGTTCAGGAAAAAATATAAAAAAATAGTGAAAAAATAAAAAAATTTGATTCCTACTAGTGCCTTTTGGAAAATTCCAGGAGAAATTCAGGAAAAAGAAAAAATTCAGACAATTTGCTTGTTCTATGAGTTATTTCCATCGTCCCTTGTTTTCAACTAGTTGCGCTACGTCTCGACACGTCTTAGCCAGCACCTCTGATTTGTACTTTGGATCCGGATTGAACAATCGTTAATCTGCATTCGTTCGTTGCTAATCCTTACTGTCATATTGTGTGCCTACCCATAGCTCCACGTATTTTTCTGTCAGCACAAATTCATCTTACAACTGTTACCCACGCCCAATAACAGATTGTCTCACCACTTGGGCTTTGCCCTATTTGGTTTCATCAAAGTTGCCCAAAAAATTCAGGAAAATAAAGAAAAAAAATTGTCAAAGTTTCGCATGCTTTTCTGAGAATGTTCTATATTTCTGTAGACCACATCCCACCTCAGTTGTAGGTGCCAATTTTTGTGGTTGCATCTTTTTTGATCCTTGTTTAGAGAAAAATATAAAAAAAAATAGTGAAAAAATAAAAGAAAATTGATTCCTACTAGTGCCTTTTGGAAAATTCCAGGAAAAATTCAGGAAAAAGGAAAAATACGGACTATTTGCTTGTTCTGTGAGTTCTTTCCTTCGTCCTTTGTTTTCAACTTGTTGCGCTACGTCTCGACACGTCTTAGCCAGCACCTGTGATTTGTACTTTGGATCCAGATTGAACAATCGCTAATCTGCATTCGTTAATTGCTAATCCTTGCTGTCATATTGTGTGCCTACCCACAGCTCTACATATTCTTCTGTCAGCACAGGTTCATTTTGCAACTGTTACCCACGCTCAACAACAGATTGTTTCGGCACTTTGGTTGGCCTAGTTTGGTTTCATCAAAATTACCAAAAAAATTCAGGAAAATAAAGAAAACAAATTATTAAAGTTTTTGCACGCTTTTCAAAGAACGTGCTGTATTTCTGTAGACCACATCTCACCTCAGTTGTAGGTGCCAATTTTTGTGGTTACATCTTTTTTTGATCCTTGTTCAGGAAAAAATATAAAAAAATAGTGAAAAAATAAAAAAAATTGATTCCTACTAGTGCCTTTTGGAAAATTTAGGAAAAAGGAAAAATACGGACTATTTGCTTGTTCTGTGAGTTCTTTCCTTCGTCCTTTGTTTTCAACTTGTTGCGCTACGTCTCGACACGTCTTAGCCAGCACCTGTGATTTGTACTTTGGATCCGGATTGAACAATCGCTAATCTGCATTCGTTAATTGCTAATCCTTGCTGTCATATTGTATGGCTACCTATAGCTCCACATATTTTTCTGTCAGCACAGGTTCATCTTGCAACTGTTACCCACGCTCAACAACAGATTATTTCAC
The DNA here is from genome assembly GCA_022457205.1 of Saccharum spontaneum. Lineage (NCBI taxonomy): Eukaryota > Viridiplantae > Streptophyta > Magnoliopsida > Poales > Poaceae > Saccharum > Saccharum spontaneum. The sequence continues at coordinate 393,231 of CM039599.1, forward strand.
CACTTTGGCTTTGCCCTGTTTGGTTTCATCAAAATTGACAAAAAAATCAGGAAAATAAAGAAAAAAATTGTCATAGTTTTTGCACATTTTTCAGAAAATGTGGTGTATTTCTGTAGACCACATCCCACCTCAGTTGTAGGTACCAATTTTTGTGGTTGCATCTTTTTTGATCCTTGTTCAGAGAAAAATATAAAAAGTAGTGAAAAAATAAAAAAAAAATTTGATTCCTACTAGTGCCTTTTGGAAAATTCCGGATGAAATTTAGGAAAAAGGAAAAATCCGGACTATTTGCTTGTTCTGTGAATTCTTTCCATCGTCCTTTGTTTTCAACTTGTTGCGCTATGTCTCGACACGTCTTAGCCAGCACCTGTGATTTGTACTTTGGATCCGGATTGAACAATCGCTAATCTGCATTCGTTAATTGCTAATCCTTACTGTCATATTGTGTGCCTACACAGAGCTCTACATATTCTTCTGTCAGCACAGGTTCATCTTGCAACTGTTACCCACGCTCAACAAAAGATTGTTTCGGCACTTTGGCTTGGCCTAGTTTGGTTTCATCAAAATTACCAAAAAAATTCAGGAAAATAAAGAAAAAAAATTGTTAAAGTTTTTACACGCTTTTCAAAGAACGTGCTGTATTTCTGTAGACCACATCCCACCTCAGTTGTAGGTGCCAATTTTTGTGGTTACATCTTTTTTTGATCCTTGTTCAGGAAAAAATATAAAAAAATAGTGAAAAAATAAAAGAAAATTGATTCCTACTAGTGCCTTTTGGAAAATTCCAGGAAAAATTCAGGAAAAAGGAAAAATACGGACTATTTGCTTGTTCTGTGAGTTCTTTCCTTCGTCCTTTGTTTTCAACTTGTTGCGCTACGTCTCGACACGTCTTAGCCAGCACCTGTGATTTGTACTTTGGATCCAGATTGAACAATCGCTAATCTGCATTCGTTAATTGCTAATCCTTGCTGTCATATTGTGTGCCTACCCACAGCTCTACATATTCTTCTGTCAGCACAGGTTCATCTTGCAACTGTTACCCACGCTCAACAACAGATTGTTTCGGCACTTTGGTTGGCCAAGTTTGGTTTCATCAAAATTACCAAAAAATTCAGGAGAAAATAAAGAAAACAATTATTAAAGTTTTTGCACGCTTTTTCAAAGAACGTGCTGTATTTCTGTAGACCACATCTCACCTCAGTTGTAGGTGCCAATTTTTGTGGTTACATCTTTTTTTGATCCTTGTTCAGGAAAAAATATAAAAAAATAGTGAAAAAATAAAAAAATTGATTCCTACTAGTGCCTTTTGGAAAATTCAGGAAAAAGGAAAAATACGACTATTTGCTTGTTCTGTGAGTTCTTTCCTTCGTCCTTGTTTTCAACTTGTTGCGCTACGTCTCGACACGTCTTAGCCAGCACCTGTGATTTGTACTTTGGATCCGGATTGAACAATCGCTAATCTGCATTCGTTAATTGCTAATCCTTGCTGTCATATTGTATGGCTACCTATAGCTCCACATATTTTTCTGTCAGCACAGGTTCATCTTGCAACTGTTACCCACGCTCAACAACAGATTATTTCACCACTTTGGCTTTGCCCTGTTTGGTTTCATCAAAATTGACAAAAAAATCAGGGAAAATAAAGAAAAAAATTGTCATAGTTTTTGCACACTTTTTCAGAAAATGTGGTGTATTTCTGTAGACCACATCCCACCTCAGTTGTAGGTACCATTTTTTGTGGTTGCATCTTTTTGATCCTTGTTCAGAGAAAAATATAAAAGTAGTGAAAAAAATAAAAAAAATTTGATTCCTACTAGTGCCTTTTGGAAAATTCCGGATGAAATTTAGGAAAAAGGAAAAATCCGGACTATTTGCTTGTTCTGTGAGTTCTTTCCATCGTCCTTTGTTTTCAACTTGTTGCGCTATGTCTCGACACGTCTTAGCCAGCACCTGTGATTTGTACTTTGGATCCGGATTGAACAATCGCTAATCTGCATTCGTTAATTGCTAATCCTTACTGTCATATTGTGTGCCTACACAGAGCTCTACATATTCTTCTGTCAGCACAGGTTCATCTTGCAACTGTTACCCACGCTCAACAAAAGATTGTTTCGGCACTTTGGCTTGGCCTAGTTTGGTTTCATCAAAATTACCAAAAAAATTCAGGAAAATAAAGAAAAAAAATTGTTAAAGTTTTTACACGCTTTTCAAAGAACGTGCTGTATTTCTGTAGACCACATCCCACCTCAGTTGTAGGTGCCAATTTTTGTGGTTACATCTTTTTTTGATCCTTGTTCAGGAAAAAATATAAAAAAATAGTGAAAAAATAAAAGAAAATTGATTCCTACTAGTGCCTTTTGGAAAATTCCAGGAAAAATTCAGGAAAAAGGAAAAATACGGACTATTTGCTTGTTCTGTGAGTTCTTTCCTTCGTCCTTTGTTTTCAACTTGTTGCGCTACGTCTCCGACACGTCTTAGCCAGCACCTGTGATTTGTACTTGGATCCAGATTGAACATCGCTAATCTGCATTCGTTATTTGCTAATCCTTGCTGTCATATTGGTGGCCTACCCACAGCTCTACATATTCTTCTGTCAGCACAGGTTCATCTTGCAACTGTTACCCACGCTCAACAACA
>CM039599.1:395967-450765 GCA_022457205.1 Saccharum spontaneum
AACAGATTGTTTCGCCACTTCGGCTTTGCCCTGTTTGGTTTCATCAAAATTGCCAAACAAATTCAGGAAAATAAAGAAAAAAATTGTCAAGTTTTTACACGCTTTTTAGACGTGTTGTATTTCTGTAGACCACATCCCACATCAGTTGTAGGTGCCAATTTTTGTGGTTGCACATTTTTTTGATCCTTGTTCAGAGAAAAATCTATAAAAAATAGTGAAAAAATAAAAAACTTTGATTCCTACTAGTGCCTTTTGGAAAAATCAGGAAAAAATTCAGAAAAAAGGAAAAATCCAGGCTATTTGCTTGTTCTATGAGTTATTTCCATCGTCCTTTGTTTTCACCTTGTTGCGCTACGTCTCGACACGTCTTAGCCAGCACCTGTGATTTGTACTTTGGATCCGGATTGAACAATCGCTAATCTGCATTCGTTAATTGATAATCCTTGCTGTCATATTGTGTGCCTACCCATAGCTCCACTATTCTTCTGTCAGCACAGGTTCATCTTGCAACTATTACCCACGCTCAACAACAGATTCTTTCACCACTTTGGCTTTGCCCTGTTTGGTTTCATCAAAATTACCGAAAAAATTCGGGAAAATAAAGAAAAAAAATTGTAATAGTTTTTGTACGCTTTTCAGAGAACGTGCTGTATTTCTGTAGACCACATCCCACCTCAGTTGTAGGTGCCAATTTTTGTGGTTGCATCTTTTTTTGATCCTTATTCAGAGAAAAATATAATAAAAATAGTGAAAAAATAAAAAAGTTTGATTCCTACTGGTGTCTTTTGGAAAAATCAGGGAAAAATTCAGAAAAAAGGAAAAATTCGGGCTATTTGCTTGTTCTGTGAGTTCTTTCCATCGTCCTTTGTTTTCACCTTGTTGCGCTACGTCTCGACACGTCTTAGCCAGCACCTGTGATTTGTACTTTGGATCCGGATTGAACAATCGCTAATCTGCATTCGTTAATTGCTAATCCTTGCTGTCATATTGTGTGCCTACCCATAGCTCCACTATTCTTCTGTCAGCACAGGTTCATCTTACAACTATTACCCACGCTCAACAACAGATTCTTTCACCACTTTGGCTTTGCCCTGTTTGGTTTCATCAAAATAGCCGAAAAAATTCGGGAAAATAAAGAAAAAAAATTGTAAAAGTTTTTGCACGCTTTTCACAGAACGTGTTGTATTTCTGTAGACCACATCCCACCTCAGTTCTAGGTGCCAATTTTTGAGGTTGCATCTTTTTTTGATCCTTGTTCAGAGAAAAATATAAAAAAATAGTGAAAAATAAAAAAGTTTAATTCCTACTAGTGTCTTTTGGAAAAAATCAGGGAAAAATTTAGGAAAAAGAAAAAATCCGGGCTATTTGCCTGTTCTGTGAGTTCTTTCCGTCGTCCTTTGTTTTCACCTTGTTGCGCTACGTCTCAACACGTCTTAGCCAGCACCTGTGATTTGTAATTTGGATCCGGATTGAACAATCGCTAACCTGCATTCGTTAATAGCTAATCCTTGCTGTCATATTATGTGCCTACAATAGCTCCACATACAGGTTCATCTTGCAACTGTTACCCACGCTCAACAACAGATTGTTTCACCACTTCGGCTTTGCCCTGTTTGGTTTCATCAAAATTGCCAAACAAATTCAGGAAAATAAAGAAAAAAATGGTCAAGTTTTTGCGCGCTGTTCCAGACAACGTGTTGTATTTCTGTAGACCACATCCCACATCAATTGTAGGTGCCAATTTTTGTGGTCGCACATTTTTTTATCCTTGTTCAGAGAAAAATCTATAAAAAAAATAGTCAAAAAATAAAAAAGTTTGATTTCTACTAGTGCCTTTTGGAAAAATCAGGGAAAAATTCAGGAAAAAGGAAAAATTCAGGCTATTTACTTGTTCTATGAGTTCTTTCCATCGTCCTTTGTATTCACCTTGTTGCGCTACCTCTCGACACGTCTTAGCCAGCACCTGTGATTTGTACTTTAGATTCAGATTAAACAATCGCTAATCTGCATTCGTTAATTGCTAATCCTAGTTGTCATATTATGTGTCTACCCATAGCTCCACATATTCTTCTATCAGCACAGGTTCATCTTACAACTGTTACCCGCGCTCAACAACAGATTGTTTCACCACTTTGGCTTTGCCCTGTTTGGTTTCATCAAAATTGCCGAAGAAATTCGGGAAAATAAAGAAAAAAAATTGTAAAAGTTTTTGCATGCTTTTTAGAGAACGTGTTGTATTTCTGTAGACCACATCCCACCTCAGTTGTAGGTGCCAATTTTTGTGGTTGCATCTTTTTTTGATCCTTATTCAGAGAAAAATATAATAAAAATAGTGAAAAAAAGTTTGATCCTACTAGTGTCTTTTGGAAAAAATCAGGGAAAAATTCAGGAAAAAGGAAAAATCCGGGCTATTTGCTTGTTCTGTGAATTCTTTCCATCGTCCTTTGTTTTCACCTTGTTGCGCTACGTCTCGACACGTCTTAGCCAGCACTTGTGATTTGTACTTTGGATCCGGATTGAACAATCGCTAATTTACATTCGTTAATAGCTAATCCTTGCTGTCATATTGTGTGCCTACCATAGCTCCACATACAGGTTCATCTCGCAACTGTTACCCACGCTCAACAACAGATTGTTTCACCACTTCGGCTTTGCCCTGTTTGGTTTCTTCAAAATTGCCAAACAAATTCAGGAAAATAAAGAAAAAAAATTGTCAAGTTTTTGCACGCTTTTTCAGACAACATGTTGTATTTATGTAGACCACATCCCACATCAGTTGTAGGTGACAATTTTTGTGGTTGCACATTTTTTTATCCTTGTTCAGAGAAAAATCTATAAAAAAATAGTGAAAAATGCCTTTTGGAAAAATCAGGAAAAAATTCAGGAAAAAGGAAAAATCCAGGCTATTTGCTTGTTCTATGAGTTCGTTCCATCGTCCTTTGTTTTCACCTTGTTGCGCTACCTCTCGACACATCTTACCCAGCACCTGTGATTTGTACTTTGGATGTGGATTGAACAATCGCTAATCTGCATTCGTTAATTGATAATCCTTGTTGTCATATTGTGTGCCTACCCATAGCTCGACATATTCTTCTGTCAGCACAGGTTCATCTTGCAATTGTTACCCACGCTCAACAACAGATTGTTTCACCGCTATGGCTTTGCCCTGTTTGGTTTCATCAAAATTGCCGAAAAAATTCAGGAAAATAAAGAAAAAAATTGCAAAAGTTTTTGCACGCTTTTCAGAGAACGTGCTGTATTTCTGTAGACCACATCCCACCTCAGTTGTAGGTGCCAATTTTTGTGGTTGCATCTTTTTTTATCCTTATTCAGAGAAAAATATAATAAAAATAGTGAAAAAAATAAAAAAGTTTGATTCCTACTAGTGCCTTTTGGAAAAATCATGGAAAAATTCTGGAAAAAGAAAAAATCCGGGCTATTTGCTTGTTCTGTGAGTTCTTTCCATCGTCCTTTGTTTTCACCTTGTTGCGCTACGTCTCGACACGTCTTAGCCAGCACCTGTGATTTGTACTTTGGATCCGGATTGAACAATCGCTAATCTGCATTCGTTAATTGCTAATCCTTGCTGTCATATTGTGTGCCTACCCATCGCTCCACATATTCTTCTATCAGCACAAGTTCATCTTGCAACTATTACCCACGCTCAACAACAGATTGATTCACCACTTTGGCTTTGCCCTGTTTCACTTCATCAAAATTGCCGAAAAAATTCAGGAAAATAAAGAAAAAAATTGTAAAAGTTTTTGCACGCTTTTCACAGAATATGCTGTATTTCTGTAGACCACATCCCACCTCAGCTGTAGGTGCCAATTGTTGTGGTTGCATCTTTTTTTTAATCCTTGTTCAGAGAAAAATATAAAAAAATAGTGAAAAATAAAAAAGTTTCATTCCTACTAGTGTCTTTTGGAAAAATTAGGGAAAAATCCAGGAAAAAGGAAAAATCCGGGCTATTTGCTTGTTCTGTGAGTTCTTTCCATCGTCCTTTTTTTACACCTTGTTGCGCTACGTCTCAACACGTCTTAGCCAGCACCTGTGATTTGTACTTTGGATCTGGATTGAACAATCGCTAATATGCATTCGTTAATAGCTAATCCTTTCTGTCATATTGTGTGCCTACCATAGCTCCACATACAGGTTCATCTCACAACTGTTACCCACGCTCAACAACAGATTGTTTCGCCACTTCGGCTTTGCCCTGTTTGGTTTCATCAAAATTGCCAAACAAATTCAGGAGAATAAAGAAAAAATTGTCAAGTTTTTGCACGCTTTTTCAGACAACGTGTTGTATTTCTGTAGACCACATCCCACATCAGTTGTAGGTGCCAATTTTTGTGGTTGCACATTTTTTTTATCCTTGTTCAGAGAAAAATCTATAAAAATAGTGAAAATGCCTTTTGGAAAAATCAAGAAAAAATTCAGGAAAAAAGAAAAATCCAGGCTATTTGCTTGTTTTATGAGTTCGTTCCATCGTCCTTTGTTTTCACCTTATTGCGCTACCTCTTGACACGTCTTAGCCAGCACCTGTGATTTGTACTTTGGATCCGGATTGAACAATCGCTAATCTGCATTCGTTAATTGCTAATCCTAGTTGTCATATTGTGTGCCTACCCATAGCTCCACATATTCTTCTATCAGCATAGGTTCATCTTACAACTGTTACCCGCGCTCAACAACAGATTGTTTCACCACTTTGGCTTTGCCCTGTTTGGTTTCATCAAAATTGCCGAGGAAATTCGGGAAAATAAAGAAAAAAAATTGTAAAAGTTTTTGCACGCTTTTTAGAGAACGTGTTGTATTTCTGTAGACCACATCCCACCTCAGTTGTAGGTGCCAATTTTTGTGGTTGCATCTTTTTTATCCTTATTCAGAGAAAAATATAATAAAAATAGTGAAAAAAAGTTTGATTCCTACTAGTGTCTTTTGGAAAAAATCAGGGAAAAATTCAGGAAAAAGGAAAAATCTGGGCTATTTGCTTGTTCTGTGAGTTCTTTCCATCGTCCTTTGTTTTCACCTTGTTGCGCTACGTCTCGACACGTCTTAGCCAGCACCTGTGATTTGTACTTTGGATCCGGATTGAACAATCGCTAATCTACATTCGTTAATAGCTAATCCTTGCTGTCATATTGTGTGCCTACCATAGCTCCACATACAGGTTCATCTCGCAACTGTTACCCACGCTCAACAACAGATTGTTTCACCACTTCGGCTTTGCCCTGTTTGGTTTCTTCAAAATTGCCAAACAAATTCAGGAAAATAAAGAAAAAAAAATGTCAAGTTTTTGCACGCTTTTTCAGACAACGTGTTGTATTTCTGTAGACCACATCCCACATCAGTTGTAGGTGACAAGTTTTGTGGTTGCACATTTTTTTATCCTTGTTCAGAGAAAAATCTATAAAAAAATAGTGAAAAATGCCTTTTGGAAAAATTAGGAAAAAATTCAGGAAAAAGGAAAAATCCAGGCTATTTGCTTGTTCTATGAGTTCGTTCCATCGTCCTTTGTTTTCACCTTGTTGCGCTACCTCTCGACACGTCTTAGCCAGCACCTGTGATTTGCACTTTGGATGTGGATTGAATAATCGCTAATCTGCATTCGTTAATTGCTAATCCTTGCTGTCATATTGTGTGCCTGCCCATCGCTCCACATATTCTTCTATCAGCACAAGTTCATCTTGCAACTATTACCCACGCTCAACAACAGATTGATTCACCACTTTGGCTTTGCCCTGTTTCATTTCATCAAAATTGCCAAAAAATTCAAGAAAATAAAGAAAAAAATTATAAAAGTTTTTGCACGCTTTTCAGAGAACGTGCTGTATTTCTATAGACCACATCCCACCTCAGTTGTAGGTGCTAATTTTTGTGGTTGCAACTTTTTTTGATCCTTATTCAGAGAAAAATATAATAAAAATAGTGAAAAAAATGTTTGATTCCTACTAGTGCCTTTTGGAAAAATTAGGGAAAAATTCAGGAAAAAGGAAAAATCCTGGCTATTTTCTTGTTCTGTGAGTTATTTCCATCGTCCTTTGTTTTCAGCTTGTTGCGCTACGTCTCGACACGTCTTAGCCAGCACTTGTGATTTGTACTTTGGATCCAGATTGAACAATCGCTAATCTGCATTCGTTAATTGCTAATCCTTGCTGTCATATTGTGTGCCTACCCATAGCTCCACTATTCTTCTGTCAATACATGTTCATCTTGCAACTATTACCCATGCTCAACAACTTATTCTTTCACCACTTTGGCTTTGCCCGGTTGGTTTGATCAAAATAGTCAAAAAAATTCGGGAAAATAAAGAAAAAAAATTGGAAAAGTTTTTGCACGCTTTTCACAGAACGTGTTGTATTTCTGTAGACCACATCCCACCTCAGTTTTATGTGCCAATTTTTGTGGTTGTATATTTTTTTGATCCTTGTTCAGAGAAAAATATAAAAAATAGTGAAAAATAAAAAAGTTTGATTCCTACTAGTGTCTTTTGGAAAAATCAGGGAAAATTCAGGAAAAAGGAAAAATCTGGGCTATTTGCTTGTTCTGTGAGTTCTTTCCATCGTCCTTTGTTTTCACCTTGTTGCGCTACGTCTCGACACGTCTTAGCCAGCACCTGTGATTTGTACTTTGGATCCGGATTGAACAATCGCTAATTGCATTCGTTAATAGCTAATCCTTGTTGTCATATTGTGTGCCTACCATAGCTCCACATACAGGTTCATCTCGCAACTGTTACCCACGCTCAACAACAGATTATTTCGCTACTTTGGCTTTGCCCTGTTTGGTTTCATCAAAATTGCCGAAAAAATTCAGGAAAATAAAGAAAAAAATTGTAAAAGTTTTTGCTCGCTTTTCACAGAACGTGCTGTATTTCTGTAGACCACATCCCACCTTAGTTGTAGGTGCCAATTTTTTTGGTTGCATCTTTTTTTAATCCTTGTTCATAGAAAAATATAAAAAAATAGTGAAAAATAAAAAATTTGATTCCTACTAGTATCTTTTGGAAAAATTAGGGAAAAATTCCAGAAAAAAAAAATTTAGGCAATTTGCTTGTTCTGTGAGTTCTTTCCATCGTCCTTTGTTTTCACCTTGTTGCGCTACGTCTCGACACGTCTTAGCCAGCACCTGTGATTTGTACTTTGGATCCGGATTGAACAATCGCTAATCTGCATTCGTTAATTGCTAATCCTTGCTGTCATATTGTGTGCCTACCCATCGCTCCACATATTCTTCTGTTAGCACAGGTTCATCTTGTAACTATTACCCACGATCAACAACAGATTGTTTCACCACTTTGGCTTTGCCCTGTTTGGTTTCATCAAAATTGCCGAAAAAATTCGGGAAAATAAAGAAAAAAATTGTAAAAGTTTTTGCATGCTTTTCACAAAACATGCTGTATTTCTGTAGACCACATCCCACCTCAGTTGTAGGTGCCAATTGTTATGGTTGCATCTTTTTTTAATCCTTGTTCACAGAAAAATATAAAAAAATAGTGAAAAATAAAAAAGTTTCAGTCCTACTAGTGTCTTTTGGAAAAATTAGGGAAAAATCCAGGAAAAAGGAAAAATCCGGGCTATTTGCTTGTTCTGTGGGTTCTTTCCATCGTCCTTTGTTTACACCTTGTTACGCTACGTCTCAACACGTCTAGCCAGCACCTTACTTTGGATCTGGATTGAACAATCGCTAATATGCATTCGTTAATAGCTAATCCTTGCTGTCATATTGTGTGCCTACCATAGCTCCACATATAGGTTCATCTCGCAACTGTTACCCACGCTCAACAACAGATTGTTTCGCCACTTCGGCTTTGCCCTGTTTGGTTTCATCAAAATTGTCAAACAAATTCAGGAAAATAAAGAAAAAATTGTCAAGTTTTTGCACGCTTTTTCAGACAACGTGTTGTATTTCTGTAGACCACATCCCACATCAGTTGTAGGTGCCAATTTTTGTGGTTGCACATTTTTTTATCCTTGTTCAGAGAAAAATCTATAAAAATAGTGAAAAATGCCTTTTGGAAAAATCAAGAAAAAATTCAGGAAAAAAGAAAAATTCAGGCTATTTGCTTGTTTTATGAGTTCGTTCCATCGTCCTTTGTTTTCACCTTGTTGCGCCACCTCTCGACACGTCTTAGCCAGCACCTGTGATTTGTACTGTGGAGCCGGATTGAACAATCGCTAATCTGCATTCGTTAATTGCTAATCCTTGTTGTCATATTATGTACCTACCCATAGCTCCACATATTCTTCTGTCAGCACAGGTTCATCTTGCAACTGTTACCCACGCTCAACAACAGATTGTTTCACCACTTTGGCTTTGCCCTGTTTGGTTTCATTAAAATTGCCGAAAAAATTCGGAAAAATAAAGAAAAAAAATTATAAAAGTTTTTGCACGCTTTTCAGAGAACGTGCTGTATTTCTATAGACCACATCCCACCTCAGTTGTAGGTGCTAATTTTTGTGGTTGCAACTTTTTTGGATCCTTATTCAGAGAAAAATATAATAAAAATAGTGAAAAAAAAGTTTGATTCCTACTAGTGCCTTTTGGAAAAATAAGGGAAAAATTCAGAAAAAAGGAAAAATCCTGGCTATTTTCTTGTTCTGTGAGTTCTTTACATCGTCCTTTGTTTTCACCTTGTTGCGCTACGTCTCGACACGTCTTAGCCAGCACCTGTGATTTGTACTTTGGATCCAGATTGAACAATCGCTAATCTGCATTCGTTAATTGCTAATCCTTAATGTCATATTGTGTGCCTACCCATAGCTCCACTATTCTTCTGTCAACACAGGTTCATCTTGCAACTATTACCCATGCTCAACAACATATTCTTTCACCACTTTGGCTTTGCCCGGTTTGGTTTGATCAAAATAGTCGAAAAAATTCGGGAAAATAAAGAAAAAAATTGTAAAAGTTTTTGCACGCTTTTCACAGAACGTGTTGTATTTCTGTAGTCCACATCCCACCTCAGTTTTATGTGCCAATTTTTGTGGTTGTATATTTTTTGATCCTTGTTCATAGAAAAATATAATAAAATAGTGAAAAATAAAAAAGTTTGATTCCTACTAGTGTCTTTTAGAAAAATCAGGGAAAAATTCAGGAAAAAGGAAAAAATCTGGGCTATTTGCTTGTTCTGTGAGTTCTTTCCATCGTCCTTTGTTTTCACCTTGTTGCGCTACGTCTCGACACGTCTTAGCCAGCACCTGTGATTTGTACTTTGGATCCGGATTGAACAATCGCTAATATGCATTCGTTAATAGCTACTCCTTGCTGTCATATTGTGTGCCTACCATAGCTCCACATACTGGTTCGTCTCGCAACTGTTATCCACGCTCAGCAACAGATTGTTTCGCCACTTCGGCTTTGCCATGTTTGGTTTCATCAAAATTGCCAAACAAATTTAGGAAAATAAAGAAAAAAATTGTCAAGTTTTTGTACGCTTTTTCAGAGAACGTGTTGTATTTCTGTAGACCACATCTCACATCAGTTGTAAGTGCCAATTTTTGTGGTTGCATCTTTTTTTAATCCTTGTTCAGAGAAAAATATAAAAAAAATGGTGAAAAATAAAAAAGTTTGATTCCTACTAGTGTCTTTTGGAAAAATTAGGGAAAAATCCAGGAAAAAGGAAAAATTCGGGCTATTTGCTTGTTCTGTGAGTTCTTTCCATCGTTCTTTGTTTACACCTTGTTGCGCTACGTCTCGACACGTCTTAGCCAGCACCTGTGATTTGTACTTTGGATCCGGATTGAACAATCGCTAATATGCATTCGTTAATAGCTAATCCTTGCTGTCATATTGTGGGCCTACCATAGCTCCACATACAGGTTCATCTCGCAACTGTTACCCACGTTCAACAACAAATTGTTTCGCCACTTCGGCTTTGCCCTGTTTGGTTTCATCAAAATTGCCAAACAAATTTAGGAAAATAAAGAAAAAAATTGTCAAGTTTTTACACGCTTTTTCAGATAACGTGTTGTATTTCTATAGACCACATCCCACATCAGTTGTAGGTGCCAATTTTTGTGGTTGCACATTTTTTATCCTTGTTCAGAGAAAAATCTATAAAAAATAGTGAAAGATGTCTTTTGGAAAAATCAGGAAAAAATTCAGGAAAAAAGAAAAATCCAGGCTATTTGCTTGTTCTATGAGTTCGTTCCATCGTCCTTTGTTTTCACCTTGTTGCGCTACCTCTCGACACGTCTTAGCCAGCACCTGTGATTTGTACTTTGGATCCGGATTGAACAATCGCTAATCTGCATTCGTTAATTGCTAATCCTTGTTGTCATATTATGTGCCTACCCATAGCTCCACATATTCTTCTGTCAGCACAGGTTCATCTTGCAACTGTTACCCACGCTCAACAACAGATTGTTTCACCACTTTGGCTTTGCCCTGTTTGGTTTCATCAAAATTGCCGAAAAAATTCGGGAAAATAAAGAAAAAAAATTATAAAAGTTTTGCACGCTTTTCAGAGAACGTGCTGTATTTCTGTAGACCACATCCCACCTCAGTTGTAGGTGCTAATTTTTGTGGTTGCATCTTTTTTTGATCCTTATTCAGAGAAAAATATAATAAAAATAATGAAAAAAAAGTTTGATTCCTACTAGTGCCTTTTGGAAAAATCAGGGAAAAATTCTGCAAAAAGGAAAAATCCGAGCTATTTTCTTGTTTTGTGAGTTCTTTCCATCGTACTTTGTTTTCACCTTGTTGCGCTACGTCTCGACACGTCTTAGCCAGCACCTGTGATTTGTACTTTGGATCCAAATTGAACAATCGCTAATCTTCATTCGTTAATTGCTAATCCTTGCTGTCATATTGTGTGCCTACCCATAGCTCCACATATTCTTCTGTCAGCACAGGTATATCTTGCAACTGTTACCCACGCTCAACAACAGATTGTTTCACCACTTTGTCTTTGCCCCGTTTGGTTTCATCAAAATTGCCGAAAAAATTCGGGAAAATAAAGAAAAAAATTGTAAAAGTTTTTGCACGCTTTTCACAGAACGTACTGTATTTCTGTAGACCACATCCCACCTCAGTTGTAGGTGCTAATTTTTGTGGTTGCATCTTTTTTATCCTTATTCAGAGAAAAATATAATAAAAATAGTGAAAAAAAGTTTGATTCCAACTAGTGCCTTATGGAAAAATCAGGGAAAAATTCAGGAAAAAGGAAAAATCCGGGCTATTTGCTTGTTCTGTGAGTTCTTTCCATCGTCGTTTGTTTTCACCTTGTTGCGCTACGTCTCGACACGTCTTAACCAGCACCAGTGATTTGTACTTTGGATCCGGATTGAACAATCGCTAATCTACATTCGTTAATAGCTAATCCTTGCTATCATATTGTGTCCCTACCCATAGCTCCACATACAGGTTCATTTTGCAACAGTTACCCACGCTCAACAACAGATTGTTTCGCCACTTCGGCTTTGTCCTGTTTGGTTTCATCAAAATTGCCAAATAAATTCAGGAAAATAAAGAAAAAAATGTCAAGTTTTTGCACGCTTTTCAGACAACGTGCTGTATTTCTGTAGACCACATCTCACCTCAGTTGTAGGTGCCAATTTTTGTGGTTGCATCTTTTTTTATCCTTATTCAGAGAAAAATATAATAAAAATAGTGAAAAAATAAAAAAGTTGGATTCCTACTAGCGCCTTTTGGAAAAATCAGGGAAAATTTTAGGAAAAAAAATCCGGGCTATTTGCTTGTTCTGTGAGTTCTTTCCATCGTCCTTTGTTTTCACCTTGTTGCGCTACGTCTCGACACGTCTTAGCCAGCACCTGTGATTTGTACTTTGGATCTGGATTGAACAATCGCTAATCTGCATTCGTTAATTGCTAATCCTTACTGTCATATTGTGTGCCTACCCATCGCTCTACATATTCTTCTATCAGCACACGTTCATCTTGCAACTATTACCCACGCTCAACTACAGATTGTTTCACCAATTTGGCTTTGCCCTGTTTCGTTTCATCAAAATTGCCGAAAAAATTCATGAAAATAAAGAAAAAAATTGTAAAAGTTTTTGCTCGCTTTTCATAGAACGTGCTGTATTTCTGTAGACCACATCCCACCTCAGTTGTAGGTGACAATTTTTGTGGTTGCATCTTTTTTTAATCCTTGTTCAGAGAAAAATATAAAAAAATAGTGAAAAATAAAAAAGTTTGATTCCTACTAGTGTTTTTTGGAAAAATTAGGGAAAATTTTAGGAAAAAGAAAAAATCCGGGCTATTTGCTTGTTCTGTGAGTTCTTTCCATCGTCCTTTGTTTTTACCTTGTTGCTCTACGTCTCGACACGTCTTAGCCAGCCCCAGTGATTTGTACTTTGGATCCGGATTGAACAATCGCTAATCTGCATTCGTTAATAGCTAATCCTTGCTGTCATATTTTGTGCCTACCCATAGCTCCACATATAGGTTCATCTTGCAACTGTTACCCACGCTCAACAACAGATTATTTCGCCACTTCGGCTTTGCCCTGTTTGGTTTCATCAAAATTGCCAAATAAATTCAGGAAAATAAAGAAAAAAATGTCAAGTTTTTGCACGCTTTTCACACAACGTGCTGTATTTCTGTAGACCACATCCCACCTCAGTTATAGTTGCCAATTTTTGTGGTTGCATCTTTTTTTGATCCTTATTCAGAGAAAATATAATAAAAATAGTGAAAAAATAAAAAAGTTTGATTCCTACTAGTGCCTTTTGGAAAAATCAGGGAAAAATTCAGAAAAAAGAAAAAATCCGGACAATTTGCTTGTTCTGTGAGTTCTTTTCATCGTCCTTTGTTTTCACCTTGTTGCGCTATGTCTCGACACGTCTTAATAAGCACCTATGATTTGTACTTTGGATCCGAATTGAACAATCGCTAATCTGCATTCGTTAATTGCTAATTCTTGCTGTCACATTGTGTGCCTACCCATCGCTCCACATATTCTTCTATCAGCACAGGTTCATCTTGCAACTATTACTCACGCTCAACAACAGATTGTTTCACCACTTTGGCTTTGCCCTGTTTGGTTTCATCAAAATTGCCAAAAAAATTTAGGAAAATAAAGAAAAAAATTATAAAAGTTTTTGCTCGCTTTTCACAGAACGTGCTGTATTTCTGTAGACCCCATCCCACCTCAGTTGTAGGTGCCAGTTTTTGTGGTTGCATCTTTTTTTAATTCTTGTTCAGAGAAAAATATAAAAAAAATAGTGAAAAATAAAAAAGTTTGATTCCTACTAGTGTGTTTTGGAAAAATTACGTAAAAATTCAGGAAAAAGGAAAAATTCAGGCTATTTGCTTGTTCTGTGAGTTCTTTCCATCGTCCTTTGTTTATACCTTGTTGCGCTACGTCTCGACACATCTTAGCCAGCACCTATGATTTGTACTTTGGATCCGAATTGAATAATCGCTAATCTGCATTCGTTAATAGCTAATCCATGCTGTCATATTGTGTGCCTACCCATAGCTCCATATACAGGTTCATCTTGCAACTGTTACCCACGCTCAACAATAGATTGTTTCGCCACTTCGGCTTTGCTCTGTTTGGTTTCATCAATTGCCAAACAAATTCAGGAAAATAAAGAAAAAAAATGTCAAGTTTTTGCACGCTTTTCAGACAACGTGTTGTATTTCCGTAGACCACATCCCACATCAGTTGTAGGTGCCAATTTTTGTGGTTGCACCTTTTTTTATCCTTGTTCAGAGAAAAATCTATAAAAAAAATAGTGAAAAAATAAAAAGTTTGATTCCTACTAGTGCCTTTTGGAAAAATCAGAAAAAAAATTCAGGAAAAAGAAAAAATCCAGGCTATTTGCTTATTCTATGAGTTCTTTCCATCGTTCTTTGTTTTCACCTTATTACGCTATCTCTCGACACGTCTTAGCCAGCACCTGTGATTTGTACTTTGGATCCAGATTAAACAATCGCTAATATGTATTCGTTAATTGTTAATCCTTGTTTTCATATTGTGTGCCTACCCATAGCTCCACATATTCTTCTATCAGCACAGGTTTATCTTGCAACTGTTACCCACGCTCAACAATAGATTGTTTCACCAATTTGGCTTTGCCCTGTTTGGTTTCATCAAAATTGCCAAAAAAATTTGGGAAAATAAAGAAAAAAATTGTAAAAATTTTTGCTCACTTTTCAGAGAACGTGCTGTATTTCTGTAGACCACATCCCACCTCAGTTGTAGGTGCCAATTTTTGTGGTTGCATCTTTTTATGATCCTTATTCAGAGAAAAATATAATAAAAATAGTAAAAAAATAAAAAAGTTAGATTACTACTAGTGCCTTTTGGAAAAATTAGGGAAAAATTCAGGAAAAAGGAAAAATCTGGGCTATTTGCTTGTTCTGTGAGTTCTTTCCATCGTCCTTTGTTTTCACCTTGTTGCGCTACGTCTTGACACGTCTTAGCCAGCACCTGTGATTTGTACTTTGGATCCGGATTGAACAATCGCTAATCTGCATTCGTTAATTGCTAATCCTTGCTGTCATATTGTGTGCCTACCCATAGCTCCACATATTCTTCTGTCAGCACAGGTTCATCTTGCAACTGTTACCCACGCTCAACAATAGATTATTTCACCACTTTGGCTTTGCCCCGTTTGGTTTCATCAAAATTGCCGAAAAAATTCAGGAAAATAAAGAAAAAAATCGTAAAAGTTTTTGCACACTTTTCACAGAACGTGCTGTATTTCTGTAGACCAAATCCCACCTCAGTTGTAGGTGCCAATTTTTGTTGTTGCATCTTTTTTTAATCCTTGTACAGAGAAAAATATAAAAAATAGTGAAAAATAAAAAAGTTTGATCCCTACTAGTGTCTTTTGGAAAAATTAGGGAAAATTTCAGGAAAAAGGAAAAATCCGGGCTATTTGCTTGTTCTGTGAGTTCTTTCCATCGTCATTTGTTTTCACCTTGTTGCGCTACGTCTCGACACGTCTTAGCCAGCACCAGTGATTTGTACTTTGTATCCGGATTGAACAATCGCTAATCTGCATTCGTTAATAGCTAATCCTTGCTGTCATATTGTGTGCCTACCCATGGCTTCACATATTCTTCTGTAAGCACAGGTTCATCTTGCAACTGTTACCCACGCTCAACAACAGATTGTTTCACCACTTTGGCTTTGCCCTGTTTGGTTTTATCAAAATTGCCAAAAAAATTTGGAAAAATAAAGAAAAAAATTGTAAAAGCTTTTGCACGCTTTTTCATAGAACGTGCTATATTTCTGTAGACCACATCCCACCTCAGTTGTAGGTGCCAATTTTTGTGGTTGCATCTTTCTTTAATCGTTGTTCAGAGAAAAATAAAAACAATAGTGAAAAATAAAAAAGTTTGATTCCTACTAGTGTCTTTTGGAAAAATTAGGGAAAAATTCAGGAAAACGGAAAAATTCAGGCTATTTGCTTGTTCTATGAGTTCTTTCCATCGTCCTTTGTTTTCACCTTGTTGCGCTACGTCTCGACACGTCTTAGCCAACACCTGTGATTTGTACTTTGGATCCGGATTGAACAATCGCTAATCTGCATTCGCTAATTGCTAATCCTTACTGTCATATTGTGTGCCTACCCATAGCTCCACATATTCTTCGGTCAGCACAGGTTCATCTTATAACTGTTACCCACGCTCAACAACAGATTGTTTTGCCACTTTGGCTTTGCCGTGTTTGGTTTCATCAAAATTGCCAAAAAAATTCGGGAAAATAAAGAAAAAAAATTGTAAAAGTTTTTGCACGCTTTTTTGAGAACGTGCTGTATTTCTGTAGACCACATCCCACCTCAGTTGTAGGTGCCAATTTTTGTGGTTGCATCTTTTTTTTATCCTTATTCAGAGAAAAATATAATAAAAATAGTGAAAAAATAAAAAAGTTTGATTCCTACTAGTGCCTTTTGGAAAATTTAGGGAAAATTCAGGAAAAAGGAAAAATCTGGGCTATTTGCTTGTTCTGTGAGTTCTTTCCATCGTCCTTTGTTTTCACCTTGTTGCGCTACGTCTCGACACGTCTTAGCCAGCGCCTGTGATTTATACTTTGGATCCGGATTGAACAATCGCTAATCTGCATTCGTTAATAGCTAATCCTTGCTATCATATTGTGTGCCTACCCATAGCTCCACATATTCTTCTGTCAGCACAGGTTCGTATTGGAACTGTTACCCACGCTCAACAACAGATTGTTTCACCACTTTGGCTTTGCCCCGTTTAGTTTCATCAAAATTGCCGAAAAAATTCGGGAAAATAAAGAAAAAAATTGTAAAAGTTTTTGCATGCTTTTCACAGAACGTGCTGTATTTCTGTAGACCAAATCCCACCTCGGTTGTAGGTGCCAATTTTTGTGGTTGCATCTTTTTTTAATCCATGTTCAGAGAAAAATATAAAAAATAGTGAAAAATAAAAAAGTTTGATTCCTACTTGTGTCTTTTGGAAAAATTAGGGAAAATTTCAAGAAAAAGGAAAAATCCATGCTATTTGCTTGTTATGTGAGTTCTTTCCATCGTCCTTTGTTTTCACCTTGTTACGCTATGTCTCGACACATCTTAGCCAGCACCAGTGATTTATACTTTGGATCCGGATTGAACAATCGCTAATCTGCATTCGTTAATTGCTAATCCTTGCTGTCATATTGTGTGCCTACCCATAGCTCCACATACAGGTTCATCTTGCAACTGTTACCCACGCTCAACAACAGATTGTTTCGCCACTTTAGCTTTGCCCTGTTTGATTTCATCAAAATTGCCAAGCAAATTCAGGAAAATAAAGAAAAAAATGTCAAGTTTTTGCACGCTTTTCAAACAACGTGTTGTATTTCCGTAGACCACATCCCACATCAGTTGTAGGTGCCAATTTTTATGGTTGCACCTTTTTTTGATCCTTGTTCAGAGAAAAATCTATAAAAAAAATAGTGAAAAAATAAAAAAGTTTGATTCCTACTAGTGCCTCTTGGAAAAATCAGGAAAAACATCAGGAAAAAGAAAAAATCCAGGCTATTTGCTTGTTCTATGAGTTCTTTCCATCGTCCTTTGTTTTCACCTTGTTGCGCTACCTCTCGACACGTCTTAGCCAGCACCTGTGATTTGTACTTTGGATCCGGATTGAACAATCGCTAATCTGCATTCGTTAATTGCTAATCCTTGTTATCATATTGTGTGCCTACCCATAGCTCCACATATTCTTCTGTCAGCACAGGTTCATCTTGCAACTTTTACCCACGCTCAACAACAGATTGTTTCACCACTTTGGCTTTGCCCTATTTGGTTTCATCAAAATTGCTAAAAAAATTTGTGAAAATAAAGAAAAAAAAATTGTAAAAGTTTTTGCACGCTTTTTCAGAGAACGTGTTGTATTTCTGTAGACCACATCCCACCTCAGTTGTAGTGCCAATTTTTATGGTTGCATCTGTTTTGATCCTTATTCAGAGAAAAATATAATAAAAATAGTGAAAAAATAATAAAAGTTTGATTCCTACTAGTGCCTTTTGGAAAAATTAGGGAAAAATTCAGGAAAAAGGAAAAATCCGGGCTATTTGCTTGTTCTGTGAGTTTTTCTATCGTCCTTTGTTTTCACCTTGTTGCGCTACGTCTCGACACGTCTTAGCCAGCACCTGTGATTTGTACTTTGGATCCGGATTGAACAATCGCTAATCTGCATTCGCTAATTGCTAATCCTTGCTGTCATATTGTGTGCCTACCCATAGCTCCACATATTCTTCTGTCAGCACAGGTTCATCTTGCAACTGTTACCCACGCTCAACAACAGATTGTTTTGCCACTTTGGCTTTGCCGTGTTTGGTTTTATCAAAATTGCCAAAAAAATTCGGGAAAATAAAGAAAAAAATTGAAAAGTTTTTGCACGCTTTTTAGAGAACGTGCTGTATTTCTGTAGACCACATCCCACCTCAGTTGTAGGTGCCAATTTTTGTGGTTGCATCTTTTTTTTGTTCCTTATTCAGAGAAAAGTATAATAAAAATAGTGAAAAAAATAAAAAAGTTTGATTCCTACTAGTGCCTTTTGGAAAAATTAGGGAAAAATTTAGGAAAAAGGAAAAATTTGGGCTATTTGCTTGTTCTGTGAGTTCTTTCCATCGTCCTTTGTTTTCACCTTGTTGCGCTACGTCTCGACACGTCTTAGCCAGCACCTATGATTTGTACTTTGGATCCGGATTGAACAATCGCTAATCTGCATTCGTTAATAGCTAATCCTTGCTGTCATATTGTGTGCCTATCCATAGCTCCACATACAGGTTCATCTTGCAACTGTTACCCACGCTCAACAACAGATTGTTTCGCCACTTTGGCTTTGCCCTATTTGGTTTCATCAAAATTGCCAAACAAATTCAGGAAAATAAAGAAAAAAATGTCAAGTTTTTGCACGCTTTTCAGACAACGTGTTGTTTTTCCGTAGACCACATCCCACATCAGTTGTAGGTGCTAATTTTTGTGGTTGCAAATTTTTTTGATCCTTGTTCAGAGAAAAATCTATAAAAAAATAGTGAAAAAATAAAAAAGTTTGATTCCTATTAGTGCCTTTCGGAAAAATCAGGAAAAAATTCAGGAAAAAAAATCCAGTCTATTTGCTTGTTCTATGAGTTCTTTCCATCGTCCTTTGTTTTCACCTTGTTGCGCTACCTCTCGACACGTCTTAGCCAGCACCTGTGATTTGTACTTTAGATCCGGATTGAACAATCGCTAATCTGCATTCGTTAATTGCTAATCCTTGTTGTCATATTGTGTGCCTATCCATGGCTCCACATATTCTTCTGTCAGCACAGGTTCATCTTGCAACTGTTACCCACGCTCAACAACAAATTGTTTCACCACTTCAGCTTTGCCCTGTTTGGTTTCATCAAAATTACCAAACAAATTCAGAAAAATAAAGAAAAAATGTCAAGTTTTTGCACGCTTTTCAGACAACGTGTTGTATTTCTGTAGACCACATCCCACATTAGTTGTAGGTGCCAATTTTTGTAGTTGCACCTTTTTTTGATCCTTATTCAGAGAAAAATATAATAAAAATAGTGAAAAAATAAAAAAATTTGATTCCTACTAGTGCCTTTTGGAAAAATCAGAAAAAAAATTCAGGAAAAAGAAAAAATCCGAGCTATTTGCTTGTTGTGTGAGTTCTTTCCATCGTCCTTTGTTTTCACCTTGTAGCCCTACGTCTCGATATGTCTTAGCCAGCACCTGTGATTTGTACTTTGGATCCAGATTGAACAATCGCTAATCTGCATTCGTTAATTGCTAATCCTTGTTGTCATATTGTGTGCCTTCCCATAGCTCCACATATTCTTCTGTCAGCACAGGTTCATCTTGCAACTGTTACCCACGCTCAACAACAGATTGTTTCACCACTTTGGCTTTGCCCTGTTTGGTTTCATCAAAATTGCCTAAAAAATTCAGGAAAATAAAGAAAAAAAATTGAAAAAGTTTTTGCACGCTTTTAAGAGAACGTGCTGTATTTTTGTAGACCACATCCCACCTCAGTTGTAGGTGCCAATTTTTGTGGTTGCATCTTTTTTTGATCCTTATTCAGAGAAAAATATAATAAAAATAGTGAAAAAAATAAAAAAGTTTGATTCCTACTAGTGCCTTTTGGAAAAATTAGGGAAAAATTCAGGAAAAAGGAAAAATCCGGGCTATTTGCTTGTTCTGTGAGTTCTTTCCATCGTCCTTTGTTTTCACCTTGTTGCGCTACGTCTTGACACGTCTTAGCTAGCACCTGTGATTTGTACTTTGGATCCGGATTGAACAATCGCTAATCTGCATTCGTTAATAGCTAATCCTTGCTGTCATATTGTGTGCCCACCCATAGCTCCACATATAGGTTCATCCTAAAACTGTTACCCACGCTCAACAATAGATTGTTTCGCCACTTCGGCTTTGCCCTGTTTGGTTTCATCAAAATTGCCAAACAAATTCAGGAAAATAAAGAAAAAAATGTCAAGTTTTTGCATGCTTTTCAGACAACGTGTTGTATTTCTGTAGACCACATCCCACATCAGTTGTAGGTGCCAATTTTTGTGGTTGCATCTTTTTTTGATCCTTGTTCAGAGAAAAATCTATAAAAAAAATAGTGAAAAAATAAAAAAGTTTGATTCCTACTAGTGCCTTGTGGAAAATTCAGGAAAAAGAAAAAATTCAGGCTATTTGCTTGTTCTATGAGTTCTTTCCATCGTCCTTTGTTTTCACCTTGTTGCGCTACCTCTCGACACGTCGTAGCCAGCA
The DNA here is from genome assembly GCA_022457205.1 of Saccharum spontaneum. Taxonomy (NCBI): domain Eukaryota; kingdom Viridiplantae; phylum Streptophyta; class Magnoliopsida; order Poales; family Poaceae; genus Saccharum; species Saccharum spontaneum. Next base: position 416,171 of record CM039599.1, read on the forward strand.
CTTGTGATTTGTACTTTGGATCCGGATTGAACAATCGCTAATCTGCATTCGTTAATTGCTAATCCTTGTTGTCATATTGTCTGCCTACCCATAGCTCCACATATTCTTCTGTCAGCACAGGTTCATCTTGCAACTGTTACCCACGCTCAACAACAGATTGTTTCACCACTTTGGCTTTTCACTGTTTGGTTTCATCAAAATTGCCAAAAAAATTCGGGAAAATAAAGAAAAAAATTTTAAAAGTTTTTGCACGTTTTTCAGAGAACGTGCTGTATTTCTGTAGACCATATCCCACCTCAGTTGTAGGTTCCAATTTTTGTGGTTGCATCTTTTTTTGATCCTTATTCAGAGAAAAATATAATAAAAATAGTCAAAAAATAAAAAAGTTTGATTCCTACTAGTGTCTTTTGGAAAAATTAGGGAAAAATTTAGAAAAAAGGAAAAATCTGGGCTATTTGCTTGTTCTGTGAGTTCTTTCCATCGTCCTTTGTTTTCACCTTATTGCGCTACGTCTCGACACGTCTTAGCCAGCATCTGTGATTTTACTTTGGATCCGGATTGAACAATCGATAATCTGCATTCGTTAATTGCTAATCCTTGCAGTCATATTGTGTGCCTACCCATAGCTCCACAAATTCTTCTGTCAGCACAGGTTCATCTTGCAACTGTTACCCACGCTCAACAACAGATTGTTTCACAACTTTGGCTTTTCCCTGTTTGGTTTCATCAAAATTGCCGAAAAAATTCATGAAAATAAAGAAAAAAATTGTAAAAGTTTTTGCACGCTTTTCACAGAACGTGTTGTATTTCTGTAGACCACATCCCACCTCAGTTGTAGGTGCCAATTTTTGTGGTTGCATCTTTTTTTTAATCCTTGTTTAGAGAAAAATATAAAAAATAGTGAAAAATAAAAAAGTTTGATTCCTACTAGTGTGTTTTGGAAAAATTAGGTAAAACTTCAGGAAAAAGGAAAAATCTGGGCTATTTGCTTGTTCTGTTAGTTCTTTCCATCGTCCTTTGTTTTCACCTTGTTGCGCTACATCTCGACACGTCTTAGTCAGCACCTGTGATTTATACTTTAGATCCGGATTGAACAATCGCTAATCTGCATTCGTTAATAGCTAATCCTTGCTGTCATATTGTGTGCCTACCCATAGCTCCACATACAGGTTCATCTTGCAACTGTTACCCACGCTCAACAACAGATTGTTTCACCACTTCGGCTTTGCCCTGTTTGGTTTCATCAAAATTGCCAAACAAATTCAGGAATATAAAGAAAAAAATGTCAAGTTTTTGCACGCTTTTCAGAAAATGTTGTATTTCTGTAGACCACATCCCACATCAGTTGTAGGTGCCAATTTTTGTGGTTGCACATTTTTTTGATCCTTGATCAGAGAAAAATCTATAAAAAATAGTGAAAAAATAAAAAAGTTTGATTACTACTAGTGCCTTTTGGAAAAATCAGGAAAAAATTTAGGAAAAAGAAAAAATCCAGGCTATTTGCTTGTTCTATGAGTTCTTTCCATCGTCCTTTGTTTTCACCTTGTCGCGCTACCTCTCGACACGTCTTAGCCAGCACCTGTGATTTATACTTTGGAAACGGATTAAACAATCGCTAATCTGCATTCGTTAATTGCTAATCCTTGTTGTCATATTGTGTGCCTACCCATAGCTTCACATATTCTTCTGTCAGCACAGGTTCATCTTGCAACTGTTACCCACGCTCAACAAAAAATTGTTTCACCACTTTGGCTTTGCCCTGTTTGGTTTCATCAAAATTGCCGAAAAAATTTGGGAAAATAAAGAAAAAAAATTGTAAAAGTTTTTGCATGCTTTTCAGAGAACGTGCTGTATTTCTGTAGACCACATCCCACCTCTGTTGTTGGTGCCAATTTTTGTGGTTGCATCTTTTTTGATCCTTATTCAGAGAAAAATATAATAAAAATAGTGAAAAAATAAAAAAGTTTGATTCCTACTAGTGTCTTTTGGAAAAATTAGGGAAAAATTCAGGAAAAAGGAAAAAATCGAGCTATTTACTTGTTCTGTGAGTTCTTTCCATCGTCCTTTGTTTTCACCTTGTTGCGCTACGTCTCGACACGTCTTAGCCAGCACCTGTGATTTGTAATTTGGATCCAGATTAAACAATCGCTAATCTGTATTCGTTAATAGCTAATCCTTGCTGTCATATTGTGTGTCTACCCATAGCTCCACATACAGGTTGATCTTGCAACTGTTACCCACGCTCAACAACAGATTGTTTCGCCACTTCGGCTTTGCCCTGTTTGGTTTCATCAAAATTGCCAAACAAATTTAGGAAAATAAAGAAAAAAATTGTCAAGTTTTTGCACGCTTTTTAGACAACGTGTTATATTTCTGTAGACCACATCCCACATCAGTTGTAGGTGCCAAATTTTGTGGTTGTACCTTTTTTTGATCCTTGTTCAGAGAAAAATCTATAAAAAAAATAGTGAAAAAATAAAAAAGTTTGATTCCTATTAGTGCCTTTTGGAAAAATCAGGAAAAAATTCATGAAAAAGGAAAAATCCGGGCTGTTTGCTTGGTCTATGAGTTCTTTCCATCGTCCGTTGTTTTCACTTTGTTGCGCTACCTCTCGACACGTCTTAGCCAGCACCTGTGATTTGTACTTTGGATCCGAATTGAACAATCGCTAATCTGTATTCATTAATTGCTAATCCTTGTTGTCATATTGTGCGCCTACCCATAGCTCCACATATTCTTCTATCAGCACAGGTTCGTCTTGCAACTGTTACCCACGCTCAACAACAGATTGTTTCACCACTTTGGCTTTGCCCTGCTTAGTTTCATCAAAATTGCCAAAGAAATTTGGGAAAATAAGGAAAAAAAATTGTAAAAGTTTTTGCACGCTTTTCAGAGAACGTGCTGTATTTCTGTAGACCACATCCCACCTCAGTTGTAGTGCCAATTTTTGTGGTTACATCTTTTTTTGATCCTTATTCAGAGAAAAATATAATAAAAATAGTAAAAAAATAAAAAAGTTTGATTCGCCTTTTGGAAAAATTGGGGAAAAATTCAGGAAAAAGGAAAAATCTGGGCTATTTGCTTGTTCTGTGAGTTTTTCCATCGTCCTTTGTTTTCACCTTGTTGCGCTACGTCTCGACACGTCTTAGCCAGCACCTGTGATTTGTACTTTGGATCCGGATTGAACAATCGCTAATCTGCATTCGTTAATTGCTAATCCTTGCTGTCATATTGTGTGCCTATCCATAGCTCCACATATTCTTCTGTCAGCACAGGTTCATCTTGCAACTGTTACCCACGCTCAACAAACAGATTGTTTTACCACTTTGGCTTTGCCCTGTTTGGTTTTATCAAAATTGCCGAAAAAATTTGGGAAAATAAAGAAAAAATTGTAAAAGTTTTTGCGCGCTTTTCACAGAACGTGCTATATTTCTGTAGACCACATCCCACCTCAGTTGTAGCTGCCAATTTTTGTGGTTGTATCTTTTTTTAATCCTTGTTCAGAGAAAAATATAAAAAATAGTGAAAAATAAAAAAGTTTGATTCCTAGTAGTGTCTTTTGGAAAAATTAGGGAAAAATTCAGGAAAAAGGAAAAATCCAGGCTGTTTGCTTATTCTGTGAGTTCATTCCATCGTCCTTTGTTTTCACCTTATTGCGCTACGTCTCGACATGTCTTAGCCAGCACCTGTGATTTGTACATTGGATCCGAATTGAACAATCGCTAATCTGCATTCGTTAATAGCTAATCCTTGCTCTCATATTGTGTGCCTACCCATAGCTCCACATACTGGTTCATCTTGCAACTGTTATCCACGCTCAACAAACAGATTGTTTCACCAGTTTGGCTTTGCCCTGTTTGGTTTTATCAAAATTGCCAAAAAAAATTGGGAAAATAAAGAAAAAAATTATAAAAGTTTTTGCGCACTTTTCACAAAACGTGCTGTATTTCTATAGACCACATCCCACCTCAGTTGTAGATGACAATTTTTGTGGTTGCATCTTTTTTTAATCCTTATTCAGAGAAAAATATAAAAAATAGTGAAAAATAAAAAAGTTTGATTCCTACTAGTGTCTTTTGGAAAAATTCTGGAAAAAGGAAAAATCCGGGCGATTTGCTTATTCTGTGAGTTCTTTCCATCGTCCTTTGTTTTTACCTTGTTGCGCTACCTCTCGACACGTCTTAGCCAGCACCTGTGATTTGTAATTTGGATCCGGATTGAACAATCGCTAATCTGCATTTGTTAATTGCTAATCCTTGTTGTCATATTGTGCGCCTACCCATAGCTCCACATATTCTTCTGTCAGCACAGGTTCATCTTGCAACTATTACCCACGCTCAACAACAGATTGTTTCACCACTTTGGCCTTGCCCTGTTTGGTTTCATCTAAATTGCCAAAAAAATTCGGGAAAATAAAGAAAAAAAATTGAAAAAGTTTTTGCACGTTTTTTAGAGAACGTGCTGTATTTCTGTAGACCACATCCCACCTCAGTTGTAGGTGCCAATTTTTGTGGTTGCATCTTTTTTGGATCCTTATTCAGAGAAAAATATAATAAAAATAGTGAAAAAATAAAAAAGTTTGATTCCTACTAGTGCCTTTTGGAAAAATTAGGGAAAAATTCAGGAAAAAGGAAAAATTTGGGCTATTTGCTTGTTCTGTGAGTTCTTTCCATCGTCCTTTGTTTTCACCTTGTTGCGCTACGTCTCGACACGTCTTAGCCAGTACCTGTGATTTGTACTTTGGATCTGGATTGAACAATCGCTAATCTGCATTCGTTAATAGCTAATCCTTGCTGTCATATTGTGTGCCTACCCATAGCTCCACATACAGGTTCATCTTGCAACTGTTAGCCACGCTCAACAACAGATTGTTTCACCACTTTGGCTTTGCTCTGTTTGGTTTCATCAAAATTGCCAAACAAATTCAGGAAAATAAAGAAAAAAATGTCAAGTTTTTGCATGCTTTTCAGACAACGTGTTGTATTTCCGTAGACCACATCCCACATCAGTTGTAGGTGCCAATTTTTGTGGTTGCACCTTTTTTTGATCCTTGTTCAGAGAAAAATCTATAAAAAAATAGTGAAAAAATAAAAAAGTTTGATTCCTACTACTGCCTTTTGGAAAAATCAGGAAAAAATTCAGGAAAAAGAAATAATCCAGGCTATTTGCTTGTTCTATGAGTTCTTTCCATCGTCCTTTGTTTTCACCTTGTTGCGCTACCTCTCGACACGTCTTAGCCAGCACCTGTGATTTGTACTTTGGATCCGGATTGAACAATCGCTAATCTGCATTCGTTAATTGCTAATCCTTGTTGTCATATTGTGTGCCAACCCATAGCTCCACATATTCTTCTGTTAGCACAGGTTCATCTTGCAACTGTTACCCACGCTCAACAACAGATTGTTTCGCCACTTCGGCTTTGCCCTGTTTGGTTTCATCAAAATTGCCAAACAAATTCAGGAAAATAAAGAAAAAATGTCAAGTTTTTGCACGCTTTTCAGACAACGTGTTGTATTTCTGTAGACCACATCCCACATTAGTTGTAGGTGCCAATTTTTATGGTTGCACCTTTTTTATCCTTATTAAGAGAAAAATATAATAAAAATAGTGAAAAAAATAAAAAAACTTTGATTCCTACTAGTGCCTTTTGGAAAAATTAGGAAAAAATTCAGGAAAAAGAAAAAATTCGAGCTATTTGCTTGTTCTATGAGTTCTTTCCATCGTCCTTTATTTTCACCTTGTAGCGCTACGTCTCGACACGTGTTAGCCAGCACCTGTGATTTGTACTTTGGATCCAGATTGAACAATCGCTAATCTGCATTCGTTAATTGCTAATCCTTGTTGTCAGATTGTGTGCCTTCCCATAGCTCCACATATTCTTTTGTCAGCACAGGTTCATCTTGCAACTGTTACCCACGCTCAACAACAGATTGTTTCACCACTTTGGCTTTGCCCTGTTTGGTTTCATCAAAATTACCAAAGAAATTTGGGAAAATAAAGAAAAAAATTGTAAAAGTTTTTGCACGCTTTTCAGAGAACGTGCTGTATTTTTGTAGACCACATCCCACCTCAGTTGTAGTGCCAATTTTTGTGGTTGCATCTTTTTTTGATCCTTATTCAGAGAAAAATATAATAAAAATAGTGAAAAAATAAAAAAGTTTGATTCCTACTAGTGCCTTTTGGAAAAATTAGCGAAAAATTCATCAAAAAGGAAAAATTCGGGCTATTTGCTTGTTCTGTGAGTTTTTCCATCGTCCTTTGTTTTCACCTTGTTGCGCTACGTCTCGACACGTCTTAGCCAGCACCTGTGATTTGTACTTTGGATCCGGATTGAACAATCGCTAATCTGCATTCGTTAATTGCTAATCCTTGCTGTCATATTGTGTGCCTATCCATAGCTCCACATATTCTTCTGTCAGCACAGGTTCATCTTGCAACTGTTACCCACGCTCAACAAACAGATTGTTTCACCACTTTGGCTTTGCCCTGTTTGGTTTTATCAAAATTGCCGAAAAAATTTGGGAAAATAAAGAAAAAATTGTAAAAGTTTTTGCACGCTTTTAACAGAACGTGCTATATTTCTGTAGACCACATCCCACCTCAGTTGTAGGTGCCAATTTTTGTGGTTGCATCTTTTTTTAATCCTTGTTCAGAGAAAAATATAAAAAATAGTGAAAAATAAAAAAGTTTGATTCCTAGTAGTGTCTTTTGGAAAAATTAGGGAAAAATTCGGAAAAAAGGAAAAATCCAGGCTATTTGCTTGTTCTGTGAGTTCTTTCCATCGTCCTTTGTTTTCACCTTGTTGCGCTACGTCTCGACACGTCTTAGCCAGCACCTGTGATTTGTACTTTGGACCCGAATTGAACAATCGCTAATCTGCATTCGTTAATAGCTAATCCTTGCTGTCATATTGTGTGCCTACCCATAGCTCCACATACAGGTTCATCTTGCAACTGTTACCCACGCTCAACAAACAGATTGTTTCACCACTTTGGCTTTGCCCTGTTTGGTTTTATCAAAATTGCCAAAAAAATTTGGGAAAATAAAGAAAAAAATTGTAAAAGTTTTTGCGCGCTTTTCACAGAACGTGCTGTATTTCTGTAGACCACATCCCACCTCAGTTGTAGGTGCCAATTTTTGTGGTTGCATCTTTTTTTAATCCTTGTTCAGAGAAAAATATAAAAAATAGTGAAAAATAAAAAAGTTTGATTCCTACTAGTGTCTTTTGGAAAAATTCAGGAAAAAGGAAAAATCCGGGCGATTTGCTTATTCTGTGAGTTCTTTCCATCGTCCTTTGTTTTTACCTTGTTGCGCTACCTCTCGACACGTCTTAGCCAGCACCTGTGATTTGTAATTTGGATCCGGATTGAACATTCGCTAATCTGCATTTGTTAATTGCTAATCCTTGTTGTCATATTGTGTGCCTACCCATAGCTCCACATATTCTTCTGTCAGCACAGGTTTATCTTGCAACTATTACCCACGCTCAACAACAGATTGTTTCACCACTTTGGCTTTGCCCTGTTTGGTTTCATCAAAATTGCCAAAAAAATTCGGGAAAATAAAGAAAAAAAATTGAAAAAGTTTTTGCACATTTTTTAGAGAACGTGCTGTATTTCTGTAGACCACATCCCACCTCAGTTGTAGGCGCCAATTTTTGTGGTTGCATCTTTTTTTGATACTTATTCAGAGAAAAATATAATAAAAATAGTGAAAAAATAAAAAAGTTTGATTCCTACTAGTGCCTTTTGGAAAAATTAGGGAAAAATTCAGGAAAAAGGAAAAATCCGGGCTATTTGCTTGTTCTGTGAGTTCTTTCCATCGTCCTTTGTTTTTACCTTGTTACGCTACGTCTCGACACGTCTTAGCCAGTACCTGTGATTTGTACTTTGGATCCGGATTGAACAATCGCTAATCTGCATTCGTTAATAGCTAATCCTTGCTGTCATATTGTGTGCCTACCCATAGCTCCACATACAGGTTCATCTTGCAACTGTTACCCACGCTCAACTACAGATTGTTTCGCCACTTTGGCTTTGCCTTGTTTGGTTTCATCAAAATTGCCAAACAAATTCAGGAAAATAAAGAAAAAAATGTCAAGTTTTTGCACGCTTTTCAGACAACGTGTTGTATTTCCGTAGACCACATCCCACATCAGTTGTAGGTGCCAATTTGTGTGGTTGCACCTTTTTTTGATCCTTGTTCAGAGCAAAATCTATAAAAAATAGTGAAAAAATAAAAAAGTTTGATTCCTACTACTGCCTTTTGGAAAAATCAGGAAAAAATTCGGGGAAAAAAATAATCCAGGCTATTTGCTTGTTCTATGAGTTATTTCAATCGTCCTTTGTTTTCACCTTGTTGCGCTACCTCTCGACACGTCTTAGCCAGCACCTGTGATTTGTACTTTGGATCCGGATTGAACAATCGCTAATCTGCATTCGTTAATTGCTAATCCTTGTTGTCATATTGTGTGCCTACCCATAGCTCCACATATTCTTCTGTCAGCACAGGTTCATCTTGCAACTGTTACCCACGCTCAACAACAGATTGTTTCACCACTTTGGCTTTGCCCTGTTTGGTTTCATCAAAATTGCCAAACAAATTCAGGAAAATAAAGAAAAAAATGTCAAGTTTTTGCACGCTTTTCAGACAACGTGTTGTATTTCCGTAGACCACATCCCACATCAGTTGTAGGTGCCAATTTTTGTGGTTGCACCTTTTTTTGATCCTTGTTCAGAGAAAAATCTATAAAAAAATAGTGAAAAAATAAAAAAGTTTGATTCCTACTACTGCCTTTTGGAAAAATCAGGAAAAAATTCAAGAAAAAGAAATAATCCAGGCTATTTGCTTGTTCTATGAGTTATTTCCATCGTCCTTTGTTTTCACCTTGTTGCGCTATCTCTCGACACGTCTTAGCCAGCACCTGTGATTTGTACTTTGGATCTGGATTGAACAATCGCTAATCTGCATTCGTTAATTGCTAATCCTTGTTGTCATATTGTGTGCCTACCCATAGCTCCACATATTCTTCTGTCAGCACAGGTTCATCTTGCAACTGTTACCCACGCTCAACAACAGATTGTTTCGCCACTTCGGCTTTGCCCTGTTTGGTTTCATCAAAATTGCCAAACAAATTCAGGAAAATAAAGAAAAAATGTCAAGTTTTTGCATGCTTTTCAGACAACGTGTTGTATTTCTGTAGACCACATCCCACATCAGTTGTAGGTGCTAATTTTTGTGGTTGCACCTTTTTTTGATCCTTATTAAGAGAAAAATATAATAAAAATAGTGAAAAAAATAAAAAACTTTGATTTCTACTAGTGCCTTTTGGAAAAATCAGGAAAAAATTCAGGAAAAAGAAAAAATCCGAGCTATTTGCTTGTTCTGTGAGTTCTTTCCATCGTCCTTTATTTTCACCTTGTAGCGCTACGTCTCGACACGTCTTAGCCAGCACCTGTGGTTTGTACTTTGCATCCAGATTGAACAATCGCTAATCTGCATTCGTTAATTGCTAATCCTTGTTGTCATATTGTGTGCCTTCCCATAGCTCCACATATTCTTCTGTCAACACAGGTTCATCTTGCAACTGTTATCCACGCTCAACAACAAGTTGTTTCACCACTTTGGCTTTGCCCTGTTTGGTTTCATCAAAATTGCCAAAAAAATTCAGGAAAATAAAGAAAAAAAATTGTAAAAGTTTTTGCACGCTTTTCAGAGAACGTGCTGCATTTCTGTAGACCACATCCCACCTCAGTTGTAGGTGCCAATTTTTGTGGTTGCATCTTTTTTTGATCCTTATTCAGAGAAAAATATAATAAAAATAGTGAAAAAATAAAAAAGTTTGATTCCTACTAGTGCCTTTTGGAAAAATTAGGAAAAAATTCAGGAAAAAGGAAAAATCTGGGCTATTTGCTTGTTCTGTGAGTTCTTTCCATCGTCCTTTGTTTTCACCTTGTTGCGCTACGTCTCGACACGTCTTAGACAGCACCTGTGATTTGTACTTTGGATCCGGATTGAACAATCGTTAATCTGCATTCGTTAATTGTTAATCCTTGCTCTTATATTGTGTGCCTAACCATAGCTCCACATATTCTTCTGTCAGCACAGGTTCATCTTGCAACTGTTACCCACGCTCAACAACAGATTGTTTCGCCACTTCGGCTTTGCCCTGTTTGGTTTCATCAAAATTGCTAAACAAATTTAGGAAAATAAAGAAAAAATGTCAAGTTTTTGCACGCTTTTTCAGACGTGTTGTATTTCTGTAGACCAGATCCCACATCAGTTGTAGGTGCTAATTTTTGTGGTTGCACCTTTTTTTGATCCTTATTAAGAGAAAAATATAATAAAAATAGTGAAAAAAATAAAAAACTTTGATTTCTACTAGTGCCTTTTGGAAAAATCAGAAAAAAATTCAGGAAAAAGAAAAAATCCGAGCTATTTGCTTGTTCTGAGAGTTCTTTCTATCGTCCTTTATTTTCACCTTGTAGCGCTACGTCTCGACACGTCTTAGCCAGCACCTGTGATTTGTACTTTGGATCCAGATTGAACAATCGCTAATCTGCATTCGTTAATTGCTAATCCTTGTAGTCAGATTGTGTGCCTTCCCATAGCTCCACATATTCTTCTGTCAACACAGGTTCATCTTGCAACTGTTACCACGCTCAACAACAAATTGTTTCACCACTTTGGCTTTGCCCTGTTTGGTTTCATCAAAATTGCCAAAAAAATTCAGGAAAATAAAGAAAAAAAATTGTAAAAGTTTTTGCACGCTTTTCAGAGAACGTGCTGCATTTCTGTAGACCACATCCCACCTCAGTTGTAGGTGCTAATTTTTGTGGTTGCATCTTTTTTTGATCCTTATTCAGAGAAAAATATAATAAAAATAGTGAAAAAATAAAAAAAGTTTGATTGCTACTAGTGCCTTTTGGAAAAATTAGGAAAAAATTCAGGAGAAAGGAAAAATCTGGGCTATTTGCTTGTTCTGTGAGTTCTTTCCATCGTCCTTTGTTTTCACCATGTTGCGCTACGTCTCGACACGTCTTAGCCAGCACCTGTGATTTGTACTTTGGATCCGGATTGAACAATCGTTAATCTGCATTCATTAATTGCTAATCCTTGCTCTTATATTGTGTGCCTAACCATAGCTCCACATATTCTTCTGTCAGCACAGGTTCATCTTGCAACTGTTACCCACGCTCAACAACAGATTCTTTCACCACTTTGTTTTTGCCCTGTTTGGTTTCATCAAAATTGCCGAAAAAAATAAGGAAAATAAAGAAAAAAATTGTAAAAGTTTTTGCACGCTTTTCACAGAACGTGCTGTATTTCTGTAGACCACATCCCACCTCAGTTGTAGGTGCCAATTTTTGTGCTTGCATCTTTTTTTGATCCTTGTTCACAAAAAAATATAAAGAAATAGTGAAAAATAAAAAACTTTGATTCCTACGGGTGTCTTTTGGAAAAATCAGGGAAAAATTCAGGAAAAAGAAAAAATCCGGGCTACTTGCTTGTTCTGTGAGTTCTTTCCATCGTCTTTTGTTTTCACCTTGTTGCGCTACGTCTCGACACGTCTTAGCCAGCACCTGTGATTTATACTTTGGATCCGGATTGAACAATCGTTAATCTGCATTCGTTAATTGCTAATCCTTGCTCTTATATTGTGTGCATAACCATAGCTCCACATATTCTTCTGTCAGCACAGGTTCATCTTGCAACTGTTACCCACGCTCAACAACAAATTGTTTCGCCACTTTGGCTTTGCCCTGTTTGATTTCATCAAAATTACCGAAAAAATTTGGAAAAATAAAGAAAAAAAATTTTAAAGTTTTTGCACGCTTTTCAAAGAACATGCTGTATTTTTGTAGACCACATCCCACCTCAGTTGTAGGTGTCAATTTTTGTGGTTGCATCTTTTTTTGATCCTTATTCAGAGAAAAATATAATAAAAATAGTGAAAAAATAAAAAAGTTTGATTCCTACTAGTGCCTTTTGGAAAAATTAGGGAAAAATTCAGGAAAAAGGAAAAATCCGGGCTATTTGCTTGTTCTGTGAGTTCTTTCCATCGTCCTTTGTTTTCACCTTGTTGCGCTACGTCTCGACACGTCTTAGCCAGCACCTGTGATTTGTACTTTGGATCAGGATTGAACAATCGCTAATCTGCATTCGTTAATAGCTAATCCTTGCTGTCATATTGTGTGCCTATCCATAGCTCTACATACAGGTTCATCTTGCAACTGTTACCCACGCTCAACAACAGATTGTTTCGCCACTTTGGCTTTGCCCTGTTTGGTTTCATCAAAATTGCCAAACAAATTCAGGAAAATAAAGAAAAAAATGTCAAGTTTTTGCACGCTTTTCAGACAACGTGTTGTTTTTCCGTAGACCACATCCCACATCAGTTGTAGGTGCTAATTTTTGTGGTTGCAAATTTTTTTGATCCTTGTTCAGAGAAAAATCTATAAAAAATAGTGAAAAAATAAAAAAGTTTGATTCCTATTAGTGCCTTTCGGAAAAATCAGGAAAAAATTCAGGAAAAAGAAAAAATCCAGTTGTTCTATGAGTTCTTTCCATCGTCCTTTGTTTTCACCTTGTTGCGCTACCTCTCGACACGTCTTAGCCAGCACCTGTGATTTGTACTTTGGATCCAGATTGAACAATCGCTAATCTGCATTCGTTAATTGCTAATCCTTGTTGTCAGATTGTGTGCCTTCCCATAGCTCCACATATTCTTCTGTCAACACAGGTTCATCTTGCAACTGTTACCCACGCTCAACAACAAATTGTTTCACCACTTTGGCTTTGCCCTGTTTGGTTTCATCAAAATTGCCAAAAAAATTCAGGAAATTAAAGAAAAAAAATTGTAAAAGTTTTTGCACGCTTTTCAGAGAACGTGCTGCATTTCTGTAGACCACATCCCACCTCAGTTGTAGGTGCTAATTTTTGTGGTTGCATCTTTTTTTGATCCTTATTCAGAGAAAAATATAATAAAAATAGTGAAAAAATAAAAAAAGTTTGATTGCTACTAGTGCCTTTTGGAAAAATTAGGAAAAAATTCAGGAAAAAGGAAAAATCTGGGCTATTTGCTTGTTCTGTGAGTTCTTTCCATCGTCCTTTGTTTTCACCTTGTTGCGCTATGTCTCGACACGTCTTAGCCAGCACCTGTGATTTGTACTTTGGATCCGGATTGAACAATCGTTAATCTGCATTCGTTAATTGCTAATCCTTGCTCTTATATTGTGTGCCTAACCATAGCTCCACATATTCTTCTGTCAGCACAGGTTCATCTTGCAACTGTTACCCACGCTCAACAACAGATTCTTTCACCACTTTGTTTTTGCCCTGTTTGGTTTCATCAAAATTGCCGAAAAAAATAAGGAAAATAAAGAAAAAAATTATAAAAGTTTTTGCACGCTTTTCACAGAACGTGCTGTATTTCTGTAGACCACATCCCACCTCAGTTGTAGGTGCCAATTTTTGTGCTTGCATCTTTTTTTGATCCTTGTTCACAAAAAAATATAAAGAAATAGTGAAAAATAAAAAACTTTGATTCCTACGGGTGTCTTTTGGAAAAATCAGGGAAAAATTCAGGAAAAAGAAAAAATCCGGGCTACTTGCTTGTTCTGTGAGTTCTTTCCATCGTCTTTTGTTTTCACCTTGTTGCGCTACGTCTCGACACGTCTTAGCCAGCACCTGTGATTTATACTTTGGATCCGGATTGAACAATCGTTAATCTGCATTCGTTAATTGCTAATCCTTGCTCTTATATTGTGTGCATAACCATAGCTCCACATATTCTTCTGTCAGCACAGGTTCATCTTGCAACTGTTACCCACGCTCAACAACAAATTGTTTCGCCACTTTGGCTTTGCCCTGTTTGATTTCACCAAAATTACCGAAAAAATTTGGAAAAATAAAGAAAAAAAATTTTAAAGTTTTTGCACGCTTTTCAAAGAACGTGCTGTATTTTTGTAGACCACATCCCACCTCAGTTGTAGGTGTCAATTTTTGTGGTTGCATCTTTTTTTGATCCTTATTCAGAGAAAAATATAATAAAAATAGTGAAAAAATAAAAAAGTTTGATTCCTACTAGTGCCTTTTGGAAAAATTAGGGAAAAATTCAGGAAAAAGGAAAAATCCGGGCTATTTGCTTGTTCTGTGAGTTCTTTCCATCGTCCTTTGTTTTCACCATGTTGCGCTACGTCTCGACACGTCTTAGCCAGCACCTGTGATTTGTACTTTGGATCAGGATTGAACAATCGCTAATTTGCATTCGTTAATAGCTAATCCTTGCTGTCATATTGTGTGCCTATCCATAGCTCTACATACAGGTTCATCTTGCAACTGTTACCCACGCTCAACAACAGATTGTTTCGCCACTTTGGCTTTGCCCTGTTTGGTTTCATCAAAATTGCCAAACAAATTCAGGAAAATAAAGAAAAAAATGTCAAGTTTTTGCACGCTTTTCAGACAACGTGTTGTTTTTCCGTAGACCACATCCCACATCAGTTGTAGGTGCTAATTTTTGTGGTTGCAAATTTTTTTGATCCTTGTTCAGAGAAAAATCTATAAAAAAATAGTGAAAAAATAAAAAAGTTTGATTCCTATTAGTGCCTTTCGGAAAAATCAGGAAAAAATTCAGGAAAAAGAAAAAATCCAGTTGTTCTATGAGTTCTTTCCATCGTCCTTTGTTTTCACCTTGTTGCGCTACCTCTCGACACGTCTTAGCCAGCACCTGTGATTTGTACTTTGGATCCGGATTGAACAATCGCTAATCTGCATTCGTTAATTGCTAATCCTTGTTGTCATATTGTGTGCCTATCCATAGCTCCACATATTCTTCTGTCAGCACAGGTTCATCTTGCAACTGTTACCCACGCTCAACAACAAATTGTTTCACCACTTCAACTTTGCCCTGTTTGGTTTCATCAAAATTGCCAAACAAATTCAGAAAAATAAAGAAAAAATGTCAAGTTTTTGCACGCTTTTTAGACAACGTGTTGTATTTCTGTAGACCACATCCCACATTAGTTGTAGGTGCCAATTTTTGTAGTTGCACCTTTTTTTGATCCTTATTCAGAGAAAAATACAATAAAAATAGTGAAAAAATAAAAAAGTTTGATTCCTACTAGTGCCTTTTGGAAAAATCAGAAAAAAAAAATCAGGAAAAAGAAAAAATCCGAGCTATTTGCTTGTTCTGTGAGTTCTTTCCATCGTCCTTTGTTTTCACCTTGTAGCGCTACGTCTCGACATGTCTTAGCCAGCACCTGTGATTTGTACTTTGGATCCAGATTGAACAATCGCTAATCTGCATTCGTTAATTGCTAATCCTTGTTGTCATATTGTGTGCCTTCCCATGGCTCCACATATTCTTCTGTCAGCACAGGTTCATCTTGTAACTGTTACCCACGCTCAACAACAGATTGTTTTACCACTTTGGCTTTGCCCTGTTTGGTTTCATCAAAATTGCCAAAAAAATTCAGGAAAATAAAGAAAAAAAATTGTAAAAGTTTTTGCACGCTTTTCAGAGAACGTGCTGCATTTCTGTAGACCACATCCCACCTCAGTTGTAGGTGCCAATTTTTGTGGTTGCATCTTTTTTGATCCTTATTCAGAGAAAAATATAATAAAAATAGTGAAAAAATAAAAAAGTTTTGATTCCTACTAGTGCCTTTTGGAAAAATTAGGGAAAAATTCAGGAAAAAGGAAAAATCCGGGCTATTTGCTTGTTCTGTGAGTTCTTTCCATCGTCCTTTGTTTTCACCTTGTTGCGCTACGTCTTGACACGTCTTAGCAGCACCTGTGATTTGTACTTTGGATCCGGATTGAACAATCGCTAATCTGCATTCGTTAATAGCTAATCCTTGCTGTCATATTGTGTGCCCACCCATAGCTCCACATATAGGTTCATCCTAAAACTGTTACCCACGCTCAACAACAGATTGTTTCGCCACTTCGGCTTTGCCCTGTTTGGTTTCATCAAAATTGCCAAACAAATTCAGGAAAATAAAGAAAAAATGTCAAGTTTTTGCACGCTTTTCAGACAACGTGTTGTATTTCTGTAGACCACATCCCACATCAGTTGTAGGTGCCAATTTTTGTGGTTGCACCTTTTTTTGATCCTTGTTCAGAGAAAAATCTATAAAAAAATAGTGAAAAAATAAAAAAGTTTGATTCCTACTAGTGCCTTGTGGAAAATTCAGGAAAAAGAAAAAATTTAGGCTATTTGCTTGTTCTATGAGTTCTTTCCATCGTCCTTTGTTTTCACCTTGTTGCGCTACCTCTCGACACGTCTTAACCAGCACCTGTGATTTGTACTTTGGATCCGGATTGAACAATCGCTAATCTGCATTCGTTAATTGCTAATCCTTGTTGTCATATTGTGTGCCTACCCATAGCTCCACATATTCTTCTGTCAGCACAGGTTCATCTTGCAACTGTTACCCACGCTCAACAACAGATTGTTTCACCACTTTGGCTTTTCACTGTTTGGTTTCATCAAAATTGCCAAAAAAATTCGGGAAAATAAAGAAAAAAATTTTAAAAGTTTTTGCACGTTTTTCAGAGAACGTGCTGTATTTCTGTAGACCATATCCCACCTCAGTTGTAGGTTCCAATTTTTGTGGTTGCATCTTTTTTTGATCCGTATTCAGAGAAAAATATAATAAAAATAGTCAAAAAATAAAAAAGTTTGATTCCTACTAGTGTCTTTTGGAAAAATTAGGGAAAAATTTAGAAAAAAGGAAAAATCTGGGCTATTTGCTTGTTCTGTGAGTTCTTTCCATCATCCTTTGTTTTCACCTTATTGCGCTACGTTTCGACACGTCTTAGCCAGCATCTGTGATTTTACTTTGGATCCGGATTGAACAATCGATAATCTGCATTCATTAATTGCTAATCCTTGCTGTCATATTGTGTGCCTACCCATAGCTCCACAAATTCTTCTGTCAGCACAGGTTCATCTTGCAACTGTTACCCACGCTCAACAACAGATTGTTTCACAACTTTGGCTTTTCCCTGTTTGGTTTCATCAAAATTGCCGAAAAAATTCATGAAAATAAAGAAAAAATTTGTAAAAGGTTTTGCACGCTTTTCACAGAACGTGTTGTATTTCTGTAGACCACATCCCACCTCAGTTGTAGGTGCCAATTTTTGTGGTTGCATCTTTTTTTAATCCTTGTTTAGAGAAAAATATAAAAAAATAGTGAAAAATAAAAAAGTTTGATTCCTACTAGTGTGTTTTGGAAAAATTAGGTAAAACTTCAGGAAAAAGGAAAAATCCGGGCTATTTGCTTGTTCTGTTAGTTCTTTCCATCGTCCTTTGTTTTCACCTTGTTGCGCTACATCTCGACACGTCTTAGTCAGCACCTGTGATTTATACTTTAGATCCGGATTGAACAATCGCTAATCTGCATTCGTTAATAGCTAATCCTTGCTGTCATATTGTGTGCCTACCCATAGCTCCACATACAGGTTCATCTTGCAACTGTTACCCACGCTCAACAACAGATTGTTTCACCACTTCGGCTTTGCCCTGTTTGGTTTCATCAAAATTGCCAAACAAATTCAGGAATATAAAGAAAAAATGTCAAGTTTTTGCACGCTTTTCAGAAAATGTGTTGTATTTCTGTAGACCACATCCCACATCAGTTGTAGGTGCCAATTTTTGTGGTTGCACCTTTTTTTGATCCTTGATCAGAGAAAAATCTATAAAAAATAGTGAAAAAATAAAAAAAGTTTGATTACTACTAGTGCCTTTTGGAAAAATCAGGAAAAAATTTAGGAAAAAGAAAAAATCCAGGCTATTTGCTTGTTCTATGAGTTCTTTCCATCGTCCTTTGTTTTCACCTTGTCGCGCAAACTCTCGACACGTATTAGCCAGCACCTGTGATTTATACTTTGGAAACGGATTAAACAATCGCTAATCTGCATTCGTTAATTGCTAATCCTTGTTGTCATATTGTGTGCCTACCCATAGCTCCACATATTCTTCTGTCAGCACAGGTTCATCTTGTAACTGTTACCCACGCTCAACAACAAATTGTTTCACCACTTTGGCTTTGCCCTGTTTGGTTTCATCAAAATTGCCGAAAAAATTCAGGAAAATAAAGAAAAAAAATTGTAAAAGTTTTTGCACGCTTTTCAGAGAACGTGCTGTATTTCTGTAGACCACATCCCACCTCAGTTGTAGGTGCCAATTTTTGTGGTTGCATCTTTTTTGATCCTTATTCAGAGAAAAATATAATAAAAATAGTGAAAAAATAAAAAAGTTTTGATTCCTACTAGTGCCTTTTGGAAAAATTAGGGAAAAATTCAGGAAAAAGGAAAAATCCGGGCTATTTGCTTGTTCTGTGAGTTCTTTCCATCGTCCTTTGTTTTCACCTTGTTGCGCTACGTCTTGACATGTCTTAGCAGCACCTGTGATTTGTACTTTGGATCCGGATTGAACAATCGCTAATCTGCATTCGTTAATAGCTAATCCTTGCTGTCATATTGTGTGCCCACCCATAGCTCCACATATAGGTTCATCCTAAAACTGTTACCCACGCTCAACAACAGATTGTTTCGCCACTTCGGCTTTGCCCTGTTTGGTTTCATCAAAATTGCCAAACAAATTCAGGAAAATAAAGAAAAAATGTCAAGTTTTTGCACGCTTTTCAGACAACGTGTTGTATTTCTGTAGACCACATCCCACATCAGTTGTAGGTGCCAATTTTTGTGGTTGCACCTTTTTTTGATCCTTGTTCAGAGAAAAATCTATAAAAAAATAGTGAAAAAATAAAAAAGTTTGATTCCTACTAGTGCCTTGTGGAAAATTCAGGAAAAAGAAAAAATTTAGGCTATTTGCTTGTTCTATGAGTTCTTTCCATCGTCCTTTGTTTTCACCTTGTTGCGCTACCTCTCGACACGTCTTAACCAGCACCTGTGATTTGTACTTTGGATCCGGATTGAACAATCGCTAATCTGCATTCGTTAATTGCTAATCCTTGTTGTCATATTGTGTGCCTACCCATAGCTCCACATATTCTTCTGTCAGCACAGGTTCATCTTGCAACTGTTACCCACGCTCAACAACAGATTGTTTCACCACTTTGGCTTTTCACTGTTTGGTTTCATCAAAATTGCCAAAAAAATTCGGGAAAATAAAGAAAAAAATTTTAAAAGTTTTTGCACGTTTTTCAGAGAACGTGCTGTATTTCTGTAGACCATATCCCACCTCAGTTGTAGGTTCCAATTTTTGTGGTTGCATCTTTTTTTGATCCGTATTCAGAGAAAAATATAATAAAAATAGTCAAAAAATAAAAAAGTTTGATTCCTACTAGTGTCTTTTGGAAAAATTAGGGAAAAATTTAGAAAAAAGGAAAAATCTGGGCTATTTGCTTGTTCTGTGAGTTCTTTCCATCATCCTTTGTTTTCACCTTATTGCGCTACGTTTCGACACGTCTTAGCCAGCATCTGTGATTTTACTTTGGATCCGGATTGAACAATCGATAATCTGCATTCGTTAATTGCTAATCCTTGCTGTCATATTGTGTGCCTACCCATAGCTCCACAAATTCTTCTGTCAGCACAGGTTCATCTTGCAACTGTTACCCACGCTCAACAACAGATTGTTTCACAACTTTGGCTTTTCCCTGTTTGGTTTCATCAAAATTGCCGAAAAAATTCATGAAAATAAAGAAAAAATTTGTAAAAGGTTTTGCACGCTTTTCACAGAACGTGTTGTATTTCTGTAGACCACATCCCACCTCAGTTGTAGGTGCCAATTTTTGTGGTTGCATCTTTTTTTAATCCTTGTTTAGAGAAAAATATAAAAAAATAGTGAAAAATAAAAAAGTTTGATTCCTACTAGTGTGTTTTGGAAAAATTAGGTAAAACTTCAGGAAAAAGGAAAAATCCGGGCTATTTGCTTGTTCTGTTAGTTCTTTCCATCGTCCTTTGTTTTCACCTTGTTGCGCTACATCTCGACACGTCTTAGTCAGCACCTGTGATTTATACTTTAGATCCGGATTGAACAATCGCTAATCTGCATTCGTTAATAGCTAATCCTTGCTGTCATATTGTGTGCCTACCCATATCTCCACATACAGGTTCATCTTGCAACTGTTACCCACGCTCAACAACAGATTGTTTCACCACTTCGGCTTTGCCCTGTTTGGTTTCATCAAAATTGCCAAACAAATTCAGGAATATAAAGAAAAAATGTCAAGTTTTTGCACGCTTTTCAGAAAATGTGTTGTATTTCTGTAGACCACATCCCACATCAGTTGTAGGTGCCAATTTTTGTGGTTGCACCTTTTTTTGATCCTTGATCAGAGAAAAATCTATAAAAAATAGTGAAAAAATAAAAAAAGTTTGATTACTACTAGTGCCTTTTGGAAAAATCAGGAAAAAATTTAGGAAAAAGAAAAAATCCAGGCTATTTGCTTGTTCTATGAGTTCTTTCCATCGTCCTTTGTTTTCACCTTGTCGCGCTACCTCTCGACACGTATTAGCCAGCACCTGTGATTTATACTTTGGAAACGGATTAAACAATCGCTAATCTGCATTCGTTAATTGCTAATCCTTGTTGTCATATTGTGTGCCTACCCATAGCTTCACATATTGTTCTGTCAGCACATGTTCATCTTGCAACTGTTATCCACGCTCAACAACAAATTGTTTCACCACTTTGGCTTTGCCCTGTTTGGTTTCATCAAAATTGCCGAAAAAATTTGGGAAAATAAAGAAAAAAAATTGTAAAAGTTTTTGCATGCTTTTCAGAGAAAGTGCTGTATTTCTGTAGACCACATCCCACCTCAGTTGTAGGTGCCAATTTTTGTGGTTGCATCTTTTTTGATCCTTATTCAGAGAAAAATATAATAAAAATAGTGAAAAAATAAAAAAGTTTTGATTCCTACTAGTGCCTTTTGGAAAAATTAGGGAAAAATTCAGGAAAAAGGAAAAATCCGGGCTATTTGCTTGTTCTGTGAGTTCTTTCCATCGTCCTTTGTTTTCACCTTGTTGCGCTACGTCTTGACACGTCTTAGCAGCACCTGTGATTTGTACTTTGGATCCGGATTGAACAATCGCTAATCTGCATTCGTTAATAGCTAATCCTTGCTGTCATATTGTGTGCCCACCCATAGCTCCACATATAGGTTCATCCTAAAACTGTTACCCACGCTCAACAACAGATTGTTTCGCCACTTCGGCTTTGCCCTGTTTGGTTTCATCAAAATTGCCAAACAAATTCAGGAAAATAAAGAAAAAATGTCAAGTTTTTGCACGCTTTTCAGACAACGTGTTGTATTTCTGTAGACCACATCCCACATCAGTTGTAGGTGCCAATTTTTATGGTTGCACCTTTTTTTGATCCTTGTTCAGAGAAAAATCTATAAAAAAATAGTGAAAAAATAAAAAAGTTTGATTCCTACTAGTGCCTTGTGGAAAATTCAGGAAAAAGAAAAAATTTAGGCTATTTGCTTGTTCTATGAGTTCTTTCCATCGTCCTTTGTTTTCACCTTGTTGCGCTACCTCTCGACACGTCTTAACCAGCACCTGTGATTTGTACTTTGGATCCGGATTGAACAATCGCTAATCTGCATTCGTTAATTGCTAATCCTTGTTGTCATATTGTGTGCCTACCCATAGCTCCACATATTCTTCTGTCAGCACAGGTTCATCTTGCAACTGTTACCCACGCTCAACAACAGATTGTTTCACCACTTTGGCTTTTCACTGTTTGGTTTCATCAAAATTGCCAAAAAAATTCGGGAAAATAAAGAAAAAAATTTTAAAAGTTTTTGCACGTTTTTCAGAGAACGTGCTGTATTTCTGTAGACCATATCCCACCTCAGTTGTAGGTTCCAATTTTTGTGGTTGCATCTTTTTTTGATCCGTATTCAGAGAAAAATATAATAAAAATAGTCAAAAAATAAAAAAGTTTGATTCCTACTAGTGTCTTTTGGAAAAATTAGGGAAAAATTTAGAAAAAAGGAAAAATCTGGGCTATTTGCTTGTTCTGTGAGTTCTTTCCATCATCCTTTGTTTTCACCTTATTGCGCTACGTTTCGACACGTCTTAGCCAGCATCTGTGATTTTACTTTGGATCCGGATTGAACAATCGATAATCTGCATTCGTTAATTGCTAATCCTTGCTGTCATATTGTGTGCCTACCCATAGCTCCACAAATTCTTCTGTCAGCACAGGTTCATCTTGCAACTGTTACCCACGCTCAACAACAGATTGTTTCACAACTTTGGCTTTTCCCTGTTTGGTTTCATCAAAATTGCCGAAAAAATTCATGAAAATAAAGAAAAAATTTGTAAAAGGTTTTGCACGCTTTTCACAGAACGTGTTGTATTTCTGTAGACCACATCCCACCTCAGTAGTAGGTGCCAATTTTTGTGGTTGCATCTTTTTTTAATCCTTGTTTAGAGAAAAATATAAAAAAATAGTGAAAAATAAAAAAGTTTGATTCCTCCTAGTGTGTTTTGGAAAAATTAGGTAAAACTTCAGGAAAAAGGAAAAATCCGGGCTATTTGCTTGTTCTGTTAGTTCTTTCCATCGTCCTTTGTTTTCACCTTGTTGCGCTACATCTCGACATGTCTTAGTCAGCACCTGTGATTTATACTTTAGATCCGGATTGAACAATCGCTAATCTGCATTCGTTAATAGCTAATCCTTGCTGTCATATTGTGTGCCTACCCATAGCTCCACATACAGGTTCATCTTGCAACTGTTACCCACGCTCAACAACAGATTGTTTCACCACTTCGGCTTTGCCCTGTTTGGTTTCATCAAAATTGCCAAACAAATTCAGGAATATAAAGAAAAAATGTCAAGTTTTTGCACGCTTTTCAGAAAATGTGTTGTATTTCTGTAGACCACATCCCACATCAGTTGTAGGTGCCAATTTTTGTGGTTGCACCTTTTTTTGATCCTTGATCAGAGAAAAATCTATAAAAAATAGTGAAAAAATAAAAAAAGTTTGATTACTACTAGTGCCTTTTGGAAAAATCAGGAAAAAATTTAGGAAAAAGAAAAAATCCAGGCTATTTGCTTGTTCTATGAGTTCTTTCCATCGTCCTTTGTTTTCACCTTGTCGCGCAAACTCTCGACACGTATTAGCCAGCACCTGTGATTTATACTTTGGAAACGGATTAAACAATCGCTAATCTGCATTCGTTAATTGCTAATCCTTGTTGTCATATTGTGTGCCTACCCATAGCTTCACATATTGTTCTGTCAGCACATGTTCATCTTGCAACTGTTACCCACGCTCAACAACAAATTGTTTCACCACTTTGGCTTTGCCCTGTTTGGTTTCATCAAAATTGCCGAAAAAATTTGGGAAAATAAAGAAAAAAATTGTAAAAGTTTTTGCATGCTTTTCAGAGAACGTGCTGTATTTCTGTAGACCACATCCCACCTCAGTTGTAGGTGCCAATTTTTGTGGTTGCATCTTTTTTGATCCTTATTCAGAGAAAAATATAATAAAAATAGTGAAAAAATAAAAAAGTTTTGATTCCTACTAGTGCCTTTTGGAAAAATTAGGGAAAAATTCAGGAAAAAGGAAAAATCCAGGCTATTTGCTTGTTCTGTGAGTTCTTTCCATCGTCCTTTGTTTTCACCTTGTTGCGCTACGTCTTGACACGTCTTAGCAGCACCTGTGATTTGTACTTTGGATCCGGATTGAACAATCGCTAATCTGCATTCGTTAATAGCTAATCCTTGCTGTCATATTGTGTGCCCACCCATAGCTCCACATATAGGTTCATCCTAAAACTGTTACCCACGCTCAACAACAGATTGTTTCGCCACTTCGGCTTTGCCCTGTTTGGTTTCATCAAAATTGCCAAACAAATTCAGGAAAATAAAGAAAAAATGTCAAGTTTTTGCACGCTTTTCAGACAACGTGTCGTATTTCTGTAGACCACATCCCACATCAGTTGTAGGTGCCAATTTTTGTGGTTGCACCTTTTTTTGATCCTTGTTCAGAGAAAAATCTATAAAAAAAATAGTGAAAAAATAAAAAAGTTTGATTCCTACTAGTGCCTTGTGGAAAATTCAGGAAAAAGAAAAAATTTAGGCTATTTGCTTGTTCTATGAGTTCTTTCCATCGTCCTTTGTTTTCACCTTGTTGCGCTACCTCTCGACACGTCTTAACCAGCACCTGTGATTTGTACTTTGGATCCGGATTGAACAATCGCTAATCTGCATTCGTTAATTGCTAATCCTTGTTGTCATATTGTGTGCCTACCCATAGCTCCACATATTCTTCTGTCAGCACAGGTTCATCTTGCAACTGTTACCCACGCTCAACAACAGATTGTTTCACCACTTTGGCTTTTCACTGTTTGGTTTCATCAAAATTGCCAAAAAAATTCGGGAAAATAAAGAAAAAAATTTTAAAAGTTTTTGCACGTTTTTCAGAGAACGTGCTGTATTTCTGTAGACCATATCCCACCTCAGTTGTAGGTTCCAATTTTTGTGGTTGCATCTTTTTTTGATCCGTATTCAGAGAAAAATATAATAAAAATAGTCAAAAAATAAAAAAGTTTGATTCCTACTAGTGTCTTTTGGAAAAATTAGGGAAAAATTTAGAAAAAAGGAAAAATCTGGGCTATTTGCTTGTTCTGTGAGTTCTTTCCATCATCCTTTGTTTTCACCTTATTGCGCTACGTTTCGACACGTCTTAGCCAGCATCTGTGATTTTACTTTGGATCCGGATTGAACAATCGATAATCTGCATTCGTTAATTGCTAATCCTTGCTGTCATATTGTGTGCCTACCCATAGCTCCACAAATTCTTCTGTCAGCACAGGTTCATCTTGCAACTGTTACCCACGCTCAACAACAGATTGTTTCACAACTTTGGCTTTTCCCTGTTTGGTTTCATCAAAATTGCCGAAAAAATTCATGAAAATAAAGAAAAAATTTGTAAAAGGTTTTGCACGCTTTTCACAGAACGTGTTGTATTTCTGTAGACCACATCCCACCTCAGTTGTAGGTGCCAATTTTTGTGGTTGCATCTTTTTTTAATCCTTGTTTAGAGAAAAATATAAAAAAATAGTGAAAAATAAAAAAGTTTGATTCCTACTAGTGTGTTTTGGAAAAATTAGGTAAAACTTCAGGAAAAAGGAAAAATCCGGGCTATTTGCTTGTTCTGTTAGTTCTTTCCATCGTCCTTTGTTTTCACCTTGTTGCGCTACATCTCGACATGTCTTAGTCAGCACCTGTGATTTATACTTTAGATCCGGATTGAACAATCGCTAATCTGCATTCGTTAATAGCTAATCCTTGCTGTCATATTGTGTGCCTACCCATAGCTCCACATACAGGTTCATCTTGCAACTGTTACCCACGCTCAACAACAGATTGTTTCACCACTTCGGCTTTGCCCTGTTTGGTTTCATCAAAATTGCCAAACAAATTCAGGAATATAAAGAAAAAATGTCAAGTTTTTGCACGCTTTTCAGAAAATGTGTTGTATTTCTGTAGACCACATCCCACATCAGTTGTAGGTGCCAATTTTTGTGGTTGCACCTTTTTTTGATCCTTGATCAGAGAAAAATCTATAAAAAATAGTGAAAAAATAAAAAAAGTTTGATTACTACTAGTGCCTTTTGGAAAAATCAGGAAAAAATTTAGGAAAAAGAAAAAATCCAGGCTATTTGCTTGTTCTATGAGTTCTTTCCATCGTCCTTTGTTTTCACCTTGTCGCGCAAACTCTCGACACGTATTAGCCAGCACCTGTGATTTATACTTTGGAAACGGATTAAACAATCGCTAATCTGCATTCGTTAATTGCTAATCCTTGTTGTCATATTGTGTGCCTACCCATAGCTTCACATATTGTTCTGTCAGCACATGTTCATCTTGCAACTGTTACCCACGCTCAACAACAAATTGTTTCACCACTTTGGCTTTGCCCTGTTTGGTTTCATCAAAATTGCCGAAAAAATTTGGGAAAATAAAGAAAAAAAATTGTAAAAGTTTTTGCATGCTTTTCAGAGAACGTGCTGTATTTCTGTAGACCACATCCCACCTCAGTTGTAGGTGCCAATTTTTGTGGTTGCATCTTTTTTGATCCTTATTCAGAGAAAAATATAATAAAAATAGTGAAAAAATAAAAAAGTTTTGATTCCTACTAGTGCCTTTTGGAAAAATTAGGGAAAAATTCAGGAAAAAGGAAAAATCCAGGCTATTTGCTTGTTCTGTGAGTTCTTTCCATCGTCCTTTGTTTTCACCTTGTTGCGCTACGTCTTGACACGTCTTAGCAGCACCTGTGATTTGTACTTTGGATCCGGATTGAACAATCGCTAATCTGCATTCGTTAATAGCTAATCCTTGCTGTCATATTGTGTGCCCACCCATAGCTCCACATATAGGTTCATCCTAAAACTGTTACCCACGCTCAACAACAGATTGTTTCGCCACTTCGGCTTTGCCCTGTTTGGTTTCATCAAAATTGCCAAACAAATTCAGGAAAATAAAGAAAAAATGTCAAGTTTTTGCACGCTTTTCAGACAACGTGTTGTATTTCTGTAGACCACATCCCACATCAGTTGTAGGTGCCAATTTTTGTGGTTGCACCTTTTTTTGATCCTTGTTCAGAGAAAAATCTATAAAAAAATAGTGAAAAAATAAAAAAGTTTGATTCCTACTAGTGCCTTGTGGAAAATTCAGGAAAAAGAAAAAATTTAGGCTATTTGCTTGTTCTATGAGTTCTTTCCATCGTCCTTTGTTTTCACCTTGTTGCGCTACCTCTCGACACGTCTTAACCAGCACCTGTGATTTGTACTTTGGATCCGGATTGAACAATCGCTAATCTGCATTCGTTAATTGCTAATCCTTGTTGTCATATTGTGTGCCTACCCATAGCTCCACATATTCTTCTGTCAGCACAGGTTCATCTTGCAACTGTTACCCACGCTCAACAACAGATTGTTTCACCACTTTGGCTTTTCACTGTTTGGTTTCATCAAAATTGCCAAAAAAATTCGGGAAAATAAAGAAAAAAATTTTAAAAGTTTTTGCACGTTTTTCAGAGAACGTGCTGTATTTCTGTAGACCATATCCCACCTCAGTTGTAGGTTCCAATTTTTGTGGTTGCATCTTTTTTTGATCCGTATTCAGAGAAAAATATAATAAAAATAGTCAAAAAATAAAAAAGTTTGATTCCTACTAGTGTCTTTTGGAAAAATTAGGGAAAAATTTAGAAAAAAGGAAAAATCTGGGCTATTTGCTTGTTCTGTGAGTTCTTTCCATCATCCTTTGTTTTCACCTTATTGCGCTACGTTTCGACACGTCTTAGCCAGCATCTGTGATTTTACTTTGGATCCGGATTGAACAATCGATAATCTGCATTCGTTAATTGCTAATCCTTGCTGTCATATTGTGTGCCTACCCATAGCTCCACAAATTCTTCTGTCAGCACAGGTTCATCTTGCAACTGTTACCCACGCTCAACAACAGATTGTTTCACAACTTTGGCTTTTCCCTGTTTGGTTTCATCAAAATTGCCGAAAAAATTCATGAAAATAAAGAAAAAATTTGTAAAAGGTTTTGCACGCTTTTCACAGAACGTGTTGTATTTCTGTAGACCACATCCCACCTCAGTTGTAGGTGCCAATTTTTGTGGTTGCATCTTTTTTTAATCCTTGTTTAGAGAAAAATATAAAAAAATAGTGAAAAATAAAAAAGTTTGATTCCTACTAGTTTGTTTTGGAAAAATTAGGTAAAACTTCAGGAAAAAGGAAAAATTCGGGCTATTTGCTTGTTCTGTTAGTTCTTTCCATCGTCCTTTGTTTTCACCTTGTTGCGCTACATCTCGACACGTCTTAGTCAGCACCTGTGATTTATACTTTAGA
Source organism: Saccharum spontaneum (assembly GCA_022457205.1). Taxonomy (NCBI): domain Eukaryota; kingdom Viridiplantae; phylum Streptophyta; class Magnoliopsida; order Poales; family Poaceae; genus Saccharum; species Saccharum spontaneum. The sequence continues at coordinate 444,026 of CM039599.1, forward strand.
TCCGGATTGAACAATCGCTAATCTGCATTCGTTAATAGCTAATCCTTGCTGTCATATTGTGTGCCTACCCATAGCTCCACATACAGGTTCATCTTGCAACTGTTACCCACGCTCAACAACAGATTGTTTCACCACTTCGGCTTTGCCCTGTTTGGTTTCATCAAAATTGCCAAACAAATTCAGGAATATAAAGAAAAAATGTCAAGTTTTTGCACGCTTTTCAGAAAATGTGTTGTATTTCTGTAGACCATATCCCACATCAGTTGTAGGTGCCAATTTTTGTGGTTGCACCTTTTTTTGATCCTTGATCAGAGAAAAATCTATAAAAATAGTGAAAAAATAAAAAAAGTTTGATTACTACTAGTGCCTTTTGGAAAAATCAGGAAAAAATTTAGGAAAAAGAAAAAATCTAGGCTATTTGCTTGTTCTATGAGTTCTTTCCATCGTCCTTTGTTTTCACCTTGTCGCGCTACCTCTCGACACGTATTAGCCAGCACCTGTGATTTATACTTTGGAAACGGATTAAACAATCGCTAATCTGCATTCGTTAATTGCTAATCCTTGTTGTCATATTGTGTGCCTACCCATAGCTTCACATATTGTTCTGTCAGCACATGTTCATCTTGCAACTGTTACCCACGCTCAACAACAAATTGTTTCACCACTTTGGCTTTGCCCTGTTTGGTTTCATCAAAATTGCCGAAAAAATTTGGGAAAATAAAGAAAAAAAATTGTAAAAGTTTTTGCATGCTTTTCAGAGAACGTGCTGTATTTCTGTAGACCACATCCCACCTCAGTTGTACGTGCCAATTTTTGTGGTTGCATCTTTTTTGATCCTTATTCAGAGAAAAATATAATAAAAATAGTGAAAAAATAAAAAAGTTTTGATTCCTACTAGTGCCTTTTGGAAAAATTAGGGAAAAATTTAGGAAAAAGGAAAAATCTGGGCTATTTGCTTGTTCTGTGAGTTCTTTCCATCGTCCTTTGTTTTCACCTTGTTGCGCTACGTCTTGACACGTCTTAGCAGCACCTGTGATTTGTACTTTGGATCCGGATTGAACAATCGCTAATCTGCATTCGTTAATAGCTAATCCTTGCTGTCATATTGTGTGCCCACCCATAGCTCCACATATAGGTTCATCCTAAAACTGTTACCCACGCTCAACAACAGATTGTTTCGCCACTTCGGCTTTGCCCTGTTTGGTTTCATCAAAATTGCCAAACAAATTCAGGAAAATAAAGAAAAAATGTCAAGTTTTTGCACGCTTTTCAGACAACGTGTTGTATTTCTGTAGACCACATCCCACATCAGTTGTAGGTGCCAATTTTTGTGGTTGCACCTTTTTTTGATCCTTGTTCAGAGAAAAATCTATAAAAAAATAGTGAAAAAATTAAAAAGTTTGATTCCTACTAGTGCCTTGTGGAAAATTCAGGAAAAAGAAAAAATTTAGGCTATTTGCTTGTTCTATGAGTTCTTTCCATCGTCCTTTGTTTTCACCTTGTTGCGCTACCTCTCGACACGTCTTAACCAGCACCTGTGATTTGTACTTTGGATCCGGATTGAACAATCGCTAATCTGCATTCGTTAATTGCTAATCCTTGTTGTCATATTGTGTGCCTACCCATAGCTCCACATATTCTTCTGTCAGCACAGGTTCATCTTGCAACTGTTACCCACGCTCAACAACAGATTGTTTCACCACTTTGGCTTTTCACTGTTTGGTTTCATCAAAATTGCCAAAAAAATTCGGGAAAATAAAGAAAAAAATTTTAAAAGTTTTTGCACGTTTTTCAGAGAACGTGCTGTATTTCTGTAGACCATATCCCACCTCAGTTGTAGGTTCCAATTTTTGTGGTTGCATCTTTTTTTGATCCGTATTCAGAGAAAAATATAATAAAAATAGTCAAAAAATAAAAAAGTTTGATTCCTACTAGTGTCTTTTGGAAAATTTAGGGAAAAATTTAGAAAAAAGGAAAAATCTGGGCTATTTGCTTGTTCTGTGAGTTCTTTCCATCATCCTTTGTTTTCACCTTATTGCGCTACGTTTCGACACGTCTTAGCCAGCATCTGTGATTTTACTTTGGATCCGGATTGAACAATCGATAATCTGCATTCGTTAATTGCTAATCCTTGCTGTCATATTGTGTGCCTACCCATAGCTCCACAAATTCTTCTGTCAGCACAGGTTCATCTTGCAACTGTTACCCACGCTCAACAACAGATTGTTTCACAACTTTGGCTTTTCCCTGTTTGGTTTCATCAAAATTGCCGAAAAAATTCATGAAAATAAAGAAAAAATTTGTAAAAGGTTTTGCACGCTTTTCACAGAACGTGTTGTATTTCTGTAGACCACATCCCACCTCAGTTGTAGGTGCCAATTTTTGTGGTTGCATCTTTTTTTAATCCTTGTTTAGAGAAAAATATAAAAAAATAGTGAAAAATAAAAAAGTTTGATTCCTACTAGTGTGTTTTGGAAAAATTAGGTAAAACTTCAGGAAAAAGGAAAAATCCGGGCTATTTGCTTGTTCTGTTAGTTCTTTCCATCGTCCTTTGTTTTCACCTTGTTGCGCTACATCTCGACACGTCTTAGTCAGCACCTGTGATTTATACTTTAGATCCGGATTGAACAATCGCTAATCTGCATTCGTTAATAGCTAATCCTTGCTGTCATATTGTGTGCCTACCCATAGCTCCACATACAGGTTCATCTTGCAACTGTTACCCACGCTCAACAACAGATTGTTTCACCACTTCGGCTTTGCCCTGTTTGGTTTCATCAAAATTGCCAAACAAATTTAGGAATATAAAGAAAAAATGTCAAGTTTTTGCACGCTTTTCAGAAAATGTGTTGTATTTCTGTAGACCACATCCCACATCAGTTGTAGGTGCCAATTTTTGTGGTTGCACCTTTTTTTGATCCTTGATCAGAGAAAAATCTATAAAAAATAGTGAAAAAATAAAAAAAGTTTGATTACTACTAGTGCCTTTTGGAAAAATCAGGAAAAAATTTAGGAAAAAGAAAAAATCCAGGCTATTTGCTTGTTCTATGAGTTCTTTCCATCGTCCTTTGTTTTCACCTTGTCGCGCTACCTCTCGACACGTATTAGCCAGCACCTGTGATTTATACTTTGGAAACGGATTAAACAATCGCTAATCTGCATTCGTTAATTGCTAATCCTTGTTGTCATATTGTGTGCCTACCCATAGCTTCACATATTGTTCTGTCAGCACATGTTCATCTTGCAACTGTTACCCACGCTCAACAACAAATTGTTTCACCACTTTGGCTTTGCCCTGTTTGGTTTCATCAAAATTGCCGAAAAAATTTGGGAAAATAAAGAAAAAAAATTGTAAAAGTTTTTGCATGCTTTTCAGAGAAAGTGCTGTATTTCTGTAGACCACATCCCACCTCAGTTGTAGGTGCCAATTTTTGTGGTTGCATCTTTTTTGATCCTTATTCAGAGAAAAATATAATAAAAATAGTGAAAAAATAAAAAAGTTTTGATTCCTACTAGTGCCTTTTGGAAAAATTAGGGAAAAATTCAGGAAAAAGGAAAAATCCGGGCTATTTGCTTGTTCTGTGAGTTCTTTCCATCGTCCTTTGTTTTCACCTTGTTGCGCTACGTCTTGACACGTCTTAGCAGCACCTGTGATTTGTACTTTGGATCCGGATTGAACAATCGCTAATCTGCATTCGTTAATAGCTAATCCTTGCTGTCATATTGTGTGCCCACCCATAGCTCCACATATAGGTTCATCCTAAAACTGTTACCCACGCTCAACAACAGATTGTTTCGCCACTTCGGCTTTGCCCTGTTTGGTTTCATCAAAATTGCCAAACAAATTCAGGAAAATAAAGAAAAAATGTCAAGTTTTTGCACGCTTTTCAGACAACGTGTTGTATTTCTGTAGACCACATCCCACATCAGTTGTAGGTGCCAATTTTTGTGGTTGCACCTTTTTTTGATCCTTGTTCAGAGAAAAATCTATAAAAAAATAGTGAAAAAATAAAAAAGTTTGATTCCTACTAGTGCCTTGTGGAAAATTCAGGAAAAAGAAAAAATTTAGGCTATTTGCTTGTTCTATGAGTTCTTTCCATCGTCCTTTGTTTTCACCTTGTTGCGCTACCTCTCGACACGTCTTAACCAGCACCTGTGATTTGTACTTTGGATCCGGATTGAACAATCGCTAATCTGCATTCGTTAATTGCTAATCCTTGTTGTCATATTGTGTGCCTACCCATAGCTCCACATATTCTTCTGTCAGCACAGGTTCATCTTGCAACTGTTACCCACGCTCAACAACAGATTGTTTCACCACTTTGGCTTTTCACTGTTTGGTTTCATCAAAATTGCCAAAAAAATTCGGGAAAATAAAGAAAAAAATTTTAAAAGTTTTTGCACGTTTTTCAGAGAACGTGCTGTATTTCTGTAGACCATATCCCACCTCAGTTGTAGGTTCCAATTTTTGTGGTTGCATCTTTTTTTGATCCGTATTCAGAGAAAAATATAATAAAAATAGTCAAAAAATAAAAAAGTTTGATTCCTACTAGTGTCTTTTGGAAAATTTAGGGAAAAATTTAGAAAAAAGGAAAAATCTGGGCTATTTGCTTGTTCTGTGAGTTCTTTCCATCATCCTTTGTTTTCACCTTATTGCGCTACGTTTCGACACGTCTTAGCCAGCATCTGTGATTTTACTTTGGATCCGGATTGAACAATCGATAATCTGCATTCGTTAATTGCTAATCCTTGCTGTCATATTGTGTGCCTACCCATAGCTCCACAAATTCTTCTGTCAGCACAGGTTCATCTTGCAACTGTTACCCACGCTCAACAACAGATTGTTTCACAACTTTGGCTTTTCCCTGTTTGGTTTCATCAAAATTGCCGAAAAAATTCATGAAAATAAAGAAAAAATTTGTAAAAGGTTTTGCACGCTTTTCACAGAACGTGTTGTATTTCTGTAGACCACATCCCACCTCAGTTGTAGGTGCCAATTTTTGTGGTTGCATCTTTTTTTAATCCTTGTTTAGAGAAAAATATAAAAAAATAGTGAAAAATAAAAAAGTTTGATTCCTACTAGTGTGTTTTGGAAAAATTAGGTAAAACTTCAGGAAAAAGGAAAATCCGGGCTATTTGCTTGTTCTGTTAGTTCTTTCCATCGTCCTTTGTTTTCACCTTGTTGCGCTACATCTCGACACGTCTTAGTCAGCACCTGTGATTTATACTTTAGATCCGGATTGAACAATCGCTAATCTGCATTCGTTAATAGCTAATCCTTGCTGTCATATTGTGTGCCTACCCATAGCTCCACATACAGGTTCATCTTGCAACTGTTACCCACGCTCAACAACAGATTGTTTCACCACTTCGGCTTTGCCCTGTTTGGTTTCATCAAAACTGCCAAACAAATTCAGGAATATAAAGAAAAAATGTCAAGTTTTTGCACGCTTTTCAGAAAATGTGTTGTATTTCTGTAGACCACATCCCACATCAGTTGTAGGTGCCAATTTTTGTGGTTGCACCTTTTTTTGATCCTTGATCAGAGAAAAATCTATAAAAAATAGTGAAAAAATAAAAAAGTTTGATTACTACTAGTGCCTTTTGGAAAAATTAGGAAAAAATGTAGGAAAAAGAAAAAATCCAGGCTATTTGCTTGTTCTATGAGTTCTTTCCATCGTCCTTTGTTTTCACCTTGTCGCGCTACCTCTCGACACGTATTAGCCAGCACCTGTGATTTATACTTTGGATCCGGATTGAACAATCGCGAATCTGCATTCGTTAATTGCTAATCCTTGTTGTCATATTGTGTGCCTACCCATAGCTCCACATATTCTTCTGTCAGCACAGGTTCATCTTGCAACTGTTACCCACGCTCAACAAACAGATTGTTTCGCCACTTAGGCTTTGCCCTGTTTGGTTTCATCAAAATTGCCAAACAAATTCAGGAAAATAAAAAAAAATGTCAAGTTTTTGCACGCTTTTCAGACAACGTGTTGTATTTCTGTAGACCACATCCCACATTAGTTGTAGGTGCCAATTTTTGTGGTTGCACCTTTTTTGATCCTTATTAAGAGAAAAATATAATAAAAATAGTGAAAAAAATAAAAAACTTTGATTCCTACTAGTGCCTTTTGGAAAAATCAGGAAAAAATTCAGGAAAAAGAAAAAATCCGAGCTATTTGCTTGTTCTGTGAGTTCTTTCCATCGTTCTTTATTTTCACCTTGTAGCGCTACGTCTCGACACGTCTTAGCCAGCACCTGTGATTTGTACTTTGGATCCAGATTGAACAATCGCTAATCTGCATTCGTTAATTGCTAATCCTTGTTGTCAGATTGTGTGCCTTCCCATAGCTCCACATATTCTTCTGTCAGCACAGGTTCATCTTGCAACTGTTACCCACGCTCAACAACAGATTGTTTCACCACTTTGGCTTTGCCCTGTTTGGTTTCATCAAAATTGCCAAAGAAATTTGGGAAAATAAAGAAAAAAATTGTAAAAGTTTTTGCACGCTTTTCAGAGAACGTGCTGTATTTCTATAGACCACATCCCACCTCAGTTGTAGTGCCAATTTTTGTGGTTGCATCTTTTTTTGATCCTTATTCAGAGAAAAATATAATAAAAATAGTGAAAAAATAAAAAAGTTTGATTCCTACTACTGCCTTTTGGAAAAATCAGGAAAAAATTCAGGAAAAAGAAATAATCCAGGCTATTTGCTTGTTCTATGAGTTCTTTCCAT
>CM039599.1:450865-583129 GCA_022457205.1 Saccharum spontaneum
ACGTGTCGAGACGTAGCGCAACAAAGTTAAAACAAAGGACGATGGAAAGAACTTACAGAACAAGCAGATAGTCTAGATTTTTCATTTTTCTTGTTTTTTCCCGGAATTTTCCAAAAGGCACTAGTAGGAATCAATTTTTTTTAGTTTTTAAATATTTTTTTTATTTTTCTATGAACAAGGATCAAAAAAGATGCAACCACAAAAATTAGCACCCACAACTGAGGTGGGACGTGGTCTACAGAAGTACAGCACGTTCTCTTAAAAGCGTGCAAGAACTTTGACAATTTTTTTTCTTTATTTTCCTGAATTTTTTTGGCAATTTTGATGAGACCAAACAGGGCAAAGCCAAAGTGGTGAAACAATATGTTGTTGAGCGTGGGTAACAGTTGCAAGATGAACCTGTGCTGACAGAAGAATATGTGGAGGTATGGGTAGGCAAACAATATGACAGCAAGAATTAGCAATTAACGAATGCAGATTAGCGATTGTTCAATCTAGATCCAAAGTACAAATCACAGGTGCTGGCTAAGACGTGTCGAGACTTAGCGCAACAAGGTGAAAACAAAGGACGATGGAAACAACTCACAGAACAAGTAGATAGTCCAAATTTTTCCTTTTTCCTAAATTTTTCCCGGAATTTTCCAAAAGGCACTAGTAGGAATCAAATTTTTTTATTTTTTCACTATTTTTTATATTTTTCTCTAAACAAGGATCAAAAAAGATGCAACCACAAAAATTAGCACCTACAACTGAGGTGGGATGTGATCTACAGAAATACAGCACGTTCTCTGAAAAGCGTTCAAAAACTTTGATAATTTTTTTCTTTATTTTCCTGATTTTTTTGGTAATTTTGATGAAACCAAACAGGGCAAAGCCAAAGTGGTGAAACAATCTGTTGTTGAGCGTGGGTAACATTTGCAAGATGAACCTGTGCTGATAGAAGAATATGTGGAGCTATGGGTAGGCACATAATATGACAGCAATGATTAGCAATTAACGAATGCAGATTAGCGATTGTTCAATCCGGATGTAAAGTATAAATCACAGGTGCTGGCTAAGACGTGTCGAGACGTAGCGCAAAAAAGTTAAAACAAAGGATGATGGAAAGAACTTACACAACAAGCAGATAGTCTAGATTTTTCATTTTTCCTGTTTTTTCCCGGAATTTTCAAATAGGCACTAGTAGGAATCAAATTTTTTTTTATTTTTTAAATATTTTTTTATTTTTCTATGAACAAGGACAAAAAAAGATGCAACCACAAAAATTAGCACCTACAACTGAGGTGGGACGTGGTCTACAGAATTACAGCACGTTCTCTTAAAAGCGTGCAAGAACTTTGACAATTTTTTTCTTTATTTTCCTGAATTTTTTTGGCAATTTTGATGAAACCAAACAGGGCAAAGCCAAAGTGGTGAAACAATATGTTGTTGAGCATGGGTAAGAGTTGCAAGATGAACTTGTGCTGACAGAAGAATATGTGGAGGTATGGGTAGGCACCCAATATGACAGCAAGAATTAGCAATTAACGATTACAGATTAGCGATTGTTCAATCCGGATCCAAAGTACAAATCACAGGTGCTGGCTAAGACGTGTCGAGACGTAGCGCAACAAGGTGAAAACAAAGGACGATGGAAAGAACTCACAGAACAGGCAGATAGTCCGGATTTTTCCTTTTTCCTGATTTTTTCCTGGAATTTTTCGAAAGGCACCAGTTGGAATCAAATTTTTTTTATTTTTTAAATATTTTTTTTATTTTTCTATGAACAAGGATAAAAAAGATGCAACCACAAAAATTAGCACCTACAACTGAGGTGGGACGTGGTCTACAGAAGTACAGCACGTTCTCTTAAAAGCGTGCAAGAACTTTGACAATTTTTTTTTATTTTCCTGAATTTTTTTGGCAATTTTGATGAAACCAAACAGGGCAAAGCCAAAGTGGTGAAACAATATGTTGTTGAGCATGGGTAACAGTTGCAAGATAAACCTGTGCTGACAGAAGAATATGTGGAGGTATGGGTAGGCACCCAATATGACATCAAGAATTAGCAATTAACGAATACAGATTAGCGATTGTTCAATCTGGATCCAAAGTACAAATCACAGGTGCTGGCTAAGACGTGTCGAGACGTAGCGCAACAAGGTGAAAACAAAGGACGACAGAAAGAACTCACAGAACAAGCAGATAGTCTGGATTTTTCCCTCTTCCTGAATTTTTCCTAGAATTCTCCAAAAGGCACTAGTAGGAATCAAATTTTTTTTATTTTTTCACTAATTTTTTATATTTTTCTCTGAACAAGGATCAAAAAAGATGCAAGCACAAAAATTGGCACCTACAACTGAGGTGGAATGTGGTCTACAGAAATACAGCACATTCTCTGAAAAGCGTGCAAAAACTTTGACAATTTTTTTTCTTTATTTTCCTGAATTTTTTTGGCAATTTTGATGGAACCAAACAGGGCAAAGCCAAAGTGGTGAAACAATCTGTTGTTGAGCGTGGGTAACAGTTGCAAGATGAACCTGTGCTGATAGAAGAATATGTGGAGCTATGGGTAGGCACACAATATGACAGCAAGGATTAGCAATTAACGAATACAGATTAGCGATTGTTCAATCCGGATGTAAAGTACAAATCACAGGTGCTGGCTAAGACGTGTCGAGACGTAGCGCAACAAAGTTAAAACAAAGGACGACGGAAACAACTTACAGAACTAGCAGATAGTCTAGATTTTTCATTTTTCTTGTTTTTTCCCGGAATTTTCCAAAAGGCACTAGTAGGAATCAATTTTTTTTTATTTTTTAAATATTTTTTATTTTTCTATGAACAAGGATCAAAAAAGATGCAACCACAAAAATTAGCACCTACAACTGAGGTGGGACGTGGTCTACAGAAGTACAGCACGTTCTCTTAAAAGCGTGCAAGAACTTTGATAATTTTTTTTCTTTATTTTCCTGAATTTTTTTTTGGCAATTTTGATGAAACCAAACAGGGCAAAGCCGAAGTGGTGAAACAATATGTTGTTGAGCGTGGGTAACAGTTGCAAGATGAACCTGTGCTGACAGAAGAATATGTGGAGGTATGGGTAGGCAAACAATATGACAGCAAGAATTAGCAATTAACGAATGCAGATTAGCGATTGTTCAATCCGGATCCAAAGTACAAATCACAGGTGCTGGCTAAGACGTGTCGAGACGTAGCGCAACAAGGTGAAAACAAAGGATGATGGAAAGAACTCACAGAACAAGCAGATAGTCCGGATTTTTCATTTTTCCTGAATTTTCCAAAAGGCACTAGTAGGAATCAAATTTTTTTTATTTTTTCACTATTTTTTTATATTTTTCTCTGAACAAGGATCAAAAAAGATGCAAGCACAAAAATTGGCACCTACAACTGAGGTGGAATGTGGTCTACAGAAATACAGCACATTCTCTGAAAAGCGTGCAAAAACTTTGACAATTTTTTTTCTTTATTTTCCTGAATTTTTTTGGCAATTTTGATGGAACCAAACAGGGCAAAGCCAAAGTGGTGAAACAATCTGTTGTTGAGCGTGGGTAACAGTTGCAAGATGAACCTGTGCTGATAGAAGAATATGTGGAGCTATGGGTAGGCACACAATATGACAGCAAGGATTAGCAATTAACGAATACAGATTAGCGATTGTTCAATCCGGATGTAAAGTACAAATCACAGGTGCTGGCTAAGACGTGTCGAGACGTAGCGCAACAAAGTTAAAACAAAGGACGACGGAAACAACTTACAGAACTAGCAGATAGTCTAGATTTTTCATTTTTCTTGTTTTTTCCCGGAATTTTCCAAAAGGCACTAGTAGGAATCAAATTTTTTTTATTTTTTAAATATTTTTTATTTTTCTATGAACAAGGATCAAAAAAGATGCAACCACAAAAATTAGCACCTACAACTGAGGTGGGACGTGGTCTACAGAAGTACAGCACGTTCTCTTAAAAGCGTGCAAGAACTTTGATAATTTTTTTTCTTTATTTTCCTGAATTTTTTTTGGCAATTTTGATGAGACCAAACAGGGCAAAGCCAAAGTGGTGAAACAATATGTTGTTGAGCGTGGGTAACAGTTGCAAGATGAACCTGTGCTGACAGAAGAATATGTGGAGGTATGGGTAGGCAAACAATATGACAGCAAGAATTAGCAATTAACGAATGCAGATTAGCGATTGTTCAATCCGGATCCAAAGTACAAATCACAGGTGCTGGCTAAGACGTGTCGAGACGTAGCGCAACAAGGTGAAAACAAAGGATGATGGAAAGAACTCACAGAACAAGCAGATAGTCCGGATTTTTCATTTTTCCTGAATTTTCCAAAAGGCACTAGTAGGAATCAAATTTTTTTTATTTTTTCACTATTTTTTTATATTTTTCTCTGAACAAGGATAAAAAAGATGCAACCACAAAAATTGGCACCTACAACTGAGGTGGGATGTGGTCTACAGAAATACAGGACGTTCTCTGAAAAGCATGCAAAAACTTTGATTATTTTTTTTTCAATATTTTCCTAATTTTTTTTGGCAATTTTGAGGAAACCAAACAGGGCAAAGCCAAACTGGTGAAACAATATGTTGCTGAGCGTGGGTAACAGTTGCAAGATGAACATGTGGTGACAGAAGAATATATGGAGCTATGGGTAGGCACACAATATGATAGCAAGGATTACCAATTAACGAATGCAGATTAGCGATTGTTCAATCCAAATGTAAAGTACAAATCACAGGTGCTGGCTAAGACGTGTCGAGACGTAGCGCAACAAGGTTAAAACAAAGGATGATGGAAAGAACTTACAGAACAAGCAGATAGTCTGGATTTTTCCTTTTTCCTGATTTTTTCCTAGAATTTTCCAAAAGGCACTAGTAGGAATCAAATTTATTTCATTCTTTAAATATTTTTTTTATATTTTTCTCTAAAAAAGGATCCAAAAAGATGCAACCACAAAAATTAGCACCTACAACTGAGGTGGGATGTGGTCTACAGAAATACAGCACGTTCTCTGAAAAGCGTTCAAAAACTTTGACAATTTTTTTCTTTATTTTCCTGATTTTTTTGGTAATTTTGATGAAACCAAACAGGGCAAAGCCAAAGTGGTGAAACAATCTGTTGTTGAGCGTGGGTAACAGTTGCCAGATGAACCTGTGCTGACAGAAGAATATGTGGAGCTATGGGTAGGCACACAACATGACAGCAAGGATTAGCAATTAACGAATACAGATTAGCGATAGTTCAATCCGGATGTAAAGTACAAATCATAGGTGCTGGCTAAGACGTGTCGAGATGTAGCGCAACAAAGTTAAAACAAAGGACGATGGAAAGAACTTACAGAACAAGCAAATAGTCTAGATTTTTCGTTTTTCTTGTTTTTTCCCGGAATTTTCCAAAAGGCACTAGTAGGAATCAAAATTTTTTTATTTTTTAAATATTTTTTATATTTTTCTATGAACAAGGATCAAAAAGATGCAACCACAAAAATTAGCACCTACAACTGAGGTGGGACGTGGCCTACAGAAGTACAACACGTTCTCTTAAAAGCGTGCAAGAACTTTGACAATTTTTTTTCTTTATTTTCCTGATTTTTTTTTCAATTTTAATGAAACCAAACAGGGCAAAGCCAAAGTGGTGAAACAATATGTTGTTGAGCGTGGGTAACAGTTGCAAGATGAACCTGTGCTGACAAAAGAATATGTGGAGTTATGGGTAGGCAAACAATATGACAGTAAGAATTAGCAATTAACGAATGCAGATTAGCGATTGTTCAATCCGGATCCAAAGTACAAATCACAGGTGCTGGCTAAGATGTGTCGAGACATAGCGCAACAAGGTGAAAACAAAGGATGATGGAAAGAACCCACAGAACAAGAAGATAGTCCGGATTTTTCCTTTTTCCTGAATTTCTCCAAGAATTTTCCAAAAGGCACTAGTAGGAATCAAATTTTTTTTATTTTTTCACTATTTTTTTATATTTTTCTCTGAACAAGGATCAAAAAAGATGCAACCACAAAAATTGGCACCTACAACTGAGGTGGGATGTGGTCTACAGAAATACAGGACGTTCTCTGAAAAGCGTGCAAAAACTTTGATAATTTTTTTCATTATTTTTCTAAATTTTTTTGGCAATTTTGAGTAAACCAAACAGGGCAAAGCCAAACTGGTGAAACAATATGTTGCTGAGTGTGGGTAACAGTTGCAAGATGAACATGTGGTGACAGAAGAATATGTGGAGCTATGGGTAGGCACACAATATGATACCAAGGATTACCAATTAACGAATGCAGATTAGCGATTGTTTAATCCGGATGTAAAGTACAAATCACAGGTGCTGGCTAAGATGTGTCGAGACGTAGCGCAACAAGGTTAAAACAAAGGACGATGGAAAGAAATTACAGAACTAGCAGATAGTCCGGATTTTTCCTTTTTCCTGATTTTTTCCTGGAATTTTCCAAAAGGCACCAGTAGGAATCAAATTTATTTTATTTTTTAAATATTTTTTTATATTTTTCTCTGAACAAGGATCAAAAAAGATGCAACCATAAAAATTAGCACCTACAACTGGGGTGGGACGTGGTCTACAGAAGTACAACACGTTCTCTAAAATCGTGCAAGAACTTTGACAATTTTTTTTCTTTATTTTCCTGAATTTTGTTGGCAATTTTGATGAAACCAAACAGGGCAAAGCCAAAGTGGTGAAACAATCTGTTGTTGAGCGTGGGTAACAGTTGCAAGATGAACCCGTGCTGACAGAAGAATATGTGGAGCTATGGGTAGGCACACAATATGACAGCAAGAATTAGCAATTAACGAATGCAGATTAGTGATTGTTCAATCCGGATCCAAAGTACAAATCACAGGTGCTGGCTTAGACGTGTCGAGACGTAGTGCAACAAGGTGAAAACAAAGGACGATGGAAACAACTCACAGAACAAGCAGATAGTCCAAATTTTTCCTTTTTCCTGAATTTTTCCCGGAATTTTCCAAAAGGCACTAGTAGGAATCAAATTTTATTATTTTTTCACTATTTTTTATATTTTTCTCTAAAAAAGGATAAAAAAAGATGCAACCACAAAAATTAGCACCTACAACTGAGGTGGGATGTGGTCTACAGAAATACAGCACGTTCTCTGAAAAGCGTTCAAAAACTTTGATAATTTTTTTCTTTATTTTCCTGATTTTTTGGTAATTTTGATGAAACCAAACAGGGCAAAGTCAAAGTGGTGAAACAATCTGTTGTTGAGCGTGGGTAACAGTTGCAAGATGAACCTGTGCTGACAGAAGAATATGTGGAGCTATGGGTAGGCACACAATATGACAGCAAGGATTTGCAATTAACGAATACAGATTAGCGATTGTTCAATCCGGCTGTAAAGTACAAATCACAGGTGCTGGCTAAGACGTGTCGAGACGTAGCGCAAAAAATTTAAAACAAAGGACTATGGAAAGAACTTACACAACAAGCAGACAGTCTAGATTTTTCATTTTTCCTGTTTTTTGTCGAAATTTTCCAAAAGGCACTAGTAGGAATCAAATTTTATTTATTTTTTAAATTTTTTTTATTTTTCTATGAACAAGGATAAAAAAGATGCAACCACAAAAATTAGCACCCACAACTGAGGTGGGACGTGGTCTACAGAAGTACAGCACGTTCTCTTAAAAGCGTGCAAGAACTTTGAGAAATTTTTTTCTTTATTTTCCTGAATTTTGTTGGCAATTTTGATGAAACCAAACAGGGCAAAGCCAAAGTGGTGAAACAATCTGTTGTTGAGCGTGGGTAACAGTTGCAAGATGAACCCGTGCTGACAGAAGAATATGTGGAGCTATGGGTAGGCACACAATATGACAGCAAGAATTAGCAATTAACGAATGCAGATTAGTGATTGTTCAATCCGGATCCAAAGTACAAATCACAGGTGCTGGCTTAGACGTGTCGAGACGTAGTGCAACAAGATGAAAACAAAGGACGATGGAAATAACTCACAGAACAAGCAGATAGTCCAAATTTTTCCTTTTTCCTGAATTTTTCCCTGAATTTTCCAAAAGGCACTAGTAGGAATCAAATTTTATTATTTTTTCACTATTTTTTATATTTTTCTCTAAAAAAGGATCAAAAAAGATGCAACCACAAAAATTAGCACCTACAACTGAGGTGGGATGTGGTCTACAGAAATACAGCACGTTCTCTGAAAAGCGTTCAAAAACTTTGATAATTTTTTTATTTGTTTTCCTGATTTTTTGGTAATTTTGATGAAACCAAACAGGGCAAAGCCAAAGTGGTGAAACAATCTGTTGTTGAGCGTGGGTAACAGTTGCAAGATGAACCTGTGCTGACAGAAGAATATGTGGAGCTATGGGTAGGCACACAATATGACAGCAAGGATTTGCAATTAACGAATACAGATTAGCGATTGTTCAATCCGGCAGATAGTCTGGATTTTTCCTTTTTCCTGATTTTTTCCTAGAATTTTCCAAAAGGCACTAGTAGGAATCAAATTTATTTCAATCTTTAAATATTTTTTTATATTTTTCTCTAAAAAAGGATCCAAAAAGATGCAACCACAAAAATTAGCACCTACAACTGAGGTGGGATGTGGTCTACAGAAATACAGCAGGTTCTCTGAAAAGCGTTCAAAAACTTTGATAATTTTTTTCTTTATTTTCCTGATTTTTTTGGTAATTTTGATGAAACCAAACAGGGCAAAGCCAAAGTGGTGAAACAATCTGTTGTTGAGCGTGGGTAACAGTTGCCAGATGAACCTATGCTGACAGAAGAATATGTGGAGCTATGGGTAGGCACACAACATGACAGCAAGAATTAGCAATTAACGAATACAGATTAGCGATTGTTCAATCCGGATGTAAAGTACAAATCACAGGTGCTGGCTAAGACGTGTCGAGACGTAGCGCAACAAAGTTAAAACAAAAGACGATGGAAAGAACTTACAGAACGAGCAGATAGTCTAGATTTTTCGTTTTTCTTGTTTTTTCCCGGAATTTTGCAAAAGGCACTAGTAGGAATCAAAATTTTTTTATTTTTTAAATATTTTTTATATTTTTCTATGAACAAGGATCAAAAAGATGCAACCACAAAAATTAGCACCTACAACTGAGGTGGGACGTGGTCTACAGAAGTACAGCACGTTCTCTAAAAAGCGTGCAAGAACTTTGACAATTTTTTTTCTTTATTTTCCTGAATTTTTTTGGCAATTTTAATGAAACCAAACAGGGCAAAGCCAAAGTGGTGAAACAATATGTTGTTGAGCATGGGTAACAATTGCAAGATGAACCTGTGCTGACAAAAGAATATGTGGAGTTATGGGTAGGCAAACAATATGACAGTAAGAATTAGCAATTAACGAATGCAGATTAGCGATTGTTCAATCCGGATCCAAAGTACAAATCACATGTGCTGGCTAAGACGTGTCGAGACGTAGCGCAACAAGGTGAAAACAAAGGATGATGGAAAGAACTCACAGAACAAGAAGATAGTCCGGATTTTTCCTTTTTCCTGAATTTTTCCAAGAATTTTCCAAAAGGCACTAGTAGGAATCAATTTTTTTTATTTTTTCACTATTTTTTTATATTTTTCTCTGAACAAGGATCAAAAAAGATGCAACCACAAAAATTGGCACCTACAACTGAGGTGGGATGTGGTCTACAGAAATACAGGACGTTCTCTGAAATGCGTGCAAAAACTTTGATAATTTTTTTTCATTATTTTTCTAAATTTTTTTGGCAATTTTGAGTAAACCAAACAGGGCAAAGCCAAACTGGTGAAACAATATGTTGCTGAGTGTGGGTAACAGTTGCAAGATGAACATGTGGTGACAGAAGAATATGTGGAGCTATGGGTAGACACACAATATGATACCAAGGATTACCAATTAACGAATGCAGATTAGCGATTGTTTAATCCGGATGTAAAGTACAAATCACAGGTGCTGGCTAAGACGTGTCGAGACGTAGCGCAACAAGGTTAAAACAAAGGACGATGGAAAGAAATTACAGAACTAGCAGATAGTCCGGATTTTTCCTTTTTCCTGATTTTTTCCTGGAATTTTCCAAAAGGCACCAGTAGGAATCAAATTTATTTTATTTTTTAAATATTTTTTTATATTTTTCTCTGAACAAGGATCAAAAAAGATGCAACCATAAAAATTAGCACCTACAACTGGGGTGGGACGTGGTCTACAGAAGTACAGCACGTTCTCTAAAATCGTGCAAGAACTTTGACAATTTTTTTTCTTTATTTTCTTGAATTTTGTTGGCAATTTTGATGAAACCAAACAGGGCAAAGCCAAAGTGGTGAAACAATTTGTTGTTGAGCGTGGGTAACAGTTGCAAGATGAACCCGTGCTGACAGAAGAATATGTGGAGCTATGGGTAGGCACACAATATGACAGCAAGAATTAGCAATTAACGAATGCAGATTAGTGATTGTTCAATCCGGATCCAAAGTACAAATCACAGGTGCTGGCTTAGACGTGTCGAGACGTAGTGCAACAAGGTGAAAACAAAGGACGATGGAAACAACTCACAGAACAAGCAGATTGTCCAAATTTTTCCTTTTTCCTGAATTTTTCCCAGAATTTTCCAAAAGGCACTAGTAGGAATCAAATTTTATTATTTTTTCACTATTTTTTATATTTTTCTCTAAAAAAGGATCAAAAAAGATGCAACCACAAAAATTAGCACCTACAACTGAGGTGGGATGTGGTCTACAGAAATACAGCACGTTCTCTGAAAAGCGTTCAAAAACTTTTATAATTTTTTTCTTTATTTTCCTGATTTTTTGGTAATTTTGATGAAACCAAACAGGGCAAAGCCAAAGTGGTGAAACAATCTATTGTTGAGCGTGGGTAACAGTTGCAAGATGAACCTGTGCTGACAGAAGAATATGTGGAGCTATGGGTAGGCACACAATATGACAGCAAGGATTTGCAATTAACGAATACAGATTAGCGATTGTTCAATCCGGATGTAAAGTACAAATCACAGGTGCTGGCTAAGACGTGTCGAGACGTAGCGTAACAAAGTTAAAACAAAGGACGATGGAAATAACTTACAGAACAAGCAGATAGTCCAGATTTTTCCTTTTTCCAGATTTTTTCCTGGAATTTTCCAAAAGGCACTAGTAGGAATCAAATTTTTTTATTTTTTAAATATCTTTTTTATATTTTTGTATGAACAAGGATAAGAAAAGATGCAACCACAAAAATTAGCACCTACAACTGAGGTGGGACGTGGTCTACAGAAGTACAGCACGTTCTCTAAAAAGCGTGCAAGAACTTTGACAATTTTTTTCTTTATTTTCCTTAATTTTTTCGGCAATTTTGATGAAACCAAACAGAGCAAAGCCAAAGTGGTGAAACAATCTGTTGTTGAGCGTGGGTAACAGTTGCAAGATGAACCTGTGCTGACAGAAGAATATGTGGAGGTATGGGTAGGCACACAATATGACAGCAAGAATTAGCAATTAACAAATACAGATTAACGATTGTTCAATCCGGATCCAAAGTACAAATCACAGGTGCTGGCTAAGACGTGTCGAGACGTAGCGCAACAAGGTGAAAACAAAGGACGATGGAAAGAACTCACAGAACAAGCAGATAGTCCAGATTTTTCCTTTTTCCTGAATTTTTCGCAGAATTTTCCAAAAGGCACTAGTAGGAATCAAATTTTTTTTATTTTTTCACTATTTTTTTATATTTTTCTCTGAACAAGGATCAAAAAAGATGCAACCACAAAAATTGGCACCTACAACTGAGGTGGGATGTGGTCTACAGAAATACAGCACGTTCTCTGAAAAGGGTGCAAAAACTTTGACAATTTTTTTTCTTTATTTTCCTGAATTTTTTTGGCAATTTCGATGAAACCAAACAGGGCAAAGCCAAACTGGTGAAACAATCTGTTGTTAAGCGTGGGTAACAGTTGCAAGATGAACATGTGGTGACAGAAGAATATGTGGAGCTATGGGTAGGCACATAATATGACAGTAAGAATTAGCAATTAACGAATGCATATTAGCGATTGTTCAATCCGGATCCAAAGTACAAATCACAGGTGCTGGCTTAGATGTGTCGAGACGTAGCGCAACAAGGTGGAAACAAAGGACGATGGAAACAACTCACAGAACAAGCAGATAGTCCAGATTTTTCCTTTTTCCCGAATTTTTCTTGTAATTTTCCAAAAGGCACTAGTAGGAATCAAATTTTTTTATTTTTTTACTATTTTTTATATTTTTCTCTAAACAAGGATCAAAAAAGATGCAACCACAAAAATTAGCACCTACAACTGAGGTGGGATATGGTCTACAGAAATACAGCACGTTCTCTGAAAAGCGTTCAAAAACTTTGATAATTTTTTTCTTTATTTTCCTGATTTTTTTGGCAATTTTGATGAAACCAAACAGGGCAAAGCCAAAGTGGTGAAACAATCTGTTGTTGAGCGTGGGTAACAGTTGCAAGATGAACCTGTGCTGACAGAAGAATATGTGGAGCTATGGGTAGGCACACAATATGACAGCAAGGATTAGCAATTAACGAATGCAGATTAGCGATTGTTCAATCCGGATGTAAAGTACAAATCACAGGTGCTGGCTAAGACGTGTCGAGACGTAGCGCAACAAAGTTAAAACAAAGGACGATGGAAAGAACTTACAGAACAAGCAGATAGTCCGAATTTTTCCTTTTTCCTGATTTTTCTCGGAATTTTCCAAAAGGCACCAGTAGGAATCAAATTTTTTTTTATTTTTTAAATATTTTTTTATATTTTTCTCCGAACAAGGATCAAAAAAGATGCATCCCCAAAAATTAGCACCTACAACTGTGGTGGGACGTGGTCTACAGAAGTACAACACGTTCTCTAAAAAGCGTGCAAGAACTTTGATAATTTTTTTCTTTATTTTCCAGAATTTTTTTTGCAATTTTGATGAAACCAAACAGGGCAAAGCCAAAGTGTTGAAACAATCTATTGTTGAGCGTGGGTAACAGTTGCAAGATGAACCTGTGCTGACAGAAGAATATGTGGAGCTATGGGTAGGCACATAATATGACAGTAAGAATTAGCAATTAACTAATGCAGATTAGCGATTGTTCAATCCGGATCCAAAGTACAAATCACAGGTGCTGGCTTAGACGTGTCGAGACATAGCGGAACAAGGTGGAAACAAAGGACGATGGAAACAACTCACAGAACAAGTAGATAGTCCAGATTTTTCCTTTTTCCTGAATTTTTCTCGGAATTTTCCAAAGGCACTAGTAGGAATCAAATTTTTTTATTTTTTCACTATTTTTTATATTTTTCTCTGAACAAGGATCAAAAAGGATGCAACCACAAAAATTAGCACCTACAACTAAGGTGGGATGTGGTCTACAGAAATACAGCACGTTCTCTGAAAAGCGTTCAAAAACTTTGATAATTTTTTTCTTTATTTTCCTGATTTTTTGGCAATTTTGATGAAACCAAACAGGGCAAAGCCAAAGTGGTGAAACAATCTGTTGTTGAGCGTGGGTAGCAGTTGCAAGATAAACCTGTGCTGACAGAAGAATATGTGGAGCTATGGGTAGGCACACAATATGACAGCAAGGATTAGCAATTAACGAATGCAGATTAGCGATTGTTCAATCCGGATCTAAAGTACAAATCACAGGTGCTGGCTAAGACGTGTCGAGACGTAGCGCAACAAAGTAAAAACAAAGGACGATGGAAAGAACTTACAGAACAAGCAGATAGTCCACATTTTTCCTTTTTCCTGATTTTTTCCTAGAATTTTCCAAAAGGCACTAGTAGGAATCAAATTTTTTTATTTTTTAAATATTTTTTTATATTTTTGTATGAACAAGGATAAGAAAAGATGCAACCACAAAAATTAGCACCTACAACTGAGGTGGGACGTGGTCTACAGAAGTACAGCACGTTCTCTAAAAAGCGTGCAAGAACTTTGAAAATTTTTTTCTTTATTTTCCTGAATTTTTTTGGTAATTTTGATGAAACCAAACAGGGCAAAGCCAAAGTGGTGAAACAATCTGTTGTTGAGCGTGGGTAACAGTTGGAAGATGAACCTGTGCTGACAGAAGAATATGTGGAGGTATGGGTAGGCACACAATATAACAGCAAGAATTAGCAATTAACGAATGCAGACTAGCGATTGTTCAATCCGGATCCAAAGTACAAATCACAGGTGCTGGCTAAGACGTGTCGAGACGTAGCGCAACAAGGTGAAAACAAAGGATGATGGAAAGAACTCACAGAACAAGAAGATAGTCCGGATTTTTCCTTTTTCCTAAATTTTTCCAAGAATTTTCCAAAAGGCACTAGTAGGAATCAAATTTTTTTTATTTTTTCACTATTTTTTTATATTTTTCTCTGAACAAGGATCAAAAAAGATGCAACCACAAAAATTGGCACCTACAACTGAGGTGGGATGTGGTCTACAGAAATACAGGACGTTCTCTGAAAAGCGTGCAAAAACTTTGATAATTTTTTTTCATTATTTTTCTAAATTTTTTTGGCAATTTTGAGTAAACCAAACAGGGCAAAGCCAAACTGGTGAAACGATATGTTGCTGAGTGTGGGTAACAGTTGCAAGATGAACATGTGGTGACAGAAGAATATGTGGAGCTATGGGTAGGCACACAATATGATACCAAGGATTACCAATTAACGAATGCAGATTAGCGATTGTTTAATCCGGGTGTAAAGTACAAATCACAGGTGCTGGCTAAGACGTGTCGAGACGTAGCGCAACAAGGTTAAAACAAAGGACGATGGAAAGAAATTACAGAACTAGCAGATAGTCCGGATTTTTCCTTTTTCCTGATTTTTTCCTGGAATTTTCCAAAAGGCACCAGTAGGAATCAAATTTATTTTATTTTTTAAATATTTTTTTATATTTTTCTCTGAACAAGGATCAAAAAAGATGCAACCATAAAAATTAGCACCTACAACTGGGGTGGGACGTGGTCTACAGAAGTACAGCACGTTCTCTAAAATCGTGCAAGAACTTTGACAATTTTTTTTCTTTATTTTCCTGAATTTTGTTGGCAATTTTGATGAAACCAAACAGGGCAAAGCCAAAGTGGTGAAACAATCTATTGTTGAGCGTGGGTAACAGTTGCAAGATGAACCCGTGCTGACAGAAGAATATGTGGAGCTATGGGTAGGCACACAATATGACAGCAAGAATTAGCAATTAACGAATGCAGATTAGTGATTGTTCAATCCGGATCCAAAGTACAAATCACAGGTGCTGGCTTAGACGTGTCGAGACGTAGTGCAACAAGGTGAAAACAAAGGACGATGGAAACAACTCACAGAACAAGCAGATAGTCCAAATTTTTCCTTTTTCCTGAATTTTTCCCGGAATTTTCCAAAAGGCACTAGTAGGAATCAAATTTTATTATTTTTTCACTATTTTTTATATTTTTCTCTAAAAAAGGATCAAAAAAGATGCAACCACAAAAATTAGCACCTACAACTGAGGTGGGATGTGGTCTACAGAAATACAGCACGTTCTCTGAAAAGCGTTCAAAAACTTTGATAATTTTTTTCTTTATTTTCCTGATTTTTTGGTAATTTTGATGAAACCAAACAGGGCAAAGCCAAAGTGGTGAAACAATCTGTTGTTGAGCGTGGGTAACAGTTGCAAGATGAACCTGTGCTGACAGAAGAATATGTGGAGCTATGGGTAGGCACACAATATGACAGCAAGGATTTGCAATTAACGAATACAGATTAGCGATTGTTCAATCCGGCTGTAAAGTACAAATCACAGCTGCTGGCTAAGACGTGTCGAGACGTAGCGCAAAAAATTTAAAACAAAGGACGATGGAAAGAACTTACACAACAAGCAGACAGTCTAGATTTTTCATTTTTCCTCTTTTTTGTCGAAATTTTCCAAAAGGCACTAGTAGGAATCAAATTTTTTTTATTTTTTAAATTTTTTTTATTTTTCTATGAACAAGGATAAAAAAAGATGCAACCACAAAAATTAGCACCCACAACTGAGGTGGGACGTGGTCTACAGAAGTACAGCACGTTCTCTTAAAAGCGTGCAAGAACTTTGACAATTTTTTTTCTTTATTTTCCTGAATTTTGTTGGCAATTTTGATGAAACCAAACAGGGCAAAGCCAAAGTGGTGAAACAATCTGTTGTTGAGCGTGGGTAACAGTTGCAAGATGAACCCGTGCTGACAGAAGAATATGTGGAGCTATGGGTAGGCACACAATATGACAGCAAGAATTAGCAATTAACGAATGCAGATTAGTGATTGTTCAATCCGGATCCAAAGTACAAATCACAGGTGCTGGCTTAGACGTGTCGAGACGTAGTGCAACAAGATGAAAACAAAGGACGATGGAAATAACTCACAGAACAAGCAGACAGTCCAAATTTTTCCTTTTTCCTGAATTTTTCCCTGAAATTTCCAAAAGGCACTAGTAGGAATCAAATTTTATTATTTTTTCACTATTTTTTATATTTTTCTCTAAAAAAGGATCAAAAAAGATGCAACCACAAAAATTAGCACCTACAACTGAGGTGGGATGTGGTCTACAGAAATACAGCACGTTCTCTGAAAAGCGTTCAAAAACTTTGATAATTTTTTTCTTTGTTTTCCTGATTTTTTGGTAATTTTGATGAAACCAAACAGGGCAAAGCCAAAGTGGTGAAACAATCTGTTGTTGAGCATGGGTAACAGTTGCAAGATGAACCTGTGCTGACAGAAGAATATGTGGAGCTATGGGTAGGCACACAATATGACAGCAAGGATTTGCAATTAACGAATACAGATTAGCGATTGTTCAATCCGGCAGATAGTCTGGATTTTTCCTTTTTCCTGATTTTTTCCTAGAATTTTCCAAAAGACACTAGTAGGAATCAAATTTATTTCATTCTTTAAATATTTTTTTATATTTTTCTCTAAAAAAGGATCCAAAAAGATGCAACCACAAAAATTAGCACCTACAACTGAGGTGGGATGTGGTCTACAGAAATACAGCACGTTCTCTGAAAAGCGTTCAAAAACTTTGATAATTTTTTTCTTTATTTTCCTGATTTTTTTGGTAATTTTGATGAAACCAAACAGGGCAAAGCCAAAGTGGTGAAACAATCTGTTGTTGAGCGTGGGTAACAGTTGCCAGATGAACCTGTGCTGACAGAAGAATATGTGGAGCTATGGGTAGGCACACAACATGACAGCAAGGATTAGCAATTAACGAATACAGATTAGCGATTGTTCAATCCGGATGTAAAGTACAAATCACAGGTGCTGGCTAAGACGTGTCGAGACGTAGCGCAACAAAGTTAAAACAAAGGACGATGGAAAGAACTTACAGAACGAGCAGATAGTCTAGATTTTTCATTTTTCTTGTTTTTTCCCGGAATTTTCCAAAAGGCACTAGTAGGAATCAAAATTTTTTTATTTTTAAAATATTTTTTATATTTTTCTATGAACAAGGATCAAAAAGATGCAACCACAAAAATTAGCACCTACAACTGAGGTGGGACGTGGTCTACAGAAGTACAGCACGTTCTCTAAAAAGCGTGCAAGAACTTTGACAATTTTTTTTCTTTATTTTCCTGAATTTTTTTGGCAATTTTAATGAAACCAAACAGGGCAAAGCCAAAGTGGTGAAACAATATGTTGTTGAGCGTGGGTAACAGTTGCAAGATGAACCTGTGCTGACAAAAGAATATGTGGAGTTATGGGTAGGCAAACAATATGACAGTAAGAATTAGCAATTAACGAATGCAGATTAGCGATTGTTCAATCCGGATCCAAAGTACAAATCACAGGTGCTGGCTAAGACGTGTCGAGACGTAGCGCAACAAGGTGAAAACAAAGGATGATGGAAAGAACTCACAGAACAAGAAGATAGTCCGGATTTTTCCTTTTTCCTGAATTTCTCCAAGAATTTTCCAAAAGGCACTAGTAGGAATCAAATTTTTTTTATTTTTTCACTATTTTTTTTATATTTTTCTCTGAACAAGGATCAAAAAAGATGCAACCACAAAAATTGGCACCTACAACTGAGGTGGGATGTGGTCTACAGAAATACAGGACGTTCTCTGAAAAGCGTGCAAAAACTTTGATAATTTTTTTTCATTATTTTTCTAAATTTTTTTGGCAATTTTGAGTAAACCAAACAGGGCAAAGCCAAACTGGTGAAACAATATGTTGCTGAGTGTGGGTAACAGTTGCAAGATGAACATGTGGTGACAGAAGAATATGTGGAGCTATGGGTGGGCGCACAATATGATACCAAGGATTACCAATTAACGAATGCAGATTAGCGATTGTTTAATCCGGATGTAAAGTACAAATCACAGGTGCTGGCTAAGACGTGTCGAGACGTAGCGCAACAAGGTTAAAACAAAGGACGATGGAAAGAAATTACAGAACTAGCAGATAGTCCGGATTTTTCCTTTTTCCTGATTTTTTCCTGGAATTTTCCAAAAGGCACCAGTAGGAATCAAATTTATTTTATTTTTTAAATATTTTTTTATATTTTTGTATGAACAAGGATAAGAAAAGATGCAACCACAAAAATTAGCACCTACAACTGAGGTGGGACGTGGTCTACAGAAGTACAGCACGTTCTCTAAAAAGCGTGCAAGAACTTTGACAATTTTTTCTTTATTTTCCTTAATTTTTTCGGCAATTTTGATGAAACCAAACAGAGCAAAGCCAAAGTGGTGAAACAATCTGTTGTTGAGCGTGGGTAACAGTTGCAAGATGAACCTGTGCTGACAGAAGAATATGTGGAGGTATGGGTAGGCACACAATATGACAGCAAGAATTAGCAATTAACAAATACAGATTAACGATTGTTCAATCCGGATCCAAAGTACAAATCACAGGTGCTGGCTAAGACGTGTCGAGACGTAGCGCAACAAGGTGAAAACAAAGGACGATGGAAAGAACTCACAGAACAAGCAGATAGTCCAGATTTTTCCTTTTTACTGAATTTTTCACAGAATTTTCCAAAAGGCACTAGTAGGAATCAAAATTTTTTTATTTTTTCACTATTTTTTTATATTTTTCTCTGAACAAGGATCAAAAAAGATGCAACCACAAAAATTGGCACCTACAACTGAGGTGGGATGTGGTCTACAGAAATACAGCACGTTCTCTGAAAAGGGTGCAAAAACTTTGACAATTTTTTTTCTTTATTTTCCTGAATTTTTTTGGCAATTTCGATGAAACCAAACAGGGCAAAGCCAAACTAGTGAAACAATCTGTTGTTAAGCGTGGGTAACAGTTGCAAGATGAACATGTGGTAACAGAAGAATATGTGGAGCTATGGGTAGGCACATAATATGACAGTAAGAATTAGCAATTAACGAATGCATATTAGCGATTGTTCAATCCGGATCCAAAGTACAAATCACAGGTGCTAGCTTAGATGTGTCGAGATGTAGCGCAACAAGGTGGAAACAAAGGACGATGGAAACAACTCACAGAACAAGCAGATAGTCCAGATTTTTCCTTTTTCCCGAATTTTTCTTGTAATTTTCCAGAAGGCACTAGTAGGAATCAAATTTTTTTTATTTTTTTACTATTTTTTATATTTTTCCCTAAACAAGGATCAAAAAAGATGCAACCACAAAAATTAGCACCTACAACTGAGGTGGGATATGGTCTACAGAAATACAGCACGTTCTCTGAAAAGCGTTCAAAAACTTTGATAATTTTTTTCTTTATTTTCCTGATTTTTTTGGCAATTTTGATGAAACCAAACAGGGCAAAGCCAAAGTGGTGAAACAATCTGTTGTTGAGCGTAGGTAACAGTTGCAAGATAAATCTGTGCTGACAGAAGAATATGTGGAGCTATGGGTAGGCACACAATATGACAGCAAGGATTAGCAATTAACGAATGCAGATTAGCGATTGTTCAATCCGGATGTAAAGTACAAATCACAGGTGCTGGCTAAGACGTGTCGAGACGTAGCGCAACAAAGTTAAAACAAAGGACGATGGAAAGAACTTACAGAACAAGCAGATAGTCCGAATTTTTCCTTTTTCCTGATTTTTCTCGGAATTTTCCAAAAGGCACCAGTAGGAATCAAATTTTTTTTTATTTTTTAAATATTTTTTTATATTTTTCTCCGAACAAGGATCAAAAAAGATACATCCCCAAAAATTAGCACCTACAACTGTGGTGGGACGTGGTCTACAGAAGTACAACACGTTCTCTAAAAAGCGTGCAAGAACTTTGACAATTTTTTTCTTTATTTTCCTGAATTTTTTTTGCAATTTTGATGAAACCAAACAGGGCAAAGCCAAAGTGTTGAAACAATCTGTTGTTGAGCGTGGGTAACAGTTGCAAGATGAACCTGTGCTGACAGAAGAATATGTGGAGCTATGGGTAGGCACATAATATGACAGTAAGAATTAGCAATTAACTAATGCAGATTAGCGATTGTTCAATCCGGATCCAAAGTACAAATCACAGGTGCTGGCTTAGACGTGTCGAGACATAGCGGAACAAGGTGGAAACAAAGGACGATGGAAACAACTCACAGAACAAGTAGATAGTCCAGATTTTTCCTTTTTCCTGAATTTTTCTCGGAATTTTCCAAAGGCACTAGTAGGAATCAAATTTTTTTATTTTTTCACTATTTTTTATATTTTTCTCTAAACAAGGATAAAAAAGGATGCAACCACAAAAATTAGCACCTACAACTAAGGTGGGATGTGGTCTACAGAAATACAGCACGTTCTCTGAAAAGCGTTCAAAAACTTTGATAATTTTTTTCTTTATTTTCCTGATTTTTTGGCAATTTTGATGAAACCAAACAGGGCAAAGCCAAAGTGGTGAAACAATCTGTTGTTGAGCGTGGGTAGCAGTTGCAAGATAAACCTGTGCTGACAGAAGAATATGTGGAGCTATGGGTAGGCACACAATATGACAGCAAGGATTAGCAATTAACGAATGCAGATTAGCGATTGTTCAATCCGGATCTAAAGTACAAATCACAGGTGCTGGCTAAGACGTGTCGAGACGTAGCGCAACAAAGTTAAAACAAAGGACGATGGAAAGAACTTACAGAACAAGCAGATAGTCCACATTTTTCCTTTTTCCTGATTTTTTCCTAGAATTTTCCAAAAGGCACTAGTAGGAATCAAATTTTTTTATTTTTTAAATATTTTTTTATATTTTTGTATGAACAAGGATAAGAAAAGATGCAACCACAAAAATTAGCACCTACAACTGAGGTGGGACGTGGTCTACAGAAGTACAGCACGTTCTCTAAAAAGCGTGCAAGAACTTTGAAAATTTTTTTCTTTATTTTCCTGAATTTTTTCGGTAATTTTGATGAAACCAAACAGGGCAAAGCCAAAGTGGTGAAACAATCTGTTGTTGAGCGTGGGTAACAGTTGCAAGATGAACCTGTGCTGACAGAAGAATATGTGGAGGTATGGGTAGGCACACAATATGACAGCAAGAATTAGCAATTAACGAATACAGATTAACGATTGTTCAATTCGGATCCAAAGTACAAATCACAGGTGCTGGCTAAGACGTGTCGAGACGTAGCGCAACAAGGTTAAAACAAAGGACGATGGAAACAACTCACAGAACAAGCAGATAGTCCGGATTTTTCCTTTTTCCTGAATTTTTCGCAGAATTTTCCAAAAGGCACTAGTAGGAATCAAATTTTTTTTTATTTTTTCACTATTTTTTTATATTTTTCTCTGAACAAGGATAAAAAAAGATGCAACCACAAAAATTGGCACCTACAACTGAGGTGGGATGTGGTCTACAGAAATACAGCACGTTCTCTAAAAAGGGTCCAAAAACTTTGACAATATTTTTTCTTTATTTTCCTGAATTTTTTTGGCAATTTCGATGAAACCAAACAGGGCAAAGCCAAAGTGGTGAAACAATCTGTTGTTGAGCGTGGGTAACAGTTGCAAGATGAACATGTGGTGACAGAAGAATATGTGGAGCTATGGGTAGGCACATAATATGACAGTAAGAATTAGCAATTAACGAATGCAGATTAGCGATTGTTCAATCCGGATCCAAAGTACAAATCACAGGTGCTGGCTTAGACGTGTCGAGACATAGCGCAACAAGGTGGAAACAAAGGACGATGGAAACAACTCACAGAACATGCAGATAGTCCAGATTTTTCCTTTTTCCTGAATTTTTCTCGTAATTTTCCAAAAGGCACTAGTAGGAATCAATTTTTTTTATTTTTTTACTATTTTTTATATTTTTCTCTAAACAAGGATCAAAAAAGATGCAACCACAAAAATTAGCACCTACAACTGAGGTGGGATATGGTCTACAGAAATACAACACGTTCTCTGAAAAGCGTTCAAAAATTTTGATAATTTTTTTCTTTATTTTCCTGATTTTTTTTGGCAATTTTGATGAAACCAAACAGGGCAAAGCCAAAGTGGTGAAACAATCTGTTGTTGAGCGTGGGTAGCAGTTGCAAGATAAACCTGTGCTGACAGAAGAATATGTGGAGCTATGGATAGGCACACAATATGACAGCAAGGATTAGCAATTAACGAATGCAGATTAGCGATTGTTCAATCCGGATGTAAAGTACAAATCACAGGTGCTGGCTAAGACGTGTCGAGACGTAGCGCAACAAAGTTAAAACAAAGGACGATGGAAAGAACTTACAGAACAAGCAGATAGTCCGAATTTTTCCTTTTTCCTGATTTTTCCCGGAATTTTCCAAAAGGCACCAGTAGGAATCAAAATTTTTTTTATTTTTTAAATATTTTTTTATATTTTTCTCCGAACAAGGATCAAAAAAGATGCAACCCCAAAAATTAGCACCTACAACTGGGGTGGGACGTGGTCTACAGAAGTACAGCACGTTCTCTAAAAAGCGTGCAAGAACTTTGAAAATTTTTTTCTTTATTTTCCTGAATTTTTTCCGCAATTTTGATGAAACCAAACAGGGCAAAGCCAAAGTGGTGAAACAATTTGTTGTTGAGCATGGGTAACAGTTGCAAGATGAACCTGTGCTGACAGAAGAATATGTGGAGGTATGGGTAGGCACACAATATGACAGCAAGAATTAGCAATTAACGAATACAGATTAACGATTGTTCAATCCGGATCCAAAGTACAAATCACAGGTGCTGGCTAAGACGTGTCGAGCCGTAGCGCAACAAGGTGAAAACAAAGGACGATGGAAAGAACTCACAGAACAAGCGGATAGTCCGGATTTTTCCTTTTTCCTGAATTTTTCGCAGAATTTTCCAAAAGGCACTAGTAGGAATCAAATTTTTTTTATTTTTTCACTATTTTTTTATATTTTTCTCTGAACAAGGATCAAAAAAGATGCAACCACAAAAATTGGCACCTACAACTGAGGTGGGATGTGGTCTACAGGAATACAGCACGTTCTCTGAAAAAGGTGCAAAAACTTTGATAATTTTTTTTCTTTATTTTTCTGAATTTTTTGGCAATTTCGATGAAACCAAATAGGGCAAAGCCAAAGTGGTGAAACAATCTGTTGTTGAGCGTGGGTAACAGTTGCAAGATGAACATGTGGTGACAGAAGAATATGTGGAGCTATGGGTAGGCACATAATATGACAGTAAGAATTAGCAATTAACGAATGCAGATTAGCGATTGTTCAATCCGGATCCAAAGTATAAATCACAGGTGCTGGCTTAGACGTGTCGAGACGTAGCGCAACAAGGTGGAAACAAAGGACGATGGAAACAACTCACAGAGCAAGCAGATAGTCCAGATTTTTCCTTTTTCCCGAATTTTTCTTGTAATTTTCCAAAAGGCACTAGTAGGAATCAAATTTTTTTTATTTTTTTACTATTTTTTATATTTTTCTCTAAACAAGGATCAAAAAAGATGCAACCACAAAAATTAGCACCTACAACTGAGGTGGGATATGGTCTACAGAAATACAGCACGTTCT
This sequence comes from Saccharum spontaneum, assembly GCA_022457205.1. Lineage (NCBI taxonomy): Eukaryota > Viridiplantae > Streptophyta > Magnoliopsida > Poales > Poaceae > Saccharum > Saccharum spontaneum. The sequence goes on from CM039599.1 coordinate 474,789, forward strand.
CTGAAAAGCGTTCAAAAACTTTGATAATTTTTTTCTTTATTTTCCTGATTTTTTTTGGCAATTTTGATGAAACCAAACAGGGCAAAGCCAAAGTGGTGAAACAATCTGTTGTTGAGCGTGGGTAACAGTTGCAAGAAAATCTGTGCTGAGAGAAGTATATGTGGAGCTATGGGTAGGCACACAATATGACAGCAAGGATTAGCAATTAACGAATGCAGATTAGCGATTGTTCAATCCGGATGTAAAGTACAAATCACAGGTGCTGGCTAAGACGTGTCGAGACGTAGCGCAACAAAGTTAAAACAAAGGACGATGGAAAGAACTTACAGAACAAGCAGATAGTCCAGATTTTTCCTTTTTCCTGATTTTTTACCGGAATTTTCCAAAAGGCACTAGTAGGAATCAAATTTTTTTTTAAATATTTTTTTATATTTTTCTATGAACAAGGATCAAAAAAGATGCAACCACAAAAATTAGCACCTACAACTGAGGTTGGACGTGGTCTACAGAAGTACAGCATGTTCTCTAAAAAGCGTTCAAGAACTTTGATAAATTTTTTTCTTTATTTTCCTGAATTTTTTTGGCAATTTTGATGAAACCAAACAGGGCAAAGCCAAAGTGGTGAAACAATCTGTTGTTGAGCGTGGGTAACAGTTGCAAGATGAACCTATGCTGACAGAAGAATATGTGGAGGTATGGGTAGGCACACAATATGACGGCAAGAATTAGCAATTAACGAATACAGATTAGCGATTGTTCAATCCGGATCCAAATTACAAATCACAGGTGCTGGCTAAGACGTGTCGAGACGTAGCGCAACAAGGTGAAAACAAAGGACGATGGAAAGAACTCAGAACAAGCAGATAGTCCAGATTTTTCCTTTTTCCTGAATTTTTCCCAGAAAGGCACTAGTAGGAATCAAAATTTTTTTATTTTTTCACTATTTTTTTTATATTTTTCTCTAAATGAGGATCAAAAAAGATGCAACCACAAAAATTGGCACCTAAAACTGAGGTGGGATGTGGTCTACAGAAATATAGCACGTTCTCTGAAAAGCTTGCAAAAACTTTGATAATTTTTTCTTTATTTTCCTAAATTTTTTTGGCAATTTTGATGCAACCAAACAGGGCAAAGCCAAAGTGGTGAAACATTCTATTGTTGAGCATGGGTAACAGTTGCAAATGAACATGTGGTGACAAAAGAATATGTGGAGCTATGGGTAGGCACACAGTATGACAGCAAGGATTACCAATTAACGAATGCAGATTAGCGATTGTTCAATCCAGATATAAAGTACAAATCACATGTGCTGGCTAAGACGCGTCGAGACGTAGCGCAACAAGGTTAAAACAAAGGACGATGGAAAGAACTTACAGAACAAGCAGATAGTCCGAATTTTTCCTTTTTCCTGATTTTTCCTGGAATTTTCCAAAAGGCACCAGTAGGAATCAAAATTTTTTTATTTTTTAAATATTTTTTTATATTTTTCTCTGAACAAGGATAAAAAAAGATGCAACCCCAAAAATTAGCACCTACAACTGGGTGGGACGTGGTCTACAGAAGTACAGCACGTTCTCTAAAAAGCGTGCAAGAACTTTGACAATTTTTTTCTTTATTTTCCTGATTTTTTTTGGCAATTTTGATGAAACCAAACAGGGCAAAGCCAAAGTGGTGAAACAATCTGTTGTTGAGCATGGATAGCAGTTGCAAGATAAACCTGTGCTGACAGCAGAATATGTGGAGCTATGGGTAGGCACACAATATGACAGCAAGGATTAGCAATTAACGAATGCAGATTAGCGATTGTTCAATCCGGATGTAAAGTACAAATCACAGGTGCTGGCTAAGACGTGTCGAGACGTAGCGCAACAAAGTTAAAACAAAGGACGATGGAAAGAACTTACAGAACAAGCAGATAGTCCATATTTTTCCTTTTTCCTAATTTTTTCTTGGAATTTTCCAAAAGGCACAAGTAGGAATCAAATTTTTTTATTTTTTAAATATTTTTTTATATTTTTGTATGAACAAGGATAAGAAAAGATGCAACCACAAAAATTAGCACCTACAACTGAGGTGGGTCGTGGTCTACAGAAGTACAGCACGTTCTCTAAAAAGCATGCAAGAACTTTGGAAATTTTTTTCTTTATTTTCCTGAATTTTTTCGGCAATTTTGATGAAACCAAACAGGGCAAAGCCAAAGTGGTGAAACAATCTGTTGTTGAGCGTGGGTAACAGTTGCAAGATGAACCTGTGCTGACAGAAGAATATGTGGAGGTATGGGTAGGCACAGAATATGACAGCAAGAATTAGCAATTAACGAATACAGATTAACGATTGTTCAATCCGGATGTAAAGTACAAATCACAGGTGCTGGCTAAGACGCGTCGAGACGTAGCGCAACAAGGTTAAAACAAAGGACGATGGAAAGAACTTACAGAACAAGCAGATAGTCCGAATTTTTCCTTTTTTCTGATTTTTCCCGGAATTTTCCAAAAGGCACCAGTAGGAATCAAAATTTTTTTATTTTTTAAATATTTTTTTATATTTTTCTCTGAACAAGGATCAAAAAAGATGCAACCCCAAAAATTAGCACCTACAACTGGGTGGGACATGGTCTACAGAAGTACAGCACGTTCTCTAAAAAGCATGCAAGAACTTTGACAAATTTTTTCTTTATTTTCCTGAATTTTTTTGCAATTTTGATGAAACCAAACATGGCAAAGCCAAAGTGGTGAAACAATCTATTGTTGAGCGTGGGTAACAGTTGCAAGATGAACATGTGGTGACAGAAGAATATGTGGAGCTATGGGTAGGCACATAATATGACAGTAAGAATTAGCAATTAACGAATGCAGATTAGCGATTGTTCAATCCGGATCCAAAGTACAAATCACAGGTGCTGGCTTAGACGTGTCGAGACGTAGCGCAACATCGTGGAAACAAAGGACGATGGAAACAACTCACAGAACAAGCAGATAGTCCAGATTTTTTCTTTTTCCTGAATTTTTCTCGTAATTTTCCAAAAGGCACTAGTAGGAATCAAATTTTTTTATTTTTTTACTATTTTTTATATTTTTCTCTAAACAAGGATCAAAAAAGATGCAACCACAAAAATTAGCACCTACAACTAAGGTGGGATGTGGTCTACAGAAATACAGCACGTTCTCTGAAAAGCGTTCAAAAACTTTGATAATTTTTTTTCTTTATTTTCCTGATTTTTTTGGCAATTTTGATGAAACCAAACAGGGCAAAGCCAAAGTGGTGAAACAATCTATTGTTGAGAGTGGGTAACAGTTGCAAGATAAACCTATGCTGACAGAAGAATATGTGGAGTTATGGGTAGGCACACAATATGACAGCAAGGATTAGCAATTAACGAATGCAGATAAGCGATTGTTCAATCCGGATGTAAAGTACAAATCATAGGTGCTGGCTAAGACGTGTCGAGACGTAGCGCAACAAAGTTAAAACAAAGGACGATGGAAAGAACTTACAGAACAAGCAGATAGTCCAGATTTTTCCTTTTTCCTGATTTTTTCCCAGAATTTTCCAAAAGGTACTAGTAGGAATCAAATTTTTTTTATTTTTTAAACATTTTTTATATTTTTCTATGAACAAGGATAAGAAAAGATGCAACCACAAAAATTAGCACCTACAACTGAGGTGGGACGTGGTCTACAGAAGTACAGCACGTTCTCTAAAAAGCGTGCAAGAACTTTGACAATTTTTTTCTATATTTTCCTGAATTTTTTCGGCAACTTTGATGAAACCAAACAGGGCAAAGCCAAAGTGGTGAAACAATCTATTGTTGAGCGTGGGTAACAGTTGCAAGATGAACCTGTGCTGACAGAAGAATATGTGGAGGTATGGGTAGGCACACAATATGACAGCAAGAATTAGCAATTAACGAATACAGATTAACGATTGTTCAATCCGGATCCAAAGTACAAATCACAGGTGCTGGCTAAGACGTGTCGAGACGTAGCGCAACAAGGTGAAAACAAAGGACGATGGAAAGAACTCACAGAACAAGCAGATAGTCTAGATTTTTCCTTTTTCCTGAATTTTTCGCAGAATTTTCCAAAAGGCACTAGTAGGAATCAAAATTTTTTTATTTTTTCACTATTTTTTTTATATTTTTCTCTGAACAAGGATCAAAAAAGATGCAACCACAAAAATTGGCACCTACAACTGAGGTGGGATGTGGTCTACAGAAATACAGCACGTTCTCTGAAAAGCGTGCAAAAACTTTGATAATTTTTTTCTTTATTTTCCTGAATTTTTTTAGCAATTTCGATGAAACCAAACAGGGCAAAGCGAAAGTGGTGAAACAATCTGTTGTTGAGCGTGGGTAATAGTTGCAAGATGAACATGTGGTGACAGAAGAATATGTGGAGCTATGGGTAGGCACATAATATGACAGTAAGAATTAGCAATTAACGAATGCGGATTAGCGATTGTTCAATCCGGATCCAAAGTACAAATCACATGTGCTGGCTTAGACGTGTCGAGACGTAGCGCAACAAGGTGGAAACAAAGGACGATGGAAATAACTCACAGAACAAGCAGATAGTCCAGATTTTTCCTTTTTCCTAAATTTTTCTCGGAATTTTCCAAAAGGCAATAGTAGGAATCAAATTTTTTTATTTTTTTACTATTTTTTATATTTTTCTCTAAACAAGGATCAAAAAAGATGCAACCACAAAAATTAGCACCTACAACTGAGGTGGGATGTGGTCTACAGAAATACAGTACGTTCTCTGAAAAGCGTTCAAAAACTTTGATAATTTTTTTCTTTATTTTCCTGATTTTTTTTGGCAATTTTGATGAAACCAAACAGGGCAAAGCCAAAGTGGTGAAACAATCTGTTGTTGAGCGTGGGTAACAGTTGCAAGATGAACCTGTGCTGACAGAAGAATATGTGGACGTATGGGTAGGCACACAATATGACGGCAAGAATTAGCAATTAACGAATACAGATTAGCGATTGTTCAATCCGGATCCAAATTACAAATCACAGGTGCTGGCTAAGACGTGTCGAGACGTAGCGCAACAAGGTGAAAACAAAGGACGATGGAAAGAACTTACAGAACAAGCAGATAGTCCGGATTTTTCCTTTTTCCTGAATTTTTCCCAGAATTTTCCAAAAGGCACTAGTAGGAATCAAATTTTTTTTATTTTTTCACTATTTTTTTTTTATATTTTTCTCTAAATGAGGATCAAAAAAGATGCAACCACAAAAATTGGCACCTACAACTGAGGTGGGATATGGTCTACAGAAATACAGCACGTTCTCTGAAAAGCTTGCAAAAACTTTGATAATTTTTTCTTTATTTTCCTGAATTTTTTTGGCAATTTTGATGAAACCCAACAGGGCAAAGCCAAAGTGGTGAAACATTCTATTGTTGAGCATGGGTAACAGTTGCAAGATGAACATGTGCTGACAAAAGAATATGTGGAGCTATGGGTAGGCACACAGTATGACAGCAAGGATTACTAATTAACGAATGCAGATTAGCGATTGTTCAATCCGGATGTAAAGTACAAATCACAGGTGCTGGCTAAGACGCGTCGAGGCGTAGCGCAACAAGGTTAAAACAAAGGACGAAGGAAAGAACTTACAGAACAAGCAGATAGTCCGAATTTTTCCTTTTTCCTGATTTTTCTCGGAATTTTCCAAAAGGCACCAGTAGGAATCAAATTTTTTTTTATTTTTTAAATATTTTTTTTATATTTTTCTCTGAACAAGGATCAAAAAAGATGCAACCCCAAAAATTAGCACCTACAACTGGGGTGGGACGTGGTCTACAGAAGTACAGCACTTTCTCTAAAAAGTGTGCAAGAACTTTGACAATTTTTTTCTTTATTTTCCTGAATTTTTTTTGCAATTTTGATGAAACCAAACAGGGCAAAGCCAAAGTGGTGAAACAATCTGTTGTTGAGCGTGGGTAACAGTTGCAAGATGAACCTGTGCTAACAGAAGAATATGTGGAGCTATGGGTAGGCACATAATATGACAGTAAGAATTAGCAATTAACGAATGCAGATTAGCGATTGTTCAATCCGGATCCAAAGTACAAATCACAGGTGCTGGCTTAGACGTGTCGAGACGTAGCGCAATAAGGTGGAAACAAAGGACGATGGAAACAACTCACAGAACAAGCAGATAGTCCAGATTTTTCCTTTTTCCTAAATTTTTCTCGGAATTTTCCAAAAGGCACTAGTAGGAATCAAATTTTTTTATTTTTTCACTATTTTTTATATTTTTCTCTAAACAAGGATCAAAAAAGATGCAACCACAAAAATTAGCACCTACAACTGAGGTGGGATGTGGTCTACAGAAATACAGCACGTTCTCTGAAAAGCGTTCAAAAACTTTGATAATTTTTTTCTTTATTTTCCTGATTTTTTTTGGCAATTTTGATGAAACCAAACAGGGCAAAGCCAAAGTGGTGAAACAATCTGTTGTTGAGAGTGGGTAACAGTTGCAAGATAAACCCGTGCTAACAGAAGAATATGTGGAGCTATGGGTAGGCACACAATATGACAGCAAGGATTAGCAATTAACGAATGCAGATAAGTGATTGTTCAATCCGGATGTAAAGTACAAATCACAGGTGCTGGCTAAGACGTGTCGAGACGTAGCGCAACAAAGTTAAAACAAAGGACAATGGAAAGAACTTACAAAACAAGCAGATAGTCCAGATTTCTCCTTTTTCCTGATTTTTTCCTGGAATTTTCCAAAAGGCACTAGTAGGAATCAAATTTTTTTATTTTTTAAATATTTTTTTATATTTTTCTATGAACAAGGATAAGAAAAGATGCAACCACAAAAATTAGCACCTACAACTGAGGTGGGACGTGGTCTACAGAAGTACAACACGTTCTCTAAAAAGCGTGCAAGAACTTTGACAATTTTTTTCTGTATTTTCCTGAATTTTTTCGGCAATTTTGATGAAACCAAACAGGGCAAAGCCAAAGTGGTGAAACAATCTATTGTTGAGCGTGGGTAACAGTTGCAAGATGAACCTGTGCTGACAGAAGAATATGTGGAGGTATGGGTAGGCACACAATATGACAGCAAGAATTAGCAATTAACGAATACAGATTAACGATTGTTCAATCCGGATCCAAAGTACAAATCACAGGTGCTGGTTAAGACGTGTCGAGATGTAGCGCAACAAGGTGAAAACAAAGGACGATGGAAAGAACTCACAGAACAAGCAGATAGTCCGGATTTTTCCTTTTTCCTGAATTTTTCGCAGAATTTTCCAAAAGGCACTAGTAGGAATCAAAATTTTTTTATTTTTTAACTATTTTTTTATATTTTTCTCTGAACAAGGATCAAAAAAGATGCAACCACAAAAATTGGCACCTACAACTGAGGTGGGATGTGGTCTACAGAAATACAGCACGTTCTCTGAAAAGCGTGCAAAAACTTTGACAATTTTTTTCTTTATTTTCCAGAATTTTTTTAGCAATTTCGATGAAACCAAACAAGGCAAAGCCAAAGTGGTGAAATAATCTGTTGTTGAGCGTGGGTAACAGTTGCAAGATGAACATGTGGTGACAGAAGAATATGTGGAGCTATGGGTAGGCACATAATATGACAGTAAGAATTAGCAATTAACGAATGCAGATTAGCGATTGTTCAATCCGGATCCAAAGTACAAATCACATGTGCTGGCTTAGACGTGTCGAGACGTAGCGCAACAAGGTGGAAACAAAGGACGATGGAAATAACTCACAGAACAAGCAGATAGTCCAGATTTTTCCTTTTTCCTGAATTTTTCTCGGAATTTTCCAAAAGGCAATTGTAGGAATCAAATTTTTTTATTTTTTTACTATTTTTTATATTTTTCTCTAAACAAGGATAAAAATAGATGCAACCACAAAAATTAGCACCTACAACTGAGGTGGGATGTGGTCTATAGAAATACAGCACGTTCTCTGAAAAGCGTTCAAAAACTTTGATAATTTTTTTCTTTATTTTCCTGATTTGTTTTTGTAATTTTGATGAAACCAAACAGGGCAAAGCCAAAGTGGTGAAACAATCTGTTGTGAGCGTGGGTAACAGTTGCAAGATAAACCTGTGCTGACAGAAGAATATGTGGAGCAATGGGTAGGCACACAATATGACAGCAAGGATTAGCAATTAACGAATGCAGATTAGCGATTGTTCAATCCGGATGTAAAGTACAAATCACAGGTGCTGGCTAAGATGTGTCGAGACGTAGCGCAACAAAGTTAAAACAAAGGACGATGGAAAGAACTTACAGAACAAGCAGATAGTCCAGATTTCTCCTTTTTCCTGATTTTTTCCTGGAATTTTCCAAAAGGCACTAGTAGGAATCAAATTTTTTTATTTTTTAAATATTTTTTTATATTTTTCTGTGAACAAGGATAAGAAAAGATGCAACCACAAAAATTAGCACCTACAACTGAGGTGGGACGTGGTCTACAGAAGTACAGCACGTTCTCTAAAAAGCGTGCAAGAACTTTGACAATTTTTTTCTTTATTTTCCTGAATTTTTCGGCAATTTTGATGAAACCAAACAGGGCAAAGCCAAAGTAGTGAAACAATTTGTTGTTGAGCGTGGGTAACAGTTGCAAGATGAACCTGTGCTGACAGAAGAATATGTGGAGGTATGGGTAGGCACACAATATGACAGCAAGAATTAGCAATTAACGAATACAGATTAACGATTGTTCAATCCGGATCCAAAGTATAAATCACAGGTGCTGGCTAAGACGTGTCGAGACGTAGCGCAACAAGGTGAAAACAAAGGACGATGGAAAGAACTCACAGAACAAGCAGATAGTCCAGATTTTTCCTTTTTCCTGAATTTTTCGCAGAATTTTCCAAAAGGCACTAGTAGGAATCAAATTTTTTTTATTTTATCACTATTTTTTTATATTTTTCTCTGAACAAGGATCAAAAAAGATGCAACCACAAAAATTGGCACCTACAACTGAGGTGGGATGTGGTCTACAGAAATACAGCACGTTCTCTGAAAAGCGTGCAAAAACTTTGACAATTTTTTTTCTTTATTTTCCTGAATTTTTTTTGGCAATTTCGATGAAACCAATCAGGACAAAGCCAAAGTGGTGAAACAATCTGTTGTTGAGCGTGGGTAACAGTTGCAAGATGAACATGTGGTGACAGAAGAATATGTGGAGCTATGGGTAGGCACATAATATGACAGTAAGAATTAGCAATTAACGAATGCAGATTAGCGATTGTTCAATCCGGATCCAAAGTACAAATCACAGGTGCTGGCTTAGACGTGTCGAGACGTAGCGCAACAAGGTGGAAACAAAGGACGATGGAAACAACTCATAGAACAAGCTGATAGTCCAGATTTTTCCTTTTTCCTGAATTTTTCTCGGAATTTTCCAAAAGGCAATAGTAGGAATCAAATTTTTTTTATTTTTTTACTATTTTTTATATTTTTCTCTAAACAAGGATCAAAAAAGATGCAACCACAAAAATTAGCACCTACAACTGAGGTGGGATGTGGTCTACAGAAATACAGCACGTTCTCTGAAAAGCGTTCAAAAACTTTGATAATTTTTTTCTTTATTTTTCTGATTTTTTTTTGGCAATTTTGATGAAACCAAACAGGGCAAAGCCAAAGTGGTGAAACAATCTGTTGTTGAGCGTGGGTAACAGTTGCAAGATAAACCTGTGCTAACAGAAGAATATGTGGAGCTATGGGTAGGCACACAATATGACAGCAAGGATTAGCAATTAACGAATGCAGATTAGCGATTGTTCAATCCGGATGTAAAGTACAAATCACAGGTGCTGGCTAAGACGTGTCGAGACGTAGCGCAACAAAGTTAAAACAAAGGACGATGGAAAGAACTTACAGAACAAGCAGATAGTCCAGATTTTTCCTTTTTCTTGATTTTTTCCTGGAATTTTCCAAAAGGCACTAGTAGGAATCAATTTTTTTTATTTTTTAAATATTTTTTTATATTTTTCTATGAACAAGGATAAAAAAGATGCAACCACAAAAATTAGCAGCTACAACTGAGGTGGGACGTGGTCTACAGAAGTACAGCACGTTCTCTAAAAAGCGTCCAAGAACTTTGACAATTTTTTTTCTTTATTTTCCTGATTTTTTTTTGGCAATTTTGATGAAACCAAACAGGGCAAAGCCAAAGTGGTGAAACAATCTGTTGTTGAGCGTGGGTAACAGTTGCAAGATGAACCTGTGCTGACAGAAGAATATGTGGAGGTATGGGCAGGCACACAATATGACAGCAAGAATTAGCAATTAACGAATACAGATTAACGATTGTTCAATCCGGAACCAAAGTACAAATCACAGGTGCTGGCTAAGACGTGTCGAGACGTAGCGCAACAAGGTGAAAACAAAGGACGATGGAAAGAACTCACAGAACTAGCAGATAGTCCGGATTTTTTCCTTTTTCCTGAATTTTTCCCAGAATTTTCCAAAAGGCACTAGTAGGAATCAAAATTTTTTTATTTTTTTACTATTTTTTTTATATTTTTCTCTGAAGAAGGATCAAAAAAGATGCAACCACAAAAATTGGCACCTACAACTGAGGTGGGATGTGGTCTACAGAAATACAGCACGTTCTCTGAAAAGCGTGCAAAAACTTTGACAATTTTTTTTCTTTATTTTCCTGAATTTTTTTGGCAATTTCGATGAAACCAAATAGGGCAAAGCCAAAGTGGTGCAACAATCTGTTGTTGAGCGTGGGTAACAGTTGCAAGATGAACATGTGGTGACAAAAGAATATGTGGAGCTATGGGTAGGTGTTGGGCATTCTTAACGTCACTACCAAAAGTAGACTTAGTTTTCTAATTCTGATAACGGCGCCAAAAATGCCAAACCTATCCCTCATGCCACTTAAGCCAAGTTGTCATCCCCAGCATGACATGAGAGACGCGGTATTGAAATATGCATTTGCTCATCAAGACAAATAATAAAAGGGATCTGCAAGCGCACAGATTAATACCGATGTAGCATTTTAACCGGGAAGTATTCCAGGTATCATTATTTATATTTTTACCACTGGGAAGGGATTTCTAAGTATCATGGTTGATAATGGAATGAGAATATGGAACTGAGTACACATCATTGCATGTATAACCGAGAGTATTTATCAATCTCTTTATACAGGTATAAATGTCACATTAAGTAAAGGTAAAGTGATAATGGTGACAAAGATAATTAATCTGATCAGCTAGCCACATATAATAATGATAAGCACCTCAACAGATATTCTAGCAAGTCATTAGCATGGAATTAGGATGAACTACAAAGATATTCCCTAAGTTATTATTAACTATAAAGTCTAGCATATCATAGTTAGTGCAATTATACTTGGCAATCATGGTGAGAAAAGACTATATCCATGCATAGTGGATATTAGCAAGGAAGATGAAGAACATAGCAATCACTCCCCTGTAATAGTGTTGCTCTGCCTGCCCTATACACGAGAGGGGGACTATATAAGAATCAACGAAGCTGTCACTATCGCGAACTACCCCACAATCCGGCATATAGGGTGCAATCGCAGATAAATACGGTATAGACACCACGTCTACACAATAATTATCATTCACCCACTGTACACATGGATAAACGCTATACGATCCTAGGCATGTATATAATTCCAATCTAACTAAGCCAAGCATATAACTATGATAAACTAAGAACAATATAATTGCTAATATAATCAAGTAGAGCAAAGTCATAACCAATATATTGAAATAGAACAAAGTCATATTCATAATATTGAAGAACAATGATGAACAATTGAAGAACAATAGAGGAATTACCAAGAATCCTCTTGACAGATCCGGGAACCAATCAAAGATTGACTCCTTCTAGTTCTAATCCTATGTAGCTATGCTAACTAGGGATCTACTTGATGTGGTGGCTCTAGGGCTTGATCAGAGGCTCTCCTCCTGAATTAGGGTTTGAAGTATGAGACGAGGGCCTCTCCTCCAGGGTCAGGGGCCTTGCTTATATAGCCCTTTCGGATGAATCTGGGCCGTTAGATCAAACCGACATTGATCGTGCGGTTTTCCTTGATCCTCTAGGTCGGTGGAGCATAATCCTCGAGGCGGAGCCTGATTGGCTCCGGGGCCAGGGCGGGCGCCCTAAGGACCAGGGTGGGCGCCCTGTGTCCGGCTCCGTTACGCCTCCCGTTCGTTCTCGTGGCTTCTGGACTCTTCTAGATGTAAGATAATTACGTGTTCGGTTAATATCCCGTCATTAATCCGACATGTGGGCCTTTCTTCTGTATTTCCTGATAACCCCCTGTAGAAATAGATAAACAGCAAAACTCGTGGAATTCTGTCAGATAAAACCCTAAGTCTAGGTGTTGGTTTCATTTGGATCCTTTTCACTATTTATTTGATAGTTATAATTGATACTTAAGGACCGTCAACAAACTCCCCCAAGCTTACCTCTTGCTCGTCCCTGAGCAAGGAGAGACTCAGTAGTTGCTGAAATGCCTTTGAATTTTGATGGTACACATGCTTTCAAATAGAGTCTCATCTCTGCGTTAAAGTAAACTGTCAAGACTTAAAACTTACTCATTATACCTTTCACCATGGGGCTTGCAACCGTCACCTTTGTCTTGAGCGGTTAAAAGATAGAACAGTCTAGTCAAGCGCCATGTCTCTTATTCTTGATTAGCTATAGCTCTTGGAGTTTTTTTGCAGATTTTCAAATAAAACTCAGAGATTCCTTGTATGACTCTCTCAGGTCTCTCTTTTGTGGTATTTCTGGATCCTCACCAAGGCAGTAATGGTGTCTGCCTTCTCTCAAAGCAAAGTATGTAGTATTTGTGGTATAAGGCAGAGTGACATTGCCTTCTCTCTCATCCTATTCTAATAAGGCTTTTGATATCTGGAGCTCATCGGTGGGAGATAAAGTATACATACTTACAAGACATTTATTGCATAGTCAAACCATGGATCCAGAGAAACAAGCCAATAAGTCAAATCAAGATGTGCATGTGTGGCGAATAAATGGTGTATGGTGGTAGTGATGATAACAATGATGAAAGTCTAATTCTACTTTTGCTCTTTTTGAGGGGATACGTACCTTTCTTGCTTTTAAAGCTCTTGAGGAGAATGAGGTGCTCTATATTTTTTTTTCCTCTCAGGTGGGTATCTTGTACCCCTAATTCTACTGCCGGACACTTGTCCATTTTTACCTCTCTTCTCACACTTTTTCTTTTTTTTTCATCGAGGTTCCGAGCACTTGCTCCTTTTTATTTCCTCGTATCTTTTTCTTTTCGAGGTTCCGGGCACTTGCCCCTTTTTATTTCCTCGTATAGAGCACTCATCTCCTTAGAACAATATAGCAAGTGGTAGTAACCAAAATAGCTTGAGCATTTATTTCACAGGGGATAACAAGAATGGGAAAATATTTTTGGCTATTCTCTCCCGGATTAGGAGTAGAATAATTTTATGTGGATCTGGAGATGAGAATGAGTGGATATATGTGGATGCGTACTTCTGGAGTAGAAGCAGCATGTATGAGTGATCGTGCAAGTGAATCTTGATTTTAACCGCATGACAAGCTCCTAAGGGTCTACACAGCTTGACTACACTCAATGCTCATAAGCAGTAAAAAGTAAAGGTATGGCTTAAAGTCTAGCAAGCATGTATGTATGGATGTGGTAGGAACTTAAACTCTCATCATACAGGAACTCATCATGTAGCATTTTAAGATTTTCAATGATAAAATTCTCCAGAATTCTAGCATCTCTAGGAATAGATAAACAGCAGCTCAACCTTCCCATATCATATCCGTTAACAACTTAGACTTTAGATCAAGTTCTCTTCCCACAAGTTCAGGTTTAGAGCAAGCTTTAAATGATAACAGTTATGTCTAAACTTAGAGAGAGGACTTCAAATTTGAAAGTTAGGCAAAGCAACTATTCATCATATCCATGCTAGAGTTTTATTATTATCTAGATTCAGTTTAGCATAGCCACTTTATTTATTTATTAAAACACACTAAGCAAAAGATATAGGTATATATATAAGCACAAAATCTTTATTTGGTTTTTTCATAGTTATGTATATTTTTATTTTTATAAGGTAGAAGTATATATAAATATAAAGATAAAGATAGAAATACTTAGCAAGATAATGGAGGTGCTCTCCCCCAAGCTGGATCTTGACATAATCTCTTCTGATGTAGCTAGCAGATGGCGGAGATGTATTTGAAAGTCGGCAGCACCCTGACAGCGATTAGAATGTCCTCCGTCTGCTAGTCTCCTTGAATTCTGTGAAGCTCAAATAGACAACAAAGCTTTGTGGAACTAATTAAGTGTTAGCATAAATATCTAGCCTTTATCATGCTGAGCCTCCTTGATTTTTTTATGTTGTTTTTTTTCTTTTATAAAGCAGAAGAAAATATTTATGTATTTATTATATATATATATATTTTTATGCCACCACAGTGAATGTACTTATGGATTTTATGCCACTCGCATACTCACATGGGGCTTTAGGGTTTTTAACATTTTTATTTTCTTTTTAAGATAGTATGAATATGATTAACTAAGCAAACTATTTAAGATAAAGTAAATAATTAAAAAGGAAAGGATAACTACCAAGTTACCTCTTGGCAAGGCGTTCGGTGTTTTTAAGTCCTCCGAACGGGACTCTTATTCGTTCAGTCATCCTAGGACTTGGTGGATGGCGTAGTCGGTGGTTCCGGCGGTGCCTCCTCTTCATGTACAACTGTCTTTTCTTTCCATACCTGTCTCGGTGCTTTGGTCTCCTCAGGACAGTGTTGGTTGAGTGGTATGTCTTCAGATCTTACCACTTCTCCTTCATAATCTGCCCATCCGTCCTTGATGACCTGTTGCTTCTGATTGTGGTTACGCCGCCTTCTTCTTGTCCTGACCTGCTTGGATTCTTCAAATACATAGTTAGGGTCAGTAAAGTAAAGACGTACCTTCTCAGAGGGGAAGTGCATGTGGACTTCTCTAGTTCCAATGTAAATGATTGCTTTGACAGTACTAAGGAATGGTCTTCCAAGGATGATGGGTGGATCGTATTCATCTTCTCCCATGTCAATAACCTGAAAGTCTGTATGGACAAAGTGATCGTCTATCTTGACAGGGACGTCAGTTACTGTACCTTCGACCTGTCGGAATGTCTGATCTGCCATCTGGAGCTGAATATATGTTGGGTTTAAGGGCATGGTTCCGAACAGAAGTTCATAGGTGACCTTGGCCATTATGTTGATGCCCGACCCAGTGTCGCAAAGTGTCTTGTAGAAGTGGGACCCATTAATGGAGCAATAAATGCTTGGCATACCTGGGTCGTCCTTCTTAGGCAAGAACGGTGACTTGAGTTGGCGATCTTGACCTTTGTGCACGGCAGTGACCATCTTAGCTGTCTCGGTCCACACTTGCTTCTTGCTCTTGTTCCTCCTGTTGGTCCTCTTCCTTGGTTCATATTGGGGTTGCTCTGGGATTTGTGCGGTCTTGTTCTTGAAGGAAAACATTTCCTTCCTCCCCTTGATGTAGAAACTGATCTTGGCAGCACTAGCATAGATGACAGCTCCCGCGGTGTTCAGGAATGGTCTCCCTAGGATGACGGGAGCCCTCTCATCAGAACCGGTCTCTGTCACTACGAAGTCTGCTGGAGCGTACGAGGAACCAACTCGGACACAGATGTTCTTCAATATTCCTCTCGGGAAGCTCAGTGTCCTATCTGCAAGCTGCAAACACATGGTTGTTTCTAATAATGGTTGTGAAAAGAGTTTTTCATAGAGTACCCTGGGCATGATGTTGATGCTGGAGCCAAAGTCACAGAGTGCTTCTGGGAAGTCTCGCATGCCGATGGAGATCGGGATGACGGGGCGTCCTGGATCGCCTCTCTTGACCGGCAGACGGTCAGTACTTACTTCCACGATAGGGTTACTCCAGTAATCTCCTGCATCAAACATGTCTACAAGATTTGCAGATTCTAGTCCTTCCGGTTGTGATGGTATACCGGGGTTAGTAGCAGGAACAGCAGCAGCTATTTGATTCAACTGAGATTCAATCATTTTATTAAAGCTAATCTAGTTCTTGATGGCAGTAGAGAAATTATCCATTCTATTATTTATATTTTCTAGTATTTTATCATTAGATGCCAATTTCTTAGACAGGTTATCCATTAGCTTTCCTTGTTTGGACACTAACTCTCTCAAAGGTGGATAATTATTATTATTATTGAAAGAATTGTTACCTTGGTAATTACCTAAGTAGTTAGGCCTCTGTTGATTCCAACCTTGATTCTGCTGAGGACGGTTGTAGTAGTTGTTGTTATTGTTGATGTAGTTCACGTCCTCCAGCAACTCAGGACAGTGATTGCCCGAGTGTCCAGTACCTCCACACTCCTCACAAGTCATGTGGGAGTCGTAGACGTGCATGACTTCTTTCTTTTCTCCAGCTCGATCATCGAGCTTCTTCATGAGTAGGTCTAGCTTGGCAGACAGCATGTCTACTTCCTTGAGCTGGTGCATACCTCCACCTTTCTTGCGTGTCTGAGTTCTTTCTTCATTCCAACCTTGGTTGGATGCCATCTTCTCCACAAGAGCTGTGGCTTGAGGTATGGTGAGTGATAGGAATGCTCCTCCAGCTGCAGCATCCATGGTTTCACGGGCACTGTTAATGAGCCCATGATAAAATGTCTACATCAGTAGCCAGCTTTCCATTCCATGATGGGGACATTCTAGGATGTAGTCTTGGAAACGCTCCCATGCTTCTGGAACGGATTCATCATGTTGTTGCTGAAAACTTGTAATCTTCCCACGGAGAGCATTGGTCTTGCCCATAGGAAAGAATTTGGCCAGAAAGTTTGTGGAGCAGAGTGCCCACGTAGTGTTCTTCTCCTTTGTAGCGTATAACCACTGCTTCGCTCTCCCCAACAGTGAGAATGGGAAAAGACGAAGTAGTATGGCGTCTCTGGGGACATCAGCCATGGTGAAAGTGCTGCAGATCTCCAGGAAGTGTTGAAGATGAGCACTAGCATCTTCGTGTGGCTTCCCATAGAACTGGTTAGCTTGCACCATGTTGATGAGCCCAGGCTTGAGCTCGAAGTTGCGGTCGATCTCCCCAGCAGGTCCATTACGGATGTTGTCCGTAGTGGGAGCTGAGAACTCGCGGATCGACTTATTCGCCATGGCTTCGAATTCAGTCGACAAATTCCGGATGAAACTTCGGCGGTCTTCGGATTTGGATGAAGCTTTGTGCTGAAGTGTTGACGATGTCTTCTTGAGCTTGGCTCTTGTTCTTCTGAATAAGGCTTCGGGATCGTCAACAAAGTTGTCTGGAAGATGTCTTCCATTCATGCATCACCCTACAATAAATAATCAAAATGGAAAATACAGGGGTAAAACTATATAAGAGAATTGATAAGCTCGATCAGATTAGTGATGCAAATGATGACTCAAAGTTCCGTATTCATTCCTACTTAGTAATCAACCTTCCCCGGCAACGGTGCCAAAAATGCTTGTTGGGCATTCTTAACGTCACTACCAAAAGTAGACTTAGTTTTCTAATTCTGATAACGGCGCCAAAAATGCCAAACCTATCCCTCATGCCACTTAAGCCAAGTTGTCATCCCCAGCATGACATGAGAGACGCGGTATTGAAATATGCATTTGCTCATCAAGACAAATAATAAAAGGGATCTGCAAGCGCACAGATTAATACCGATGTAGCATTTTAACCGGGAAGTATTCCAGGTATCGTTATTTATATTTTTACCACTGGGAAGGGATTTCTAAGTATCATGGTTGATAATGGAATGAGAATATGGAACTGAGTACACATCATTGCATGTATAACCGAGAGTATTTATCAATCTCTTTATACAGGTATAAATGTCACATTAAGTAAAGGTAAAGTGATAATGGTGACAAAGATAATTAATCTGATCAGCTAGCCACATATAATAATGATAAGCACCTCAACAGATATTCTAGCAAGTCATTAGCATGGAATTAGGATGAACTACAAAGATATTCCCTAAGTTATTATTAACTATAAAGTCTAGCATATCATAGTTAGTGCAATTATACTTGGCAATCATGTTGAGAAAAGACTATATCCATGCATAGTGAATATTAGCAAGGAAGATGAAGAACATAGCAATCACTCCCCTGTAATAGTGTTGCTCTGCCTGCCCTATACACGAGAGGGGGACTATATAAGAATCAACGAAGCTGTCACTATCGTGAACTACCCCACAATCCGGCATATAGGGTGCAATCGCAGATAAATACGGTATAGACACCACATCTACACAATAATTATCATTCACCCACTGTACACATGGATAAACGCTATACGATCCTAGGCATGTATATAATTCCAATCTAACTAAGCCAAGCATATAACTATGATAAACTAAGAACAATATAATTGTAAATATAATCAAGTAGAGCAAAGTCATAACCAATATATTGAAATAGAACAAAGTCATATTCATAATATTGAAGAACAATGATGAACAATTGAAGAACAATAGAGGAATTACCAAGAATCCTCTTGACAGATCCGGGAACCAATCGAAGATTGACTCCTTCTAGTTCTAATCCTATGTAGCTATGCTAACTAGAGATCTAGTTGATGTGGTGGCTCTAGGGCTTGATTAGAGGCTCTCCTCCTGAATTAGGGTTTGAAGTATGAGACGAGGGCCTCTCCTCCAGGGTCAGGGGCCTTGCTTATATAGCCCTTTCGGATGAATCTAGGCCGTTGGATCAAACCGACATTGATCGTGCGGTTTTCCTTGATCCTCTAGGTCGGTGGAGCATAATCCTCGAGGCGGAGCCTGATTGGCTCTGGGGCCAGGGCGGGCGCCCTAAGGACCAGGGCGGGCGCCCTGTGTCCGGCTCCGTTACGCCTCCCGTTCGTTCTCGTGGCTTCTGGACTCTTCTAGATGTAAGATAATTACGTGTTCGGTTAATATCCCGTCATTAATCCGACATGTGGGCCTTTCTTCCGTATTTCCTGATAACCCCCTACAGAAATAGATAAACAGCAAAACTCGTGGAATTCTGTCAGATAAAACCCTAAGTCTAGGTGTTGGTTTCATTTGGATCCTTTTCACAATTTGTTTGATAGTTATAATTGATACTTAAGGACCGTCAACAAACTCCCCCAAGCTTACCTCTTGCTCGTCCCTGAGCAAGGAGAGACTCAGTAGTTGCTGAAATGCCTTTGAATTTTGATGGTACACATGCTTTCAAATAGAGTCTCATCTCTGAGTTAAAGTAAAGTGTCAAGACTTAAAACTTACTCATTATACCTTTCACCATGGGGCTTGCAACCGTCACCTTTGTCTTGAGCGGTTAAAAGATAGAACAGTCTAGTCAAGCGCCATGTCTCTTATTCTTGATTAGCTATAGCTCTTGGAGTTTTTTTTGCAGATTTTCAAATAAAACTTAGAGATTCCTTGTATGACTCTCTCAGGTCTCTCTTTTGTGGTATTTCTGGATCCTCACCAAGGCAGTAATGGTGTCTACCTTCTCTCAAAGCAAAGTATGTAGTATTTGTGGTATAAGGCAGAGTGACATTGCCTTCTCTCTCATCCTATTCTAATAAGGCTTTTGATATCTGGAGCTCATCGGTGGGAGATAAAGTATACATACTTACAAGACATTTATTGCATAGTCAAACCATGGATCCAGAGAAACAAGCCAATAAGTCAAATCAAGATGTGCATGTGTGGCGAATAAATGGTGTATGGTGGTAGTGATGATAACAATGATGAAAGTCTAATTCTACTTTTGCTCTTTTTGAGCGGATACGTACCTTTCTTGCTTTTAAAGCTCTTGAGGAGAATGAGGTGCTCTATATTTTTTTCCTCTCAGGTGGGTATCTTGTACCCCTAATTCTACTGTCGGACACTTGTCCATTTTTACCTCTCTTCTCACACTTTTTCTTTTTTTTCATCGAGGTTCCGAGCACTTGCTCCTTTTTATTTCCTCGTATCTTTTTCTTTTCGAGGTTCCGGGCACTTGCCCCTTTTTATTTCCTCGTATAGAGCACTCATCTCCTTAGAACAATATAGCAAGTGGTAGTAACCAAAATAGCTTGAGCATTTATTTCACAGGGGATAACAAGAATGGGAAAATATTTTTGGCTATTCTCTCCCGGATTAGGAGTAGAATAATTTTATGTGGATCTGGAGATGAGAATGAGTGGATATATGTGGATGCGTACTTCTGGAGTAGAAGCAGCATGTATGAGTGATCGTGCAAGTGAATCTTGATTTTAACCGCATGACAAGCTCCTAAGGGTCTACACAGCTTGACTACACTCAATGCTCATAAGCAGTAAAAAGTAAAGGTATGGCTTAAAGTCTAGCAAGCATGTATGTATGGCTGTGGTAGGAACTTAAACTCTCATCATACAGGAACTCATCATGTAGCATTTTAAGATTTTCAATGATAAAATTCTCCAGAATTCTAGCATCTCTAGGAATAGATAAACAGCAGCTTGACTCCTTCTAGTTCTAATCCTATGTAGCTATGCTAACTAGAGATCTAGTTGATGTGGTGGCTCTAGGGCTTGATCAGAGGCTCTCCTCCTGAATTAGGGTTTGAAGTATGAGACGAGGGCCTCTCCTCCAGGGTCAGGGGCCTTGCTTATATAGCCCTTTCGGATGAATCTGGGCCGTTGGATCAAACCGACATTGATCGTGCGGTTTTCCTTGATCCTCTAGGTCGGTGGAGCATAATCCTCGAAGCGGAGCCTGATTGGCTCCGGGGCCAGGGCGGGCGCCCTGTGTCCGGCTCCGTTACGCCTCCCATTCGTTCTCGTGGCTTCTGGACTCTTCTAGATGTAAGATAATTACGTGTTCGGTTAATATCCCGTCATTAATCCGACATGTGGGCCTTTCTTCCATATTTCTTGATAACCCCCTGCAGAAATAGATAAACAGCAAAACTCGTGGAATTCTGTCAGATAAAACCCTAAGTCTAGGTGTTGGTTTCATTTGGATCCTTTTCTCTATTTATTTGATAGTTATAATTGATACTTAAGGACCGTGAACAGTAGGCACATAATATGATAGTAAGAATTAGCAATTAACGAATGCAGACTAGCGATTATTCAATCTGGATCCAAAGTACAAATCACAGGTGCTGGCTTAGACGTGTCGAGACGTAGCGCAACAAGGTGGAAACAAAGGACGATGGAAACAACTCACAGAACAAGCAGATAGTCCAGATTTTTCCTTTTTCCTAAATTTTTCTCGGAATTTTCCAAAAGGCAATAGTAGGAATCAAATTTTTTTATTTTTTTACTATTTTTTATATTTTTCTCTAAACAAGGATCAAAAAAGATGCAACCACAAAAATTAGCACCTACAACTGAGGTGGGATGTGGTCTACAGAAATATAGCACGTTCTCTGAAAAGCGTTCAAAAACTTTGACAATTTTTTTCTTTATTTTCCTGATTTTTTTGGCAATTTTGATGAAACCAAACAGGGCAAAGCCAAAGTGGTGAAACAATCTGTTGTTGAGCGTGGGTAACAGTTGCAAGATAAACCTGTGCTGACAGAAGAATATGTGGAGCTATGGGTAGGCACACAATATGACAGCAAGGATTAGCAATTAACGAATGCAGATTAGCGATTGTTCAATCCGAATCCAAAGTACAAATCACAGGTGCTGGCTAAGAAGTGTCGAGACGTAGCGCAACAAGGTGAAAACAAAGGACGATGGAAAGAACTCACAACAAGCAGATAGTCCGGATTTTTCCTTTTTTCTGAATTATTCCCGGAATTTTCCAAAAGGCACTAGTACGAATCAAATTTTTTATATTTTTTCACTATTTTTTATATTTTTCTCTGGACAAGAATCAAAAAAGATGCAACCACAAAAGTTGGCACCTACAACTGAGGTGGGATGTGGTCTACAGAAATACAACACGTTCTTTGAAAAGCGTGCAAAAACTTTGACAATTTTTTTCATTATTTTCCTAAATTTTTTTGGTAATTTTGATGAAACCAAACAGGGCAAAGCCAAAGTGGTGAAACAATCTGTGGTGACAGAAGAATATGTGGAGCTTGGGTGTGCACACAATATGACAGCAAGGATTAGCAATTAACGAATGCAGATTAGCGATTGTTCAATCTGGATGTAAAGTACTAATCACAGGTGCTGCCTAAGACGTGTCGAGACGTAGCGCAACAAGGTTAAAACAAAGGACGATGGAAAGAACTTACAGAACAAGCAGATAGTCCGGATTTTTCCTTTTTTCCTGATTTTTTCATAGAATTTTCCAAAAGGCACTAGTAGGAATCAAAAAAATTTATTTTTTAAATATTTTTTTATATTTTTCTCTGAACAAGGATCAAAAAAGATGCAACCACAAGAATTAGGACCTATAACTGAGGTGGGATGTGGTCTACAGAAGTATAGCACGTTCTCTAAAAAGCGTGCAAAAAATTTGACAATTTTTTTCTTTATTTTCCTGAATTTTTTTGGCAATTTTCATGAAACCAAACAGGGCAAAGCCAAAGTGGTAAAACAATCTGTTGTTGAGCGTGGGTAACAGTTGCAAGATGAACCTGTGCTGACAGAAGAATATGTGGAGCTATGGGTAGGCACACAATATGACAGCAAGGATTTGCAATTAACGAATGCAGATTAGCGATTGTTCAATCCGGATCTAAAGTACAAATCATAGGTGCTGGCTAAGACGTGTCGAGACGTAGCGCTACAAGGTGAAAACAAAGGACGATGGAAACAACTCACAGAACAAGCAGATAGTGCGGATTTTTCCTTTTTCCTTAATTTTTCCCGAAATTTTCCAAAAGGCACAAGTAGGAATCATTTTTTTTTATTTTTTCACTATTTTTTTATATTTTTCTCTGAACAATTATCAAAAAAGATGCAACCACAAAAATTGGCACCTACAACTGAGGTGGGACGTGGTCTACAGAAGTACAGCACGTTCTCTAAAAAGCGTGCAAAAACTTTGACAATTTTTTTTCTTTATTTTCCTGAATTTTTTTGGCAATATTGATGAAACCAAATAGGGCAAAGCCAAAGTGGTGAAACAATCTGTTGTTGAGTGTGTGTAACAATTGCAAGATGAACCTGTGCTGACAGAAGTATATGTGGAGCTATGGGTAGGCACACAATATGACAGCAAGGATTAGCAATTAACGAATGCAGATTAGCGATTATTCAATCCGGATCCAAAGTACAAATCACAGGTGCTGGCTAAGACGTGTCGAGACGTAGCGCAACAAGGTGAAAACAAAGGATGATGGAAAGAACTCACAGAACAAGCAGATAGTCCGGATTTTTCCTTTTTCCTGAATTTTTCCCAAAATTTTCCAAAAGGCACAAGTAGGAATCAAAATTTTTTTATTTTTTTACTATTTTTTTATTTTTCTCTGAACAAGGATCAAAAAAGATGCAACCACAAAAATTAGCACCTACAACTGAGGTGGGATGTGGTCTACAGAAATACTGCACGTTCTTTGAAAAGCGTGCAAAAACTTGTGCAATTTTTTTCTTTATTTTCCTCAATTTGTTTGGCAATTTTGATGAAACCAAACAGAGCAATGCCAAAGTGGTGAAACAATCTGTTGTTGAGCGTGGGTAACAGTTGCAAGATGAACCTGTGCTGACAGAAGAATATGTGGAGCTATGGGTAGGCACACAATATGACAGCAAGGATTAGCAATTAACGAATGCAAATTAGCGATTGTTCAATCCAGATCCAAAGTACAAATCACAGGTGCTAGCTAAGACGTGTCGAGACGTAGCGCAACAAGGTGAAAACAAAGGACGATGGAAAGAACTCACAGAACAAGCAGATAATCTAGATTTTTCCTTTTTCCTGAATTTTTCCCGGAATTTTCCAAAAGGCACTAGTAGGAATCAAAATTTTTTTATTATTTCACTATTTTTTCATATTTTTCTCTGAACAAGGATAAGAAAAGATGCAACCACAAAAATTGGCACCTACAACTGAGGTGGGATATGGTCTACAAAAATATAGGACGTTCTATGAAAAGCATGCAAAACTTTGATAATTTTTTATTTTCCTGAATGTTTTTGGCAATTTTGATGAAACCAAGCAGGGCAAAGCCAAATTGGTGAAACAATCTGTTATTGAGCGTGGGCAACAGTTGCAAGATGAACCTGTGCTGACAGACGAATATGTGGAGCTATGGGTGGGCACACAATATGACAGCAAGAATTAGCAATTAACGAATGCAGATTAGCGATTGTTCAATCTGGATCCAAAGTACAAACCACAGGTGCTGGCTAAGACGTGTTGAGACATAGCGCAACAAGGTGAAAACAAAGGACGATGGAAAGAACTCACAGAACAAGAAGATAGTCCGGATTTTTTCTTTTTCCTGAATTTTTCCTAGAATTTTCCAAAAGGCACTAGTACGAATCAAATTTTTTTTTATTTTTTCACTATTTTTTTATATTTTTCTCTGAACAAGGATAAAAAAGATGCAACCACAAAAATTGGCACCTACAACTGAGGTGGGATGTGGTCTACAGAAATACAACACGTTCTCTAAAAAGCGTGCAAAAACTTTGAAATTTTTTTTCTTTATTTTCCTAAATTTTTTTGGCAATTTTGATGAAACCAAACAGGGCAAAGCCAAACTGGTGAAACAATCTGTTGTTGAGCGTGGGTAACAGTTGCAAGATGAACCTGTGCTGACAGAAGAATATGTGGAGCTATGGGTGGGCACACAATATGACAGTAAGAATTAGCAATTAACAAATGCAGATTAGCGATTGTTCAATCCGAATCCAAAGTACAAATCACAGGTGCTGGCAAGACGTGTCGAGACGTAGCGCAACAAGGTGAAAACAAAGGACGATGGAAACAACTCATAGAACAAGCAGATAGTCCGGATTTTTCCTTTGTCCTGAATTTTTCACAGAATTTTCCAAAAGGCACTAGTACGAATCAAATTTTTTTATTTTTTCACTTTTTTTTATATTTTTCTCTGAACAAGGATCAAAAAAGAGGCAACCACAAAAATTTGCACCTACAACTGAGGTGGGATGTGGTCTATAGAAATACAACACATTCTCTAAAAAGCGTGCAAAAACTTTGACAATTTTTTTCTTTATTTTCCTAAATTTTTTTGGCAATTTTGATGAAACCAAACAGGGCAAAGCCAAACTGGTGAAACAATCTGTTGTTTAGCGTGGGTAACAGTTGCAAGATGAACCTGTGCTGACAGAAGAATATGTGGAGCTATGGGTAGGCACACAATATGACAGCAAGAATTAGTAATTAACGAATGCAGATTAGCGATTGTTCAATCCGAATCCAAAGTACAAATCACAGGTGCTGGCAAGACGTGTCGAGACGTAGCGCAACAAGGTGAAAACAAAGGACGATGGAAACAACTCATAGAACAAGCAGATAGTCCGGATTTTTCCTCTTTCCTGAATTTTTCCCAGAATTTTCCAAAAGGCACTAGTACGAATCAAATTTTTTTATTTTTTCACTTTTTTTTATATATTTTTCTCTAAACAAGGATCAAAAAAGATGCAACCACAAAAATTAGCACCTACAACTGAGGTGGGATGTGGTCTACAAAAATATAGCACGTTCTCTGAAAAGCGTGCAAAAACATTGATAATTTTTTTTCTTTATTTTCCTGAATTTTTTCGGCAATTTTGATGAAACCAAACAGGGCAAAGCCAAAGTGGTGAAACAATCTGTTGTTGAGCGTGGGTAACAGTTGCTAGATGAACAGATGGTGACAGAAGAATATGTGGAGCTATGGGTATGCACACAATATGACAGCAAGGATTAGCAATTAACGAATGCAGATTAGCGATTGTTCAATCCGGATGTAAAGTAAAAATCACAGGTGCTGGCTAAGACGTGTCGAGACGTAGCGCAACAAGGTTAAAACAAATAACGGTCTACAAAACAAGCAGATAGTCTGGATTTTTCCTTTTATCCTAATTTTTTCCCGGAATTTTCCAAAAGGCACAAGTAGGAATCAAAATTTTTTATTTTTTAAATATTTTTTTTTATTTTTTTCTGAACAAGGATCAAAAAAGATGCAACCACAAAAATTAGCACCTACAACTGAGGTGGGACGTGGTCTACAGAAGTACAGCTCGTTCTCTAAAAAGCGTGCAAAAACTTTGACAATTTTTTTCTTTATTTTCCTAAATTTTTTTGGCAATTTTTATGAAACCAAACAGGGCAAAGCCAAAGTGGTGAAACAATCTGTTGTTTAGCGTGGGTAACAGTTGCAAGATGAACCTGTGCTGATAGAAGAATATGTGGAGCTATGGGTAGGCACATAATATGACAGCAAGAATTATCAATTAACGAATGCAGATTAGCGATTGTTCAATCCGGATCCAAAGTACAAATCACAGGTGCTGGTTAAGACGTGTCGAGACGTAGCGCAACAAGGTGAAAACAAAGGACGATGGAAATAACTCCTAGAACAAGTAGATAGTCTAGATTTTTCCTTTTTCCTGAATTTTTCCCGGAATTTTCCAAAAGGCACTAGTAGGAATCAAATTTTTTTATTTTTTCACTTTTTTATATTTTTCTCTAAACAAGGATCAAAAAAGATGCAACCACAAAAATTAGCACCTACAACTGAGGTGGGATGTGGTCTACAAAAATATAGCACGTTCTCTGAAAAGCGTGTAAAAACTTTGATAATTTTTTTCTTTATTTTCCTGAATTGTTTTGGCAATTTTGATGAAACCAATCAGGGCAAAGCCAAATTGGTGAAACAATCTGTTGTTTAGCGTGGGTAACAGTTGCAAGATGAACCTGTGCTGACAGAAGAATATGTGGAGCTATGGGTAGGCACACAATATGACAGCAAGAATTAGCAATTAACGAATGCAGATTAGCGATTGTTCAATCGGGATCCAAAGTACAAATCACAGGTGCTGGCTAAGACGTGTCGAGACGTAGCGCAACAAGGTGAAAACAAACGACGATAAAAAGAACTCACAGAACAAGCAGATAGTCAGGATTTTTCTTTTTTCCTGAATTTTTCCCAGAATTTTCCAAAAGGCACTAGTATGAATCAATTTTTTTTTATTTTTTCACTATTTTTTCTTATATTTTTCTCTGAACAAGGATCAAAAAACATGGAACCACAAAAATTGGCACCTACAACTGATGTGGGATGTGGTCTACAGAAATACAACATGTTCTCTTAAAAGCGTGCAAAAACTTTGACAATTTTTTTTCTTTATTTTCCTAAAATTTGTTGGCAATTTGATGAAACCAAACAGGGCAAAGCCAAAGTGGTGAAACAATCTGTTGTTTAGCGTGGGTAACAGTTGCAAGATGAACCTGTGCTGACAGAAGAATATGTGGAGCTATGGGTAGGCACACAATATGACAGCAAGAATTAGCAATTAACGAATGCAGATTAGCGATTGTTCAATCCGGATCCAAAGTACAAATCACAGGTGCTGGTTAAGACGTGTCGAGACGTAGCGAAACAAGGTGAAAACAAAGGACGATGAAAATAACTCCTAGAACAAGTAGATAGTCTAGATTTTTCCTTTTTCCTGAATTTTTCCCGGAATTTTCCAAAAGGCACTAGTAGGAATCAAATTTTTTTATTTTTTCACTTTTTTTTTATATTTTTCTCTAAACAAGGATCAAAAAAGATGCAACCACAAAAATTAGCACCTACAACTGAGGTGGGATGTGGTCTACAAAAATATAGCACGTTCTCTAAAAAGCGTGCAAAAACTTTGATAATTTTTTTCTTTATTTTCCTGAATTGTTTTGGCAATTTTGATGAAACCAAACAGGGCAAAGCCAAATTGGTGAAACAATCTGTTGTTTAGCGTGGGTAACAGTTGCAAGATGAACCTGTGCTGACAGAAGAATATGTGGAGCTATGGGTAGGCACACAATATGACAGCAAGAATTAGCAATTAACGAATGCAGATTAGCGATTGTTCAATCCGGATCCAAAGTACAAATCACAGGTGCTGGCTAAGACGTGTCGAGACGTAGCGCAACAAGGTGAAAACAAAGGACGATAAAAAGAACTCACAGAACAAGCAGATAGTCAGGATTATTCCTTTTTCCTGAATTTTTCCCAGAATTTTCCAAAAGGCACTAGTATGAATCAATTTTTTTTTTATTTTTTCACTATTTTTTCTTATATTTTTCTCTGAACAAGGATCAAAAAAGATGGAACCACAAAAATTGGCACCTACAACTGATGTGGGATGTGGTCTACAGAAATACAACATGTTCTCTTAAAAGCGTGCAAAAACTTTGACAATTTTTTTTCTTTATTTTCCTAAAATTTGTTGGCAATTTGATGAAACCAAACAGGGCAAAGCCAAAGTGGTGAAACAATCTGTTGTTTAGCGTGGGTAACAGTTGCAAGATGAACCTGTGCTGACAGAAGAATATGTGGAGCTATGGGTAGGCACATAATATGACAGCAAGAATTAGCAATTAACGAATGCAGATTAGCGATTGTTCAATCCGGATCCAAAGTACAAATCACAGGTGCTGGCTAAGACGTGTCGAGACATAGCGCAACAAGGTGAAAACAAAGAACGATGGAAAGAACTTACAGAATAAGCAGATAGTCCGGATTTTTCCTTTTTCCTAAATTTTTCCCAGAATTTTTCAAAAGGCACTAGTAGGAATCAAAATTTTTTTATTTTTTTATTTTTTTTATATTTTTCTCTGAACAAGGATCAAAAAAGATGCAACCACAAAAATTAGCACCTACAACTGAGGTGGGACGTGGTCTACAGAAGTACAGCTCGTTCTTTAAAAAGCGTGCAAAAACTTTGACAATTTTTTTCTTTATTTTCCTGAATTTTTTTGGCAATTTTGATGAAACCAAACAGGGCAAAGCCAAAGTGGTGAAACAATCTGTTGTTTAGCGTGGGTAATAGTTGCAAGATGAACCTGTGCTGACAGAAGAATATGTGGAGCTATGGATAGGCACACAATATGACAGCAAGAATTGGCAATTAACGAATGCAGATTAGCGATGGTTCAATCCAGATCCAAAGTACAAATCACAGGTGCTGGCTAAGACGTGTCGAGACGTAGCGCAACAAGGTGAAAACAATGGACGATGGAATGAACTTACAGAACAAGCAGATAGTCTGGATTTTTCCTTTTTCCTGAATTTTTCCCAGAATTTTCTAAAAGGCACTAGTAGGAATCAAAATTTTTTATTTTTTAAATATTTTTTATATTTTTCTCTGAACAAGGATCAAAAAAGATGCAACCACAAAAATTAGCACCTACAACTGAGGTGGGACGTGGTCTACAGAAGTACAGCTCGTTCTCTAAAAACCGTGCAAAATCTTTGACAATTTTTTCTTTATTTCCCTGAATTTTTTTGCCAATTTTGATGAAACCAAACAGGGCAAAGCCAAAGTGGTGAAACAATCTGTTGTTTAGCGTGGGTAACAGTTGCAAGATGAACCTGTGCTGACAGAAAAATATGTGGAGCTATGGGTAGGCACACAATATGACAGCAAGAATTAGCAATTAACGAATGCAGATTAGCGATTGTTCAATCCAGATCCAAAGTACACATCTCAGGTGCTGGCTAAAACGTGTCGAGACATAGCGCAACAAGGTGAAATCAAAGGACGATGGAAAGAACTTATAGAACAAGCAGACAGTCCGGATTTTTCCTTTTTTCCGAATTTTTCCCAGAATTTTCCAAAAGGCACTAGTAGGAATCAAAATTTTTTTATTTTTAAAATATTTTTTTATATTTTTCTCTGAACAAGGATCAAAAAAGATGCAACCACAAAAATTAGCACCTACAACTGAGGTGGGATGTGGTCCACAGAAGTACAGCTCGTTCTCTAAAAAGCGTGCAAAAACTTTGACAATTTTTTTCTTTATTTTCCTGAATTTTTCTGGCAATTTTGTTGAAACCAAATAGGGCAAAGACAAAGTGGTGAAACAATCTGTTGTTTAGCGTGGGTAACAGTTGCAAGATGAACCTGTGCTGAAAGAAGAATATGTGGAGCTATGGGTAGGCACACAATATGATAGCAAGAATTAGCAATTAACGAATGCAGATTAGCGATTGTTCAATCCGGGTCCAAAGTACAAATCACAGGTGCTGGCTAAGACGTGTCGAGACGTAGCGCAACAAGGTGAAAACAAAGGACGATGGAAAGAACTCACAGAACAAGCAGATAGTCGGGATTTTTCCTTTTTCCTGATTTTTTCCCAGAATTTTCCAAAAGGCACTAGTATGAATCAAATTTTTTTTATTTTTTCACTATTTTTTTTATATTTTTCTCTGAACAAGGATCAAAAAGATGCAGCCACAAAAATTAGCACCTACAACTAAGGTGGGATGTGGTCTACAAAAATATAGCACGTTCTCTGAAAAGCGTGCAAAAACTTTGATTATTTTTTTCTTTATTTTCCTGAATTTTTTTGGCAATTTTGATGAAACCAAACAGGGCAAAGCCAAATTGGTGAAACAATCTGTTGTTGAGCGTGGGTAACAGTTGCAAGATGAACCTGTGCTGTTAGAAGAATATGTGGAGCTATGGGTAGGCACACAATATGACAGCAAGAATTAGCAATTAACGAATGCAGATTAGCGATTGTTCAATCCGGATCCAAAGTACAAATCACAGGTGCTGGCTAAAACGTGTCGAGACGTAGCGCAACAAGGTGAAATTAAAGGACGATGGAAAGAACTTACAGAACAAGCAGATAGTCCGGATTTTTCCTTTTTCCCGAATTTTTCCCAGAATTTTCCAAAAGGCACTAGTAGGAATCAAAATTTTTTATTTTTTAAATATTTTTTTTATATTTTTCTCTGAACAAGGATCAAAAAAGATGCAACCACAAAAATTAGCACCTACAACTGAGGTGGGATGTGGTCTACAGAAGTACAGCTCGTTCTCTAAAAAGCGGGCAAAAACTTTGACAATTTTTTCTTTATTTTCCTGAATTTTTTTAGCAATTTTGATGAAACCAAATAGGGCAAAGCCAAAGTGGTGAAACAATCTGTTGTTGAGCGTGGGTAACAGTTGCAAGATGAACCTGTGCTGACAGAAGAATATGTGGAGCTATGGGTAGGCACACAATATGACAGCAAGAATTAGCAATTAACGAATGCAGATTAGCGATTGTTCAATCCGGATCCAAAGTACAAATCACAGGTGCTGGCTAAGACGTGTCGAGACGTAGCGCAACAAGGTGAAAACAAAGGACGATGGAAAGAACTCACAGAACAAGCAGATAGTCAGGATTTTTCCTTTTTCCTGAATTTTTCCCAGAATTTTCCAAAAGGCACTAGTATGAATCAATTTTTTTTTATTTTTTCACTATTTTTTCTTATATTTTTCTCTGAACAAGGATCAAAAAAGATGGAACCACAAAAATTAGCACCTACAACTGATGTGGGATGTGGTCTACAGAAATACAACATGTTCTCTTAAAAGCGTGCAAAAACTTTGATAATTTTTTTTCTTTATTTTCCTAAAATTTGTTGGCAATTTGATGAAACCAAACAGGGCAAAGCCAAAGTGGTGAAACAATCTGTTGTTTAGCGTGGGTAACAGTTGCAAGATGAACCTGTGCTGACAGAAGAATATGTGGAGCTATGGGTAGGCACACAATATGACAGCAAGAATTAGCAATTAACGAATGCAGATTAGCGATTGTTCAATCCGGATCGAAAGTACAAATCACAGGTGCTGGCTAAGACGTGTCGAGACATAGCGCAACAAGGTGAAAACAAAGAACGATGGAAAGAACTTACAGAACAAGCAGATAGTCCGGATTTTTCCTTTTTCCTGAATTTTTTCCAGAATTTTTCAAAAGGCACTAGTAGGAATCAAAATTTTTTTTATTTTTTTTTATATTTTTCTCTGAACAAGGATCAAAAAAGATGCAACCACAAAAATTAGCACCTACAACTGAGGTGGGACGTGGTCTACAGAAGTACAGCTCGTTCTTTAAAAAGCGTGCAAAAACTTTGACAATTTTTTTCTTTATTTTCCTGAATTTTTTTGGCAATTTTGATGAAACCAAACAGGGCAAAGCCAAAGTAGTGAAACAATCTGTTGTTTAGCGTGGGTAATAGTTGCAAGATAAACCTGTGCTGACAGAAGAATATGTGGAGCTATGGGTAGGCACACAATATGGCAGCAAGAATTAGCAATTAACGAATGCAGATTAGCGATGGTTCAATCCGGATCCAAAGTACAAATCACAGGTGCTGGCTAAGACGTGTCGAGACGTAGCGCAACAAGGTGAAAACAATGGACGATGGAATGAACTTACAGAACAAGCACATAGTCTGGATTTTTCCTTTTTCCTGAATTTTTCCCAGAATTTTCTAAAAGGCACTAGTAGGAATCAAAATTTTTTATTTTTAAATATTTTTTTATATTTTTCTCTGAACAAGGATCAAAAAAGATGCAACCACAAAAATTAGCACCTACAACTGAGGTGGGACGTGGTCTACAGAAGTACAGCTCGTTCTCTAAAAAGCGTGCAAAATCTTTGACAATTTTTTCTTTATTTCCCTGAATTTTTTTGCCAATTTTGATGAAACCAAACAGGGCAAAGCCAAAGTGGTGAAACAATCTGTTGTTTAGAGTGGGTAACAGTTGCAAGATGAACCTGTGCTGACAGAAAAATATGTGGAGCTATGGGTAGGCACACAATATGACAGCAAGAATTAGCAATTAACGAATGCAGATTAGCGATTGTTCAATCCAGATCCAAAGTACACATCTCAGGTGCTGGCTAAAACGTGTCGAGACATAGCGCAACAAGGTGAAATCAAAGGACGATGGAAAGAACTTATAGAACAAGCAGACAGTCCGGATTTTTCCTTTTTTCCGAATTTTTCCCAGAATTTTCCAAAAGGCACTAGTAGGAATCAAAATTTTTTTATTTTTAAAATATTTTTTTATATTTTTCTCTGAACAAGGATCAAAAAAGATGCAACCACAAAAATTAGCATCTACAACTGAGGTGGGATGTGGTCCACAGAAGTACAGCTCGTTCTCTAAAAAGCGTGCAAAAACTTTGACAATTTTTTCCTTTATTTTCCTGAATTTTTCTGGCAATTTTGTTGAAACCAAATAGGGCAAAGACAAAGTGGTGAAACAATCTGTTGTTTAGCGTGGGTAACAGTTGCAAGATGAACCTGTGCTGAAAGAAGAATATGTGGAGCTATGTGTAGGCACACAATATGATAGCAAGAATTAGCAATTAACGAATGCAGATTAGCGATTGTTCAATCCGGGTCCAAAGTACAAATCACAGGTGCTGGCTAAGACGTGTCGAGACGTAGCGCAACAAGGTGAAAACAAAGGACGATGGAAAGAACTCACAGAACAAGCAGATAGTCGAGATTTTTCCTTTTTCCTGATTTTTTCCCAGAATTTTCCAAAAGGCACTAGTATGAATCAAATTTTTTTTTATTTTTTCACTATTTTTTTTATATTTTTCTCTGAACAAGGATCAAAAAGATGCAGCCACAAAAATTAGCACCTACAACTAAGGTGGGATGTGGTCTACAAAAATATAGCACGTTCTCTGAAAAGCGTGCAAAAACTTTGATTATTTTTTTCTTTATTTTCCTGAATTTTTTTGGCAATTTTGATGAAACCAAACAGGGCAAAGCCAAATTGATGAAACAATCTGTTGTTGAGCGTGGGTAACAGTTGCAAGATGAACCTGTGCTGTTAGAAGAATATGTGGAGCTATGGGTAGGCACACAATATGACAGCAAGAATTAGCAATTAACGAATGTAGATTAGCGATTGTTCAATCCGGATCCAAAGTACAAATCACAGGTGCTGGCTAAAACGTGTCGAGACGTAGCGCAACAAGGTGAAATTAAAGGACGATGGAAAGAACTTACAGAACAAGCAGATAGTCCGGATTTTTCCTTTTTCCCGAATTTTTCCCAGAATTTTCCAAAAGGCACTAGTAGGAATCAAAATTTTTTATTTTTTAAATATTTTTTTATATTTCTCTCTGAACAAGGATCAAAAAAGATGCAACCACAAAAATTAGCACCTACAACTGAGGTGGGACGTGGTCTACAGAAGTACAGCTCGTTCTCTAAAAAGCGGGCAAAAACTTTGACAATTTTTTCTTTATTTTCCTGAATTTTTTTAGCAATTTTGATGAAACCAAATAGGGCAAAGCCAAAGTGGTGAAACAATCTGTTGTTTAGCGTGGGTAACAGTTGCAAGATGAACCTGTGCTGACAGAAGAATATGTGGAGCTATGGGTAGGCACACAATATGACAGCAAGAATTAGCAATTAACGAATGCAGATTAGCGATTGTTCAATCCGGATCCAAAGTACAAATCACAGGTGCTGGCTAAGACGTGTCGAGACGTAGCGCAACAAGGTGAAAACAAAGGACGATGGAAAGAAATCACAGAACAAGCAGATAGTCAGGATTTTTCCTTTTTCCTGAATTTTTCCCAGAATTTTCCAAAAGGCACTAGTATGAATCAATTTTTTTTTTTATTTTTTCACTATTTTTTCTTATATTTTTCTCTGAACAAGGATCAAAAAAGATGGAACCACAAAAATTGGCACCTACAACTGATGTGGGATGTGGTCTACAGAAATACAACATGTTCTCTTAAAAGCGTGCAAAAACTTTGACAATTTTTTTTCTTTATTTTCCTAAAATTTGTTGGCAATTTGATGAAACCAAACAGGGCAAAGCCAAAGTGGTGAAACAATCTGTTGTTTAGCGTGGGTAACAGTTGCAAGATGAACCTGTGCTGACAGAAGAATATGTGGAGCTATGGGTAGGCACATAATATGACAGCAAGAATTAGCAATTAACGAATGCAGATTAGCGATTGTTCAATCCGGATCGAAAGTACAAATCACAGGTGCTGGCTAAGACGTGTCGAGACATAGCGCAACAAGGTGAAAACAAAGAACGATGGAAAGAACTTACAGAACAAGCAGATAGTCCGGATTTTTCCTTTTTCTTGAATTTTTTCCAGAATTTTTCAAAAGGCACTAGTAGGAATCAAAATTTTTTTATTTTTTTTATACTTTTCTCTGAACAAGGATCAAAAAAGATGCAACCACAAAAATTAGCACCTACAACTGAGGTGGGACGTGGTCTACAGAAGTACAGCTCATTCTTTAAAAAGCGTGCAAAAACTTTGACAATTTTTTTCTTTATTTTCCTGAATTTTTTTGGCAATTTTGATGAAACCAAACAGGGCAAAGCCAAAGTAGTGAAACAATCTGTTGTTTAGCGTGGGTAATAGTTGCAAGATGAACCTGTGCTGACTGAAGAATATGTGGAGCTTTGGGTAGGCACACAATATGACAGCAAGAATTAGCAATTAACGAATGCAGATTAGCGATGGTTCAATCCGGATCCAAAGTACAAATCACAGGTGCTGGCTAAGACGTGTCGAGACGTAGCGCAACAAGGTGAAAACAATGGACGATGGAATGAACTTACAGAACAAGCAGATAGTCTGGATTTTTCCTTTTTCCTGAATTTTTCCCAGAATTTTCTAAAAGGCACTAGTAGGAATCAAAATTTTTTTATTTTTTAAATATTTTTTTATATTTTTCTCTGAACAAGGATCAAAAAAGATGCAACCACAAAAATTAGCACCTACAACTGAGGTGGGACGTGGTCTACAGAAGTACAGCTCGTTCTCTAAAAAGCGTGCAAAATCTTTGACAATTTTTTCTTTATTTTCCTGAATTTTTTTGCCAATTTTGATGAAACCAAACAGGGCAAAGCCAAAGTGGTGAAACAATCTGTTGTTTAGCGTGGGTAACAGTTGCAAGATGAACCTGTGCTGACAGAAAAATATGTGGAGCTATGGGTAGGCACACAATATGACAGCAAGAATTAGCAATTAACGAATGCAGATTAGCGATTGTTCAATCCAGATCCAAAGTACACATCACAGGTGCTGGCTAAAACGTGTCGAGACATAGCGCAACAAGGTGAAATCAAAGGACGATGGAAAGAACTTATAGAACAAGCAGACAGTCCGGATTTTTCCTTTTTTCCGAATTTTTCCCAGAATTTTCCAAAAGGCACTAGTAGGAATCAAAATTTTTTTATTTTTAAAATATTTTTTTATATTTTTCTCTGAACAAGGATCAAAAAAGATGCAACCACAAAAATTAGCACCTACAACTGAGGTGGGATGTGGTCCACAGAAGTACAGCTCGTTCTCTAAAAAGCGTGCAAAAACTTTGACAATTTTTTCCTTTATTTTCCTGAATTTTTCTGGCAATTTTGTTGAAACCAAATAGGGCAAAGACAAAGTGGTGAAACAATCTGTTGTTTAGCGTGGGTAACAGTTGCAAGATGAACCTGTGCTAAAAGAAGAATATGTGGAGCTATGGGTAGGCACACAATATGATAGCAAGAATTAGCAATTAACGAATGCAGATTAGCGATTGTTCAATCCGGGTCGAAAGTACAAATCACAGGTGCTGGCTAAGACGTGTCGAGACGTAGCGCAACAAGGTGAAAACAAAGGACGATGGAAAGAACTCACAGAACAAGCAGATAGTCAGGATTTTTCCTTTTTCCTGATTTTTTCCCAGAATTTTCCAAAAGGCACTAGTATGAATCAAATTTTTTTTATTTTTTCACTATTTTTTTTATATTTTTCTCTGAACAAGGATCAAAAAGATGCAGCCACAAAAATTAGCACCTACAACTAAGGTGGGATGTGGTCTACAAAAATATAGCACGTTCTCTGAAAAGCGTGCAAAAACTTTGATTATTTTTTTCTTTATTTTCCTGAATTTTTTTGGCAATTTTGATGAAACCAAACAGGGCAAAGCCAAATTGGTGAAACAATCTGTTGTTGAGCGTGGGTAACAGTTGCAAGATGAACCTGTGCTGTTAGAAGAATATGTGGAGCTATGGGTAGGCACACAATATGACAGCAAGAATTCGCAATTAACGAATGCAGATTAGCGATTGTTCAATCCGGATCCAAAGTATAAATCACAGGTGCTGGCTAAAACGTGTCGAGACGTAGCGCAACAAGGTAAAATTAAAGGACGATGGAAAGAACTTACAGAACAAGCAGATAGTCCGGATTTTTCCTTTTTCCCGAATTTTTCCCAGAATTTTCCAAAAGGCACTAGTAGGAATCAAAATTTTTTATTTTTTAAATTTTTTTTTTATATTTTTCTCTGAACAAGGATCAAAAAAGATGCAACCACAAAAATTAGCACCTACAACTAAGGTGGGACGTGGTCTACAGAAGTACAGCTCGTTCTCTAAAAAGCGGGCAAAAACTTTGACAATTTTTTCTTTATTTTCCTGAATTTTTTTAGCAATTTTGATGAAACCAAATAGGGCAAAGCCAAAATGGTGAAATAATCTGTTGTTTAGCGTGGGTAACAGTTGCAAGATGAACCTGTGCTGACAGAAGAATATGTGGAGCTATGGGTAGGCACACAATATGATAGCAAGAATTAGCAATTAACGAATGCAGATTAGCGATTGTTCAATCCGGATCCAAAGTACAAATCACAGGTGCTGGCTAAGACGTGTCGAGACGTAGCGCAACAAGGTGAAAACAAAGGACGATGGAAAGAACTCACAGAACAAGCAGATACTCAGGATTTTTCCTTTTTCCTGAACTTTTCCCATAATTTTCCAAAAGGCACTAGTATGAATCAATTTTTTTTTATTTTTTCACTATTTTTTCTTATATTTTTCTCTGAACAAGGATCAAAAAATATGCAACCACAAAAATTGGCACCTACAACTGAGGTGGGATGTGGTCTACAGAAATACAACACGTTCTCTTAAAAGCGTGCAAAAACTTTGACAATTTTTTTTCTTTATTTTCCTAAAATTTGTTGGCAATTTGATGAAACCAAACAGGGCAAAGCCAAAGTGGTGAAACAATCTGTTGTTTAGCGTGGGTAACAGTTGCAAGATGAACCTGTGCTGACAGAAGAATATGTGGAGCTATGGGTAGGCACACAATATGACAGCAAGAATTAGCAATTAACGAATGCAGATTAGCGATTGTTCAATCCGGATCCAAAGTACAAATCACAGGTGCTGGCTAAGACGTGTCGAGACATAGCGCAACAAGGTGAAAACAAAGAACGATGGAAAGAACTTACAGAACAAGCAGATAGTCTAGATTTTTCCTTTTTTCCTTATTTTTTTCCCGGAATTTTCCAAAAGGCACTAGTAGGAATCAAAATTTTTTACTTTTTAAATATTTTTTTATATTTTTCTCTGAACAAGGATCAAAAAATATGCAACCACAAAAATTAGCACCTACAACTAAGGTGAGACGTGGTCTACAGAAGTACAGCTCGTTCTCTAAAAAGCGTGCAAAAACTTTGACAATTCTTTCTTTATTTTCCTGAATTTTTTTGGCAATTTTGATGAAACCAAATAGGGCAAAGCCAAAGTGGTGAAACAATCTGTTGTTTAGCGTGGGTAACAGTTGCAAGATGAAGCTGTGCTGACAGAAGAATATGTGGAGCTATGGGTAGGCACACAATATGACAGCAAGAATTAGCAATTAACGAATGCAGATTAGCGATTGTTCAATCCGGGTCCAAAGTACAAATCACAGGTGCTGGCTAAGACGTGTCGAGACGTAGCGCACCAAGGTGAAAACAAAGGACGATGGAAAGAACTCACAGAACAAGCAGATAGTCGGGATTTTTCCTTTTTCCTGAATTTTTCACAGAATTTTCCAAAAGACACTAGTATGAATCAAATTTTTTTTTTATTTTTTCACTATTTTTTCTTATATTTTTCTCTGAACAAGGATCAAAAAAGATGCAACCACAAAAATTGGCACCTACAACTGAGGTGGGATGTGGTCTACAGAAATACAACACGTTCTCTGAAAAGCGTGCAAAAACTTTGACAATTTTTTTCTTTATTTTCCTAAAATTTGTTGGCAATTTTGATGAAACCAAACAGGGCAAAGCCAAAGTGGTGAAACAATCTATTGTTTAGCGTGGGTAACAGTTGCAAGATGAACCTGTGCTGACAGAAGAATATGTGGAGCTATGGGTAGGCACACAATATGACAGCAAGAATTAGCAATTAACAAATGCAGATTAGCGATTGTTCAATCCGGATCCAAAGTACAAATCACAGGTGCTGGCTAAGACGTGTCGAGACGTAGCGCAGCAAGGTGAAAACAAAGAACGATGGAAAGAACTTACAGAACAAGCAAATAGTCCGGATTTTTCCTTTTTTCCTTTTTTTTCCCGGAATTTTCCAAAAGGCACTAGTAGGAATCAAAATTTTTTACTTTTTAAATATTTTTTTATATTTTTCTCTGAACAAGGATCAAAAAATATGCAACCACAAAAATTAGCACCTACAACAGAGGTGACACGTGGTCTACAGAAGTACAGCTCGTTCTCTAAAAAGCGTGCAAAAACTTTGACAATTTTTTTCTTTATTTTCCTGAATTTTTTTGACAATTTTGATGAAACCAAACAGGGCAAAGTCAAAGTGGTGAAACAATCTATTG
The DNA here is from genome assembly GCA_022457205.1 of Saccharum spontaneum. Lineage (NCBI taxonomy): Eukaryota > Viridiplantae > Streptophyta > Magnoliopsida > Poales > Poaceae > Saccharum > Saccharum spontaneum. The sequence goes on from CM039599.1 coordinate 514,327, forward strand.
TTTAGCGTGGGTAACAGTTGCAAGATGAACCTGTGCTGACAGAAGAATATGTGGAGCTATGGGTAGGCACACAATATGACAGTAAGAATTATCAATTAACGAATGCAGATTAGCGATTGTTCAATCCGGATCCAAAGTACAAATCTCAGGTGCTGGCTAAGACGTGTCGAGACGTAGCGCAACAAGGTGAAAACAAAGGACGATGGAAACAACTCATAGAACAAGTAGATAGTCTGGATTTTTCCTTTTTTCTGAATTTTTTCCGGAATTTTCCAAAAGGCACTAGTAGGAATCAAATTTTTTTATTTTTTTACTATTTTTTTATTTTTCTCTGAACAAGGATCAAAAAAGATGCAACCACAAAAATTGGCACCTACAATTGAGGTGGGACGTAGTCTACAGAAATACTGCACGTTCTCTGAAAAGCGTGCAAAAACTTTGATAATTTTTTTCTTTATTTCCCTGAATTTTTTTGGCAATTTTGATGAAACCAAACAGGGCAAGCCAAATTGGTGAAACAATCTGTTATTGAGCGTGGGCAACAGTTGCAAGATGAACCTGTGCTGACAGAAGAATATGTGGAGCTATAGGTAGGCACACAATATGGCAGCAAGAATTAGCAATTAACGGATGCAGATTAGCGATTGTTCAATCCGGATCCAAAGTACAAATCACAGGTGCTGGCTAAGACGTGTCGAGACGTAGCGCAACAAGGTGAAAACAAAGGACGATGGAAAGAACTCACAGAACAAGCAGATATTCCGGATTTTTCCTTTTTCCTGAATATTTCCCAGAATTTTCCAAAAGGCACTAGTAGGAATCAAAAAAATTTTATTTTTTAAATATTTTTTTATATTTTTCTCTGAACAAGGATCAAAAAAGATGCAACCACAAAAATTAGCACCTACAACTGAGGTGGGATGTGGTCTACAGAAGTACAGCTCGTTCTCTAAAAAGCGTGCAAAAACTTTGACAATTTTTTTCTTTATTTTCCTGAATTTTTTTGGCAATTTTGATGAAACCAAATAGGGCAAAGCCAAAGTGGTGAAACAATCTGTTGTTTAGCGTGGGTAACAGTTGCAAGATGAACCTGTGCTGACAGAAGAATATGAGTAGCTATGGGTAGGCACACAATATGACAGCAAGAATTAGCAATTAACGAATGCAGATTAGCGATTGTTCAATCCGGATCCAAAGTACAAATCACAGGTGCTGGCTAAGACGTGTCGAGACGTAGCGCAACAAGGTGAAAACAAAGGACGATGGAAACAACTCATAGAACAAGCAGATAGTCCGGATTTTTCCTTTTTCCTAAATTTTTCTCGAAATTTTCCAAAAGGCACTAGTAGGAATCTATTTTTTTTATTTTTTCACTTTTTTATATTTTTCTCTAAACAAGGATCAAAAAAGATGCAACCACAAAAATTAGCACCTACAACTGAGGTGGGATGTGGTCTAGAAAAATATAGCACGTTCTCTAAAAAGCGTGGAAAAACTTTGATTATTTTTTTCTGTATTTTCCTGAATTTTTTTTGGCAATTTTGATGAAACCAAACAGGGCAAAGCCAAATTGGTGAAACAATCTGTTGTTGAGTGTGGGTAACAGTTGCAAGATGAACCTGTGCTGACAGAAGAATATGTGGAGCTACGTGTAGGCACACAATATGATATCAAGAATTAGCAATTAACGAATGCAGATTAGCGATTGTTCAATCCGGATCCAAAGTACAAATCACAGGTGCTGCCTAAGACGTGTCGAGACGTAGCGCAACAAGGTGAAAACAAAGGACGATGGAAAGAACTCACAGAACAAACAGAACAAGCAGAACAAGGTGAAATTTTTTCAGAATTTTGCAAAAGGCACTAATACGAATCAAAATTTTTTTATTTTTTCACTATTTTTTATATTTTTCTCTGAACAAGGATCAAAAAAGATGCAACCACAAAAATTGGCAACTACAACTGAGGTGGGATGTGGTCTACAGAAATAAAGCACGTTCTCTGAAAAGCGTGCAAAAAATTTGACAATTTTTTTTCTTTATTTTCCAAAATTTTTTTGGCAATTTTGATGAAACCAAACAGGGCAAGGCCAAAGTGGTGAAACAATCTATTGTTGAGCGTGGGTAAAAGTTGCAAGATAAACATGTGGTGACAGAAGAATATGTGGAGCTATGGATATGCACACAATATGACAGCAAGGATTAGCAATTAACGAATGCAGATTAGCGATTGTTCAATCCGGATCCAAAGTACAAATAACAGGTACTGGCTAAGACGTGTCGAGACGTAGCGCAACAAGGTTAAAACAAAGGACGATGGAAAGAACTTACAGAACAAGCAGATAGTCTGGATTTTTCCTTTTTCCTGAATTTTTCCCAGAATATTCCAAAAGGCACTAGAAGGAATCAAATTTTTTTTATTTTTTAAATATTTTTTTATATTTTTCTCTGAACAAGGATCAAAAAAGATGCAACCACAAAAATTAGCACCTACAACTGAGGTGGGACGTGGTCTACAGAAGTACAGCTCGTTCTCTAAAAAGCGTGCAAAAACTTTGACAATTTTTTTCTTTATTTTCCTGAATTTTTTTTGGTAATTTTGATGAAACCAAATAGGGCAAAGCCAAAGTGGTGAAACAGTCTGTTGTTTAGCGTGGGTAACAGTTGCAAGATGAACCTGTGCTGACAGAAGAATATGTGGAGCTATGGGTAGGCACAAAATATGACAGCAAGAATTAGCAATTAACGAATGCAGATTAGCGATTGTTCAATCCGGATCCAAAGTACAAATAACAGGTACTGGCTAAGACGTGTCGAGACGTAGCGCAACAAGGTGAAAACAAAGGACGATGGAAACAACTCATAGAACTAGTAGATAGTCCGGAATTTTCCTTTTTCCTAAATTTTTCCCGGAATTTTCCAAAAGGCACTAGTAGGAATCAAATTTTTTTATTTTTTCACTTTTTTTTATTTTTGTCTAAACAAGGATCAAAAAAGATGCAACCACGAAAATTAGCACCTACAACTGAGGTGGGATGTGGTCTACAAAAATATAGCACGTTCTCTAAAAAGCGTGGAAAAACTTTGATTATTTTTTTCTGTATTTTCCTGAATTTTTTTGGCAATTTTGATGAAACCAAATAGGGCAAAGCCAAATTGGTGAAACAATCTGTTGTTGAGCGTGGGTAACAGTTGAAAGATGAACATGTGCTGACAGAATAATATGTGGAACTATGGGTAGGCACACAATATGACAGCAAGAATTAGCAATTAACGAATGCAGATTAGCAATTGTTCAATCCGGATCCAAAGTACAAATCACAGGTGCTGGCTAAGACGTGTTGAGACATAGCGCAACAAGGTGAAAATAAAGGACGATGGAAAGAACTTACAGAACCAGCAGATAGTCCGAATTTTTCCTTTTTCCTGAATTTTTCCCAGAATTTTCCAAAAGACACAAGTAGGAATCAAATTTTTTTTATTTTTTCACTATTTTTTTATATTTTTCTCTGAACAAGGATAAAAAAAGATGCAACCACAAAAATTAGCACCTACAACTGAGGTGGGATGTGGTCAACAGAAATACAGCATGTTCTCTGAAAAGCGTGCAAAAACTTTGACAATTTTTTTCTTTATTTTCCTAAATTTTTTTGGCAATTTTGATGAAACCAAATAGGGCAAAGCCAAAGTGGTGAAACAATCTGCTGTTGAGCGTGGGTAACAGTTGCATGATGAACAGGTGGTGACAGAAGAATATGTGGAGCTATGGGTATGCACACAATATGACAGCAAGGATTAGCAATTAACGAATGTAGATTAGCGATTGTTCAATCCGGATGTAAAGTACAAATCACAGGTGCTGGCGAAGACGTGTCGAGACGTAGCGCAACAAGGTTAAAACAAAGGACGATGGAAAGAACTTACAGAACAAGTAGATAGTCCAGATTTTTCCTTTTTTCCTGATTTTTTCCCGGAATTTTCCAAAAGGCACTAGTAGGAATCAAATTTTTTTATTTTTTAAATATTTTTTATACTTTTCTCTGAACAAGGATAGAAAAGATGCAACAACAAAAATTAGCACCTATAACTGAGGTGGGACGAGGTCTATAGAAGTACAGCTCATTCTCTAATAAGCGTGCAAAAACTTTGACAATTTTTTTCTTTATTTTCCTGATTTGTCTTGGCAATTTTGATGAAACCAAATAGGGTAAAGCCAAAGTGGTGAAACAATCTATTGTTGAGCGTGGGTAACAGTTGCAAGATGAACCTGTGCTGACAGAAGAATATATGGAGCTATGGGTAGGCACACAATATGACAGCAAGAATTAGCAATTAACGAATGCAGATTAGCGATTGTTCAATCCGGATCCAAAGTACAAATCACAGGTGCTGGCTAGGACGTGTCGAGACGTAGCGCAACAAGGTGAAAACAAAGGACGATGGAAACAACTCATAGAACAAGTAGATAGTCCGGAATTTTCCTTTTTCCTAAATTTTTCCCGGAATTTTCCAAAAGGCACTAGTAGGAATCAAATTTTTTTATCTTTCACTTTTTTATATTTTTCTCTAAACAAGGATCAAAAAATATGCAACCACAAAAATTAGCACCTACAACTGAGGTGGGATGTGGTCTACTAAAATATAGCACGTTCTCTGAAAAGCGTGCAAAAACATTGATAATTTTTTTCTTTATTTTCCTGAATTTTTTTGGCAATTTTGATGAAACCAAACAGGGCAAAGCCAAATTGGTGAAACAATCTGTTGTTGAGCGTGGGTAACAGTTGAAAGATGAACATGTGCTGACAGAAGAATATGTGGAACTATGGGTAGGCACACAATATGACAGCAAGAATTAGCAATTAACGAATGCAGATTAGCAATTGTTCAATTCGGATCCAAAGTACAAATCACAGGTGCTGGCTAAGACGTGTTGAGACATAGCGCAACAAGGTGAAAACAAAGGACGATGGAAAGAACTTACAGAACAAGCAGATAGTCCGAATTTTTCCTTTTTCCTGAATTTTTCCCAGAATTTTCCAAAAGGCACTACTAGGAATCAATTTTTTTTTTATTTTTTCACTATTTTTTTATATTTTTCTCTGAACAAAGATCAAAAAAGATGCAACCACAAAAATTAGCACCTACAACTGAGGTGGGATGTGGTCTACAGAAATACAGCACGTTCTCTGAAAAGCGTGCAAAAACTTTGACAATTTTTTTTCTTTATTTTCCTAAATTTTTTTGGCAATTTTGATGAAACTAAATAGGGCAAAGCCAAAGTGGTGAAACAATCTGTTGTTGAGCGTGGGTAACAGTTGCAAGATGAACAGGTGGTGGCAGAAGAATATGTGGAGCTATGGGTATGCACAAAATATGACAGCAAGGATTAGCAATTAACGAATGTAGATTAGTGATTGTTCAATCCGGATGTAAAGTACAAATCACAGGTGCTGGCGAAGACGTGTCGAGACGTAGCGCACCAAGGTTAAAACAAAGGACGATGGAAAGAATTTACAGAACAAGCAGATAGTCCGAATTTTTCCTTTTTCCTGATTTTTTCCCGGAATTTTCCAAAAGGCACTAGTAGGAATCAAAAATTTTTTATTTTTTAAATATTTTTTTATATTTTTCTCTGAACAAGGATAAAAAAGATGCAACCACAAAAATTAGCACCTATAACTGAGGTGGGACGAGGTCTATAGAAGTACAGCTCATTCTCTAATAAGCGTGCAAAAACTTTGACAATTTTTTTCTTTATTTTCCTGAATTTTTTTGGCAATTTTGATGAAACCAAATAGGTCAAAGCCAAAGTGGTGAAACAATCTGTTGTTGAGCGTGGGTAACAGTTGCAAGATGAACCTGTGCTGACAGAAGAATATATGGAGCTATGGGTAGGCACACAATATGACAGCAAGAATTAGCAATTAACGAATGCAGATTAGCGATTGTTCAATCCGGATCCAAAGTACAAATCACAGGTGCTGGCTAAGACGTGTCGAGACGTAGCGCAATAAGGTGAAAACAAAGGACAATGGAAACATCTCACAGAATAAGCAGATAGTCTGGATTTTTCCTTTTTCCTGAATTTTTCTCAGAATTTTCCAAAAGGCACTAGTAGGAATCAAATTTTTTTGTTTTTTCACTTTTTTTATATTTTTCTCTAAACAAGCATAAAAAAAGATGCAACCACAAAAATTTGCACCTACAACTGAGGTGGGATGTGGTCTACAGAAATACAGCACGTTCTCTGTAAAGCGTGCAAAAACTTTGATAACTTTTTTCTTTATTTTCCTGAATTTTTATGGCAATTTTGATGAAACCAAACAGAGTAAAGCCAAATTGGTGAAACAATCTATTGTTGAGCGTGGGTAACAGTTGCAAGATGAACCTATGCTGACAGAAGAATATGTGGAGCTATGGGTAGGCACACAATATGACAGCAAGAATTAGCAATTAATGAATGCAGATTAGCGATTGTTCAATCCGGATCCAAAGTTCAAATCACGGGTGCGGGCTAAGACGTGTCGAGACGTAGCACAACAAGGTGAAAACAAAGGACGATGAAAAGAACTCACAGAACAAGCAGATAGTCCCGATTTTTCCTTTTTCCTGAATTTTTCCCGAAATTTTCCAAAAGGCACTAGTAGGAATCAATTTTTTTTTATTTTTTCAATATTTTTTGTATTTTTCTCTGAACAAGGATAAAAAAGATGCAACCACAAAAATTGGAACCTACAACTGAGGTGGGATGTGGTCTACAGAAATACAGCACGTTCTCTGAAAAGCGTGCAAAAACTTTGACAATTTTTTTTCTTTATTTTCCTAAATTTTTTTGGCAATTTTGATGAAACCAAATAGGGCAAAGCCAAAGTGGTGAAACAATCTGTTGTTGAGCGTGGGTAACAGTTGCAAGATGAACAGGCGGTGACAGAAGAATATGTGGAGCTATGGGTATGCACAAAATATGACAGCAAGGATTAGCAATTAACGAATGTAGATTAGCGATTGTTCAATCTGGATGTAAAGTACAAATCACAGGTGCTGGCGAAGACGTGTCGAGACGTAGCGCAACAAGGTTAAAACAAAGGACGATGGAAAGAACTTACAGAACAAGCAGATAGTCCGGATTTTTCCTTTTTTCCTGATTTTTTCCCGAAATTTTCCAAAAGGCACTAGTAGGAATCAAAAATTTTTTATTTTTTAAATATTTTTTTATATTTTTCTCTGAACAAGGATAAAAAAGATGCAACCACAAAAATTAGCACCTATAACTGAGGTGGGACGAGGTCTATAGAAGTACAGCTCATTCTCTAATAAGCGTGCAAAAACTTTGACAATTTTTTTCTTTATTTTCCTGAATTTTTTTGGCAATTTTGATGAAACCAAATAGGTCAAAGCCAAAGTGGTGAAACAATCTGTTGTTGAGCGTGGGTAACAGTTGCAAGATGAACCTGTGCTGACAGAAGAATATATGGAGCTATGGGTAGGCACACAATATGATAGCAAGAATTAGCAATTAACGAATGCAGATTAGCGATTGTTCAATCCGGATCCAAAGTACAAATCACAGGTGCTGGCTAAGACGTGTCGAGACGTAGCGCAATAAGGTGAAAACAAAGGACAATGGAAACATCTCACAGAACAAGCAGATAGTCTGGATTTTTCCTTTTTCCTGAATTTTTCTCAGAATTTTCCAAAAGGCACTAGTAGGAATCAAATTTTTTTGTTTTTTTAACTTTTTTTATATTTTTCTCTAAACAAGCATAAAAAAAGATGCAACCACAAAAATTTGCACCTACAACTGAGGTGGAATGTGGTCTACAGAAATACAGCACGTTCTCTGTAAAGCGTGCAAAAACTTTGATAACTTTTTTCTTTATTTTCCTGAATTTTTATGGCAATTTTGATGAAACCAAACAGAGTAAAGCCAAATTGGTGAAACAATCTATTGTTGAGCGTGGGTAACAGTTGCAAGATGAACCTGTGCTGACAGAAGAATATGTGGAGCTATGGGTAGGCACACAATATGACAGCAAGAATTAGCAATTAATGAATGCAGATTAGCGATTGTTCAATCCGGATCCAAAGTTCAAATCACGGGTGCGGGCTAAGACGTGTCGAGACGTAGCACAACAAGGTGAAAACAAAGGACGATGGAAAGAACTCACAGAACAAGCAGATAGTCCCGATTTTTCCTTTTTCCTGAATTTTTCCCGGAATTTTCTAAAAGGCACTAGTAGGAATCAAATTTTTTTTATTTTTTCAATATTTTTTTGTATTTTTCTCTGAACAAGGATAAAAAAAGATGCAACCACAAAAATTGGCACCTACAACTGAGGTGGGATGTGGTCTACAGAAATACAGCACGTTCTCTAAAAAGCGTGCAAAAACTTTGAGGAAACCAAATATTTTCCCGGAATTTTTTTTCATTATTTTCCTAAATTTTTTTGGCAATTTTGAGGAAACCAAATAGGGTAAAGCCAAACTGGTGAAACAATCTGTTGCTGAGCGTGGGTAACAGTTGCAAGATGAACATGTGGTGATAGAAGAATATGTGGAGCTATGGGTAGACACACAATATGATAGCAAGAATTACCAATTAACGAATGCAGATTAGCGATTGTTCAATCCGGATGTAAAATACAAATCACAGGTGCTGGCTAAGACGTGTCGAGACGTAGCGCAACAAGGTTAAAACAAAGGACGATGGAAAGAACTTACAGAACAAGCAGATAGTCCAGATTTTTCCTTTTTCCTGATTTTTTCCCGGAATTTTCCAAAAGGCACCAATAGGAATCAAACTTTTTTTATTTTTTAAATATTTTTTTATATTTTTCTCTGAACAAGGATTAAAAAAGATGCAACCACAAAAATTAGCATCTACAACTGAGGTGGGACGCGGTCTACAGAAGTACAGCACGTTCTCGAAAAAGCGTGCAAGATCTTTGACAATTTTTTTTCTTTATTTTCTTGAATTTTTTTGTCAATTTTGATGAAACCAAACAGGGCAAAGCCAAAGTGGTGAAACAATCTGTTGTTGAGCGTGGGTAACAATTGCAAGATGAACCTGTGCTGACAGAAGAATATGTGGAACTATGGGTAGGCAAACAATATGACAGCAAGAATTAGCAATTAACGAATACAGATTAGCGATTGTTCAATCCGGATCCAAAGTACAAATGACATGTGCTGGCTAAGACGTGTCGAGACGTAGCGCAATAAGGTGAAAACAAAGGACGATGGAAACAACTCACAGAACAAGCAGATAGTCCGGATTTTTCCTTTTTACTGAATTTTTCCCAGAATTTTCCAAAAGGCACTAGTAGGATTCAAAAAATTTTTATTTTTTCACTATTTTTTTATATTTTTCTCTGAACAAGGATAAAAAAAGATGCAACCACCAAAATTGGCACCTACAACTGAGGTGGGATGTGGTCTACAGAAATACAGCACGTTCTCTGAAAAGCGTGCAAAAACTTTGACAATTTTTTTCTTTATTTTCCTGAATTTTTTTTGGCAATTTTGATGAAACCAAACAGGGCAAAGCCAAAGTGGTGAAACATTTTGTTGTTGAGCGTGGGTAACAGTTGCAAGATGAACCTGTGCTGACAGAAGAATATGTGGAGCTATGGGAAGGCACACAATATGACATCAAGGATTAGCAATTAACGAATACAGATTAGCGATTGTTCAATCCGGATCCAAAGTACAAATCACAGGTGCTGGCTTAGACGTGTCGAGACGTAGCGCAACAAGGTAAAAACAAAGGACGATGGAAACAACTCACAGAACAAGCACATAATCCGGATTTTTCCTTTTTCCTGAATTTTTCCCGGAATTTTCCAAAATGCACTAGTAGGAATCAAATTTTTTTATTTTTTCACTATTTTTTATATTTTTCTCTAAACAAGGATAAAAAAAGATGCAACCACAAAAATTAGCACCTACAACTGAGGTGGGATGTGGTCTACAGAAATACAGCACGTTCTCTGAAAAGCGTTCAAAAACTTTCATAATTTTTTCTTTATTTTCCTGATTTTTTTGGCAATTTTGATGAAACCAAACAGGGCAAAGCCAAAGTGGTGAAACAATCTATTGTTGAGCGTGGGTAACAGTTGCAAGATGAACCTGTGCTGACAGAAGAATATGTGGAGCTATGGGTAGGCACACAATATGACAGCAAGAATTAGCAATTAACGAATGCAGATTAGCGATTGTTCAATCCGGATCCAAGTAAAAATCACAAATGCTGGCTAAGACGCCTCGAGACGTAGCGCAACAAGGTGAAAAGAAAGGACGATAGAAAGAACTCATAGAACAAGCACATAGTCTAGATTTTTCCTTTTTCCTGAATTTTCCCTAGAATTTTCCAAAAGGCACTAGTAGGAATCAAACTTTTTTATTTTTTAAATATTTTTTATATTTTTCTAAGAACAAGGATCAAAAAAGATGCAACCACAAAAATTAGCATCTACAACTGAGGTGGGACGTGGTCTACCAAAGTACAGCACGTTCTCGAAAAACCGTGCAAGAACTTTGACAATTTTTTTCTATATTTTCCTAAATTTTTTTGGCAATTTTGACGAAACCAAACAGGGGAAAGCCAAAGTGGTGAAACAATCTGTTGTTGAGCATGGGTAACAGTTGCAAGATGAACCTATGCTGACAGAAGAATATGTGGAGCTATGGGTAGGCACACAATATGACAGCAAGAATTAGCAATTAACGAATGCAGATTAGCGATTGTTCAATCCGGATCCAAAGTACAAATCATATGTGCTGGCTAAGACGTGTCGAGACATAGCGCAATAAGGTGAAAACAAAGGACGATGGAAAGAACTCACAGAACAAGCAGATAGTCCGGATTTTTCCTTTTTCCTGAATTTTTCCCAGAATTTTCCAAAACGCACTAGTAGGAATCAATGTTTTTTTTATTTTTTCACTATTTTTTTATATTTTTCTCTGAACAAGGATCAAAAAAGATGCAACCACAAAAATTGGCACCTACAACTGAGGTGGGATGTGGTCTACAGAAATACAGCACGTTCTCTGAAAAGCGTGCAAAAACTTTGACAATTTTTTTTCTTTATTTTCCTGAATTTTTTTGGAAATTTCGATGAAACCAAACAGGGCAATGCCAAAGTGGTGAAACAATCTGTTGTTAAGCATGGGTAACAGTTGCAAGACGAACATGTGGTGACAGAAGAATATGTGGAGCTATGGGTAGGCACACAATATGACAGCAAGGATTACCAATTAATAAATGCAGATTAGCGATTGTTCAATCCGGATGTAAAGTACAAATCACAGGTGCTGGCTAAGACGTGTCGAGACGTAGCGCGACAAGGTGAAAACAAAGGACGATGGAAAGAACTCACAGAACAAGCAGATAGTCCAGATTTTTCCTTTTTCCTGAATTTTTCCCAGAATTTTCCAAATGGCACTAGTAGGAATCAAAATTTTTTTATTATTTCACTATTTTTTTATATTTTTCTCTGAACAAGGATCAAAAAAGATGCAACCACAAAAATTGGCACATACAACTGAGGTGGGATGTGGTCTACAGAAATACAGCATGTTCTCTGAAAAGCGTGCAAAAACTTTGACAATTTTTTTCTTTATTTTCCTAAATTTTTTTGGTAATTTTGATGAAACCAAACAGGGCAAAGCCAAAGTGGTGAAACAATCTATTGTTGAGCGTGGGAAACAGTTGCAAGATGAACTTGTGGTGACAGAAGAATATGTAGAGCTATGGGTAGGCACACAATATGACAGCAAGGATTAGCAATTAACGAATGTAGATTAGCGATTGTTCAATCCGGATCCAAAGTACAAATCACAGGTGCTGGCTAAGACATGTCGAGACGTAGCGTAACAAGGTGAAAACAAAGGACGATGGAAACAACTCACAGAACAAGCAGATAGTCCGGATTTTTCCTTTTTCCTGAATTTTTCCCAGAATTTTTCTAAAAGGCACTAGTAGGAATCAAAAATTTTTTTTATTTTTAAATATTTTTAAATATTTTTCTCTAAACAAGGATCAAAAAGATGCAACCACAAAAATTGGCACCTACAACTGAGGTGGGATGTGGTCTACAGAAATACAGCACGTTCTCTGAAAAGCCTGCAAAAACTTTGATAATTTTTTTTTATTTTCCTGAATTTTTTTGGCAATTTTGATGAAACCAAACAGGGCAAAGTCAAAGTGGTGAAACAATCTGTTGTTGAGCATGGGTAACAGTTGCAAGATGAACCGGTGCTGACAGAAGAATATGTGGAGCTATGGGTAGGCACACAATATGACAGCAAGGATTACCAATTAACGAATGCAGATTAGCGATTGTTCAATCCGGATGTAAAGTAAAAATCACAGGTGCTGGCTAAGACGTGTCGAGACGTAGCGCAACAAGGTGAAAACAAAGGACGATGGAAACAACTCACAGAACAAGCAGATAGTCCGAATTTTTCCTTTTTTCTGAATTTTTCCCAGAATTTTCCAAAAGGCACTGGTAGGAATCAAAATTTTTTTATTTTTTATGTATTCTTTTTTATATTTTTCTCTAAACATGGATCAAAAAAGATGCAACCACAAAAATTAGCACCTACAACTGAGGTGGGATGTGGTCTACAAAAATATAGCACGTTCTCTGAAAGCGTGCAAAAACTTTGACAATTTTTTTCTTTATTTTCCTGAATTTTTTTGGCAATTTTGATGAAACCAAATAGGTCAAAGCCAAAGTGGTGAAACAATCTGTTGTTGAGCGTGGGTAACAGTTGCAAGATGAACCTGTGCTGACAGAAGAATATATGGAGCTATGGGTAGGCACACAATATGACAGCAAGAATTAGCAATTAACGAATGCAGATTAGTGATTGTTCAATCCGGATCCAAAGTACAAATCACAGGTGCTGGCTAAGACGTGTCGAGACGTAACGCAATAAGGTGAAAACAAAGGACAATGGAAACATCTCACAGAACAAGCAGATAGTCTGGATTTTTCCTTTTTCCTGAATTTTTCTTAGAATTTTCTAAAAGGCACTAGTAGGAATCAAATTTTTTTGTTTTTTCACTTTTTTTATATTTTTCTCTAAACAAGCATAAAAAAAGATGCAACCACAAAAATTTGCACCTACAACTGAGGTGGGATGTGGTCTACACAAATACAGCACGTTCTCTGTAAAGCGTGCAAAAACTTTGATAACTTTTTTCTTTATTTTCCTGAATTTTTATGGCAATTTTGATGAAACCAAACAGAGTAAAGCCAAATTGGTGAAACAATCTATTGTTGAGCGTGGGTAACAGTTACAAGATGAACCTGTGCTGACAGAAGAATATGTGGAGCTATGGGTAGGCACATAATATGACAGCAAGAATTAGCAATTAATGAATGCAGATTAGCGATTGTTCAATCCGGATCCAAAGTTCAAATCACGGGTGCGGGCTAAGACATGTCGAGACGTAGCACAACAAGGTGAAAACAAAGGACGATGGAAAGAACTCACAGAACAAGCAGATAGTCCCGATTTTTCCTTTTTCCTGAATTTTTCCCGGAATTTTCTAAAAGGCACTAGTAGGAATCAAATTTTTTTTATTTTTTCAATATTTTTTTATATTTTTCTCTGAACAAGGATAAAAAAAGATGCAACCACAAAAATTGGCACCTACAACTGAGGTGGGATGTGGTCTACATAAATACAGCACGTTCTCTAAAAAGCGTGCAAAAACTTTGAGGAAACCAAATATTTTCCCGGAATTTTTTTTTCATTATTTTCCTAAATTTTTTTGGCAATTTTGAGGAAACCAAATAGGGTAAAGCCAAACTGGTGAAACAATCTGTTGCTGAGCGTGGGTAACAGTTGCAAGATGAACATGTGGTGATAGAAGAATATGTGGAGCTATGGGTAGACACACAATATGATAGCAAGGATTACCAATTAACGAATGCAGATTAGCGATTGTTCAATCCGGATGTAAAATACAAATCACAGGTGCTGGCTAAGACGTGTCGAGACGTAGCGCAACAAGGTGAAAACAAAGGACGATGGAAAGAACTTACAGAACAAGCAGATAGTCCAGATTTTTCCTTTTTCCTGATTTTTTCCCGGAATTTTCCAAAAGGCACCAATAGGAATCAAACTTTTTTTATTTTTTAAATATTTTTTTATATTTTTCTCTGAACAAGGATTAAAAAAGATGCAACCACAAAAATTAGCATCTACAACTGAGGTGGGACGCGGTCTACAGAAGTACAGCACGTTCTCGAAAAAGCGTGCAAGATCTTTGACAATTTTTTTTCTTTATTTTCCTGAATTTTTTTGTCAATTTTGATGAAACCAAACAGGGCAAAGCCAAAGTGGTGAAACAATCTGTTGTTGAGCGTGGGTAACAATTGCAAGATGAACCTGTGCTGACAGAAGAATATGTGGAACTATGGGTAGGCAAACAATATGACAGCAAGAATTAGCAATTAACGAATACAGATTAGCGATTGTTCAATCCGGATCCAAAGTACAAATGACATGTGCTGGCTAAGACGTGTCGAGACGTAGCGCAATAAGGTGAAAACAAAGGACGATGGAAACAACTCACAGAACAAGCAGATAGTCCGGATTTTTCCTTTTTACTGAATTTTTCCCAGAATTTTCCAAAAGGCACTAGTAGGATTCAAAATTTTTTTATTTTTTCACTATTTTTTTATATTTTTCTCTGAACAAGGATAAAAAAAGATGCAACCACCAAAATTGGTACCTACAACTGAGGTGGGATGTGGTCTACAGAAATACAGCACGTTCTCTGAAAAGCGTGCAAAAACTTTGACAATTTTTTTCTTTATTTTCCTGAATTTTTTTTGGCAATTTTGATGAAACCAAACAGGGCAAAGCCAAAGTGGTGAAACATTTTGTTGTTGAGCGTGGGTAACAGTTGCAATATGAACCTGTGCTGACAGAAGAATATGTGGAGCTATGGGAAGGCACACAATATGACATCAAGGATTAGCAATTAACGAATACAGATTAGCGATTGTTTCCGGATCCAAAGTACAAATCACAGGTGCTGGCTTAGACGTGTCGAGACGTAGCGCAACAAGGTAAAAACAAAGGACGATGGAAACAACTCACAGAACAAGCACATAATCCGGATTTTTCCTTTTTCCTGAATTTTTCCCGGAATTTTCCAAAATGCACTAGTAGGAATCAATTTTTTTATTTTTTCACTATTTTTTATATTTTTCTCTAAACAAGGATCAAAAAAGATGCAACCACAAAAATTAGCACCTACAACTGAGGTGGGATGTGGTCTACAGAAATACAGCACGTTCTCTGAAAAGCGTGCAAAAACTTTGACAATTTTTTTCTTTATTTTCCTGAATTTTTTTTGGCAATTTTGATGAAACCAAACAGGGCAAAGCCAAAGTGGTGAAACATTTTGTTGTTGAGCGTGGGTAACAGTTGCAATATGAACCTGTGCTGACAGAAGAATATGTGGAGCTATGGGAAGGCACACAATATGACATCAAGGATTAGCAATTAACGAATACAGATTAGCGATTGTTCAATCCGGATCCAAAGTACAAATCACAGGTGCTGGCTTAGACGTGTCGAGACGTAGCGCAACAAGGTAAAAACAAAGGACGATGGAAACAACTCACAGAACAAGCACATAATCCGGATTTTTCCTTTTTCCTGAATTTTTCCCGGAATTTTCCAAAATGCACTAGTAGGAATCAATTTTTTTTATTTTTTCACTATTTTTTATATTTTTCTCTAAACAAGGATCAAAAAAGATGCAACCACAAAAATTAGCACCTACAACTGAGGTGGGATGTGGTCTACAGAAATACAGCACGTTCTCTGAAAAGCGTTCAAAAACTTTCATAATTTTTTCTTTATTTTCCTGATTTTTTTGGCAATTTTGATGAAACCAAACAGGGCAAAGCCAAAGTGGTGAAACAATCTGTTGTTGAGCGTGGGTAACAGTTGCAAGATGAACCTGTGCTGACAGAAGAATATGTGGAGCTTTGGGTAGGCACACAATATGACAGCAAGAATTAGCAATTAACGAATGCAGATTAGCGATTGTTCAATCCGGATCCAAGTAAAAATCACAAATGCTGGCTAAAACGCCTCGAGACGTAGCGCAACAAGGTGAAAAGAAAGGACGATAGAAAGAACTCATAGAACAAGCACATAGTCTAGATTTTTCCTTTTTCCTGAATTTTCCCTAGAATTTTTCAAAAGGCACTAGTAGGAATCAAACTTTTTTATTTTTTAAATATTTTTTATATTTTTCTAAGAACAAGGATCAAAAAAGATGCAACCACAAAAATTAGCATCTACAACTGAGGTGGGACGTGGTCTACAAAAGTACAGCACGTTCTTGAAAAAGCGTGCAAGAACTTTGACAATTTTTTTTCTATATTTTCCTAAATTTTTTTGGCAATTTTGACGAAACCAAACAGGGCAAAGCCAAAGTGGTGAAACAATCTGTTGTTGAGCGTGGGTAACAGTTGCAAGATGAACCTGTGCTGACAGAAGAATATGTGGAGCTATGGGTAGGCACACAATATGACAGCAAGAATTAGCTATTAACGAATGCAGATTAGCGATTGTTCAATCCGGATCCAAAGTACAAATCATATGAGCCGGCTAAGACGTGTCGAGACATAGCGCAATAAGGTGAAAACAAAGGACGATGGAAAGAACTCACAGAACAAGCAGATAGTCCGGATTTTTCCTTTTTCCTGAATTTTTCCCAGAATTTTCCAAAACGCACTAGTAGGAATCAATGTTTTTTTTATTTTTTCACTATTTTTTTATATTTTTCTCTGAACAAGGATCAAAAAAGATGCAACCACAAAAATTGGCACCTACAACTGAGGTGGGATGTGGTCTACAGAAATACAGCACGTTCTCTGAAAAGCGTGCAAAAACTTTGACAATTTTTTTTCTTTACTTTCCTGAATTTTTTTGGAAATTTCGATGAAACCAAACAGGGCAATGCCAAAGTGGTGAAACAATCTGTTGTTAAGCATGGGTAACAGTTGCAAGACGAACATGTGGTGACAGAAGAATATGTGGAGCTATGGGTAGGCACACAATATGACAGCAAGGATTACCAATTAATAAATGCAGATTAGCGATTGTTCAATCCGGATGTAAAGTACAAATCACAGGTGCTGGCTAAGACGTGTCGAGACGTAGCGCGACAAGGTGAAAACAAAGGACGATGGAAAGAACTCACAGAACAAGCAGATAGTCCAGATTTTTCCTTTTTCCTGAATTTTTCCCAGAATTTTCCAAATGGCACTAGTAGGAATCAAATTTTTTTTATTATTTCACTATTTTTTTATATTTTTCTCTGAACAAGGATCAAAAAAGATGCAACCACAAAAATTGGCACATACAACTGAGGTGGGATGTGGTCTACAGAAATACAGCACGTTCTCTGAAAAGCGTGCAAAAACTTTGACAATTTTTTTTCTTTATTTTCCTGAATTTTTTTGGTAATTTTGATGAAACCAAACAGGGCAAAGCCAAAGTGGTGAAACAATCTGTTGTTGAGCGTGGGAAACAGTTGCAAGATGAACATGTGGTGACAGAAGAATATGTAGAGCTATGGGTAGGCACACAATATGACAGCAAGGATTAGCAATTAACGAATGTGGATTAGCGATTGTTCAATCCGGATCCAAAGTACAAATCACAGGTGCTGGCTAAGACATGTCGAGACGTAGCGTAACAAGGTGAAAACAAAGGACGATAGAAACAACTCACAGAACAAGCAGATAGTCCGGATTTTTCCTTTTTTTTGAATTTTTCCCAGAATTTTTCCAAAAGGCACTAGTAGGAATCAAAAATTTTTTTTATTTTTAAATATTTTTTAATATTTTTCTCTAAACAAGGATCAAAAAGATGCAACCACAAAAATTGGCACCTACAACTGAGGTGGGATGTGGTCTACAGAAATACAGCACGTTCTCTGAAAAGCCTGCAAAAACTTTGACAATTTTTTTTTTATTTTCCTGAATTTTTTTGGCAATTTTGATGAAACCAAACAGGGCAAAGTCAAAGTGGTGAAACAATCTGTTGTTGAGCATGGGTAACAGTTGCAAGATGAACCGGTGCTGACAGAAGAATATGTGGAGCTATGGGTAGGCACACAATATGACAGCAGGGATTAGCAATTAACGAATGCAGATTAGCGATTGTTCAATCCGGATGTAAAGTACAAATCACAGGTGCTGGCTAAGATGTGTCAAGACGTAGCGCAACAAGGTTAAAACAAAGGACGATGGAAAGAACATACAGAACAAGCAGATAGTCCGGATTTTTCCTTTTTCCGGATTTTTTCTCGGAATTTTCTATAGGAATCAAATTTTTTTTATTTTTTAAATATTTTTTTATATTTTTGTCTGAACAAGGATAAAAAAGATGCAACCACAAAAATTAGCACCTACAACTAAGGTGGGACGTGGTCTATAGAAGTACAGCACGTTCTCTAAAAAGCGTGCAAAAACTTTGATAATTTTTTTTCTTTATTTTTCTGAATTTTTTTGGTAATTTTGATGAAACCAAACAGGGCAAAGGCAAAGTGGTGAAACAATCTGTTGTTGAGCGTGGAAAACAATTGCAAGATGAACATGTGGCAATAGAAGAATATGTAGAGCTATGGGTAGGCACACAATATGACATCAAGGATTAGCAATTAACGAATGCAGATTAGCGATTGTTCAATCCGGATGTAAAGTACAAATCACAGGTGCTGGCTAAGATGTGTCGAGACGTAGCGCAACAAGGTTAAAACAAAGGACGATAGAAAGAACTTACAGAACAAGCAGATAGTCCAGATTTTTCCTTTTTCCTGATTTTTTTCTCGGAATTTTCCAAAAGGCACTAGTAGGAATCAATTTTTTTTATTTTTTAAATATTTTTTTTATATTTTTCTCTGAACAAGGATAAAAAAAGATGCAACCACAAAAATTAGCACCTACAACTAAGGTGGGACGTGGTCTACTGAAGTACAGCACGTTCTCTAAAAAGCGTGCAAAAACTTTGACAATTTTTTTCTTTATTTTTCTGAATTTTTTTGGCAATTTTGATGAAACCAAACAGGGCAAAGCCAAAGTGGTGAAACAATCTGTTGTTGAGCATGGGTAACAGTTGCAAGATGAACCTGTGCTGATAGAAGAATATGTGGAGCTATGGGTAGGCACACAATATGACAGCAAGAATTAGCAATTAACGAATGCAGATTAACGATTGTTCAATCTGGATCCAAAGTACAAATCACGGGTGCTGGCTAAGACGTGTCGAGACGTAGCGTAACAAGGTGAAAACAAAGGACGATGGAAACAACTCACAGAACAAGCAGATAGTCCAGATTTTTCCTTTTTCCTGAATTTTTCCCGGAATTTTTCCAAAACGCACTAGTAGGAATCCAATTTTTTTTATTTTTAAATATTTTTTTATATTTTTCTCTAAACAAGGATCAAAAAGGTGCAACCACAAAAATTGGCACCTACAACTGAGGTGGGATGTGGTCTACAGAAATACAGCACGTTCTCTGAAAAGCGTGCAAAAACTTTGATAATTTTTTTTATTTTCCTGAATTTTTTTTGTAATTTTGATGAAACCAAACAGGGCAAAGCCAAAGTGGTGAAACAATCTGTTGTTGAGCATGGGTAACAGTTGCAAGATGAACCGGTGCTGACAGAAGAATATGTGGAGCTATGGGTAGGCACACAATATGACAGCAAGGATTAGCAATTAACGAATGCAAATTAGTGATTGTTCAATCCGGATGTAAAGTCCAAATCACAGGTGCTGGCTAAGACGTGTCGAGACGTAGCGCAACAAGGTGAAAACAAAGGACGATGGAAACAACTCACAGAACAAGCAGATAGTCCGCATTTTGCCTTTTTTCTAAATTTTTCCTAGAATTTTCCAAAAGGCACTGGTAGGAATCAAATTTTTTTATTTTTTATATATTTTTTTATATTTTTCTCCGAACAAGGACCAAAAAAGATGCAACCATAAAAATTAGCACCTACAACTGAGGTGGGATGTGGTCTACAGAAATATAGCACGTTCTCTGAAAAGCGTGCAAAAACTTTGACAATTTTTTTCTTTATTTTTCTGAATTTTTTTGGCAATTTTGATGAAACCAAACAGGACAAAGCCAAAGTGGGGAAACATTCTATTGTTGAGCGTGGGTAACAGTTGCAAGATGAACATGTGGTGACAGAAGAATATGTGGAACTATGGGTAGGCACACAATATGATAGCAAGGATTAGCAATTAACGAATGCAGATTAGCGATTGTTCAATACGGATGTAAAGTACAAATCACAGGTGCTAGCTAAGATGTGTCGAGACGTAGCGCAACAAGGTTAAAACAAAGGACGATGGAAAGAACTTACAGAAAAAGCAGATAGTCCCGATTTTTCCTTTTTCCTGATTTTTTCTCGGAATTTTCCGTACGAATCAATTTTTTTTTATTTTTTAAATATTTTTTTATATTTTTCTCTGAACAAGGATAAAAAAGATGCAACCATAAAAATTAGCACCTACAACTAAGGTGGGACGTAGTCTACAGAAGTACAACACGTTCTCTAAAAACCGTGCAAAAACTTTGACAATTTTTTTTATTTTCCTAAATTTTTTTGGCAATTTTGATGAAACCAAACAGGGCAAAGTCAAAGTGGTGATACAATTTGTTGTTGAGCGTGGGAAACAGTTGCAAGATGAACATGTGGTGACAAAAGAATACGTAGAGCTACGGGTAGGCACACAATATGACAGGTGCTGGCTAAGATGTGTCGAGACGTAGCGCAACAAGGTTAAAACAAAGGACGATAGAAAGAACTTACAGAACAAGCAGATAGTCCGGATTTTTCCTTTTTCCTGATTTTTTCTCGGATTTTTCAAAAAGGCACTAGTTGGAATCAAAATTTTTTATTTTTTAAATATTTTTCTCTGAACAAGGATCAAGAAAGATGCAACCACAAAAATTAGCACCTACAACTGAGGTGGGACGTGGTCTACAGAAGTATAGCACGGTCTCTAAAAAACATGCAAAAACTTTGACAATTTTTTTTCTTTATTTTTCAGAATTTTTCTAGCAATTTTGATGAAACCAAATAGGGCAAAGCCAAAGTGGTGAAACAATCTGTTGTTGAGCGTGTGTAATAGTTGCAAGATGAACCTGTGCTGACAGAAGAATATGTGGAGCTATGGGTAGGTACACAATATGACAGCAAGAATTAGCAATTAACGAATGCAGATTAGCGATTGTTTAATCCGGATCCAAAGTACAAATCACAGGTGCTGGCTAAGATGTGTCGAGACATAGTGCAACAAGGTGAAAACAAAGGACGATGGAAACAACTCACAGAACAAGCAGATAGTCCGGATTTTTTTCCTGAATTTTTCCAGAATTTTCCAAAAGGCACTAGTAGGAATCAATTTTTTTTATTTTTTCACTATTTTTTTATATTTTTCTCTAAACAAGGACCAAAAAAGATGCAACCACAAAAATTGGCACCTACAACTGAGGTGGGATGTGGTCTACAGAAATACAGCACGTTCTCTGAAAAACGTTCAAAAACATTGATAATTTTTTTCTTTATTTTCCTGATTTTTTTGGCAAATTTGATGAAACCAAACAGGGCAAAGCCAAAGTGGTGAAATAATCTTTTGTTGAGCGTGGGTAATAGTTGCAAGATGAACCTGTGGTGACAGAAGAATATGTGGAGCAATGGGTAGTAGGCACACAATATGACAACAAGGATTAGCAATTAACGAATGCAGATTAGCGATTGTTCAATCCGGATGTAAAATCCAAATCACAGGTGCTCACTAAGACGTGTCGAGACGTAGCGTAACAAGGTAAAAATAAAGGATGATTGAAAGAACATACAGAACAAGCAGATAGTCCCGATTTTTCCTTTTTCCTGATTTTTTCCCAGAATTTTCCAAAAGGCACTGGTAGGAATCAAATTTTTTTTTATTTTTTAAATATTTTTTTATATTTTTCTCTGAACAAGGATAAAAAAGATGCAACCACAAAAATTAGCACCTACAACTAAGGTGGGATGTGGTCTACAGAAGTACAGCACGTTCTCTAAAAAGCGTGCAAAAACTTTGACAATTTTTTTTCTTTGTTTTCCTGAATTTTTTTGGTAATTTTGATGAAACCAAACAGGGCAATGCCAAAGTGGTGAAACAATCCGTTGTTGAGCGTGGGTAACAGTTGCAAGATGAACCTGTGCTGACAGAAGAATATGTTGAGCTATGGGTAGGCACACAATATGACAGCATGGATTAGCAATTAACGAATGCAGATTAGCGATTGTTCAATCCGGATCCAAAGTAAAAATCACAGGTGCTGGCTAAGACATGTCGAGACGTAGCGCAACAAGTGAAAACAAAGGACGATGGAAAGAACTCACAGAACAAGCGGATGGTCCGGATTTTTCCTTTTTCCTGAATTTTTCCTGAAATTTTCCAAAAGGCACAAGTAGGAATCAATTCTTTTTTATTTTTTCACTATTTTTTTGTATTTTTCTCTGAACAAGGATAAAAAAAGATGCAACCACAAAAATTGGCACCTACAAGTGAGGTGGGACGTGGTCTACAGAAATACTGCACGTTCTCTGAAAAGTGTGCAAAAACTTTGACAATTTTTTTTCTTTATTTTCCTGAATTTTTTGGCAATTTTGATGAAAGCAAACAGGGCAATGCCAAAGTGGTGAAACAATCTGTTGTTGAGCATGGGTAACAGTTGCAAGATGAACCTGCGCTGACAGAAGAATATGTGGAGCTATGGGTAGGCACACAATTTGATACCATGGATTAGCAATTAACGAATGCAGATTAGCGATTGTTCAGTCCGGATCCAAAGTACAAATCACAGGTGCTAGCTAAGACGTGTCGAGACGTAGCGCAACAAGGTGAAAACAAAGGACGATGGAAAGAACTCACAGAACAAGCAGATAGTCCGGATTTTTCCTTCTTCCTAAATTTTTCCTGGAATTTTACAAAAGGCACTTGTAGGAATCAAATTTTTTTTATTTTTTCAATATTTTTTTGTATTTTTCTCTGAACAAGGATAAAAAAAGATGCAACCACAAAAATTGGCACCTACAACTGAGGTGGGAAGTGGTCCGAAATACAACACGTTCTCTGAAAAGCTTGCAAAAACTTTGACAAATTTTTTTCTTTTGTTTTCCTGAATATTTTGGCAATTTCGATGAAACCAAATAGGGCAAAGCCAAAGTGGTGAAACAATCTGTTGTTGAGCATGGGTAATGGTTGTAAGATGAACCAGTGCTGACAGAAGAATATGTGAAGCTATGGGTAGGCACACAATATGACAGCAAGGATTAGCAATTAATGAATGCAGATTAGCGATTGTTCAATCTGGATCCAAAGTACAAATCACAGGTGCTGGCTAAGACATGTCGAGACGTAGCGCAACAAGGTGCAAACAAAGGATGATGGAAAGAACTCACAGAACAAGCAGATAGTCCGGATTTTTCCTTTTTTCTGAGTTTTTCCCGGAATTTTCCAAAAGGCACTAGTAGGAATCAAAAAAATTTTATTTTTTCTATATTTT
The DNA here is from genome assembly GCA_022457205.1 of Saccharum spontaneum. NCBI lineage: Eukaryota > Viridiplantae > Streptophyta > Magnoliopsida > Poales > Poaceae > Saccharum > Saccharum spontaneum. The sequence continues at coordinate 537,943 of CM039599.1, forward strand.
TTTGTGTTTTTCTCTGAACAAGGACTAAAAAAGATGCAATCACAAAAAATGGCACCTACAACTGAGGTGGGATGCGGTCTGAAATACAACACGTTCTGTGAAAAGAATGCAAAATCTTTGACAATTTTTTTTCTTTATTTTTCTAAATTTTTTTTGGCAATTTTGATGAAACCAAACAGGGCAAAGCCTAGGTTGTGAAACAATCTGTTGTTGAGCGTGGGTAACAGTTGCAAAATGAACCCGTGCTGACAGAAGAATATGTGGAGCTATGGGTATGCACACAATTTGATAGCATGGATTAGCAATTAACGAATGCAGATTAGCGATTGTTCAGTCCGGATCCAAAGTACCAATCACAGGTGCTAGCTAAGACGTGTCGAGACGTAGCGCAATAAGGTGAAAACAAAGGACGATGGAAAGAACTCACAGAACAAGCAGATAGTCTGGATTTTTCCTTTTTCCTAAATTTTTCCTGTAATTTTACAAAAGGCACTTGTAGGAATCAAATTTTTTTATTTTTTCAATATTTTTTTGTATTTTTCTCTGAACAAGGATCAAAAAAGATGCAACCACAAAAATTGGCACCTACAACTGAAGTGGGATGTGGTCCGAAATACAACACGTTCTCTGAAAAGCGTGCAAAAACTTTGACAAATTTTTTTCTTTATTTTCCTGAATATTTTGGCAATTTCGATGAAACCAAATAGGGCAAAGCCAAAGTGGTGAAACAATCTGTTGTTGAGCATGGGTAATGGTTGCAAGATGAACCTGTGCTGACATAAGAATATGTGAAGCTATGGGTAGGCACACAATATGACAGCAAGGATTAGCAATTAATGAATGCAGATTAGCGATTGTTCAATCCGGATCCAAAGTACAAATCACAGGTGCTGGCTAAGACATGTCGAGACGTAGCGCAACAACGTGCAAACAAAGGACGATGGAAAGAACTCACAGAACAAGCAGATAGTCCGGATTTTTCCTTTTTCCTGAGTTTTTCCCGGAATTTTCCAAAAGGCACTAGTAGGAATCAAAAAAATTTTATTTTTTCTATATTTTTTTGTATTTTTCTCTGAACAAGGACTAAAAAATATACAACCACAAGAAATGGCACCTACAACTGAGGTGGGATGCGGTCTGAAATACAACACGTTCTGTGAAAAGAATGCAAAATCTTTGACAATTTTTTTTCTTTATTTTCCTGAATTTTTTTGGCAATTTTGATGAAACCAAACAGGGCAAAGCCAAAGTTGTGAAACAATCTGTTGTTGAGCGTGGGTAACAGTTGCAAAATGAACCCGTGCTGACAGAAGAATATGTGGAGCTATGGGTAGGGATGAAAACGGACGAAATTTTTCTCGTACCGTCCCATTCCGTTTTCTACATTTTCCCGTCCGTTTCCGTATTTGCGAGATCCTGTTTTCATATTTGCGGAAGTAGAAAATGGTGTTTTCCGTTCGTTTCCGAGTAATCCCGTTTTAATACGGAATAGACCCGTATTTATCCCATTTTTATCCCGTTTTCAATCTATGCTCAACATGTTCAACAATTACATGTCCTTATGTTACGTTAATATAACTACGAATCACCAAATATGCATGTTATGTTCACGTGCATAGCATGTAAATGAATATTAAACTTTGTATATATTATTACATGACTTTATATATGTATACTTTGAGAATATTAGATTATGTGATCTTAATTTAATTTTTCGGCTCTCCATCCGTATTTGTCCATTTCCGTATGTCCGCATATTCTGATTCCGTTTTTGAACCCGTATTTTACGAACCCGCTTCCGTTTCCGTCAAAAAATATAGAAACGGAAGTAGAAATAGGGTTTTTCCGTCCGTTTCCGTCCGTTTTCATCCCTAGCTAAGGGTAGGCACACAATATGACAGCAAGGATTAGCAATTAACGAATGCAGATTAGCGATTGTTCAATCCGGATCCAAAGTACAAATAACAGGTGCTGGCTAAGACGTGTCGAGACGTAGCGCAAGAAGGTGAAAACAAAGGATGATGGAAAGAACTCACAGAACATGCAGATAGTCCGAATTTTTACTTTTTCCTGAATTTTTCCCAAAATTTTCCAAAAGGCACTAGTCGGAATCAATTTTTTTTATTTTTTCACTATTTTTTTATATTTTTCTCTGAACAAGGATCAAAAAAAGATGCAACCATAAAAATTGGCACCTACAACTGAGGTGGGATGAAGTCTACAGAAATACAGCACGTTCTCCGAAAAAGCGTGCAAAAACTTTGACAATTTTTTTCTTAATTTTCCTGAATTTTTTCGGCAATTTTGATGAAACCAAACAGGGCAAAGCCAAAGTGGTGAAACAATATATTGTTGAGCATGGGTAACAGTTGCAAGATGAACATGTGGTGAAAGAAGAATATGTGGATCTATGGGTAGGCACACAATATGACAGCAAGGATTAGCAATTAACGAATGCAGATTAGCGATTGTTCAATCCAGATGTAAAGTACAAATCACAGGTGCTGGCTAAGACGTGTCGAGACGTAGCGCAACAAGGTTAAAACAAAGGACGATGGAAAGAACTCACAGAACAAGCAGATAGTCCGGATTTTTCCTTTTTTCCTGATTTTTTCCTAGAATTTTCCAAAAGGCACTAGTTGGAATCAAAAATTTTTTATTTTTTAAATATTTTTTTAATATTTTTTCTGAACAAGGATCAAAAAATATGCAACCACAAAAATTAGCAACTACAACTGAGGTGGGACGTGGTCTACAGAAGTACAGCTCGTTCTCTAAAAAGCATGCAAAAACTTTGACAATTTTTTTCTTTATTTTCCTAAATTTTTTTGGCAATTTTGATGAAACCAAACAGGGCAAAGCCAAAGTGGTGAAACAATCTGTTGTTGAGCGTGGGTAACAGTAGCAAGATGAACCTGTGCTGACAGAAGAATATGTGGAGCTATGGGTAGGCACACAACATGACAGCAAGAATTAGCAATTAACGAATGTAGATTAGCGATTGTTCAATCCAGATCCAAAGTACAAATCACAGGTGCTGGCTAAGACGTGTCGAGATGTAGCGCAACAAGGTGAAAACAAAGGACGATGGAAAGAACTCACAGAACAAGCAGATAGTCCGAATTTTTCCTTTTTCCTGAATTTTTCCCAGAAATTTCCAAAAGGCACTAGTAGGAATCAATTTTTTTTTAATTTTTCACTATTTTTTTATATTTTTCTCCAAACATGGATCAAAAAAGATGCAACCACAAAAAATGGCACCTACAACTGAGGTGGGATGTGGTCTATAGAAATACAGCACGTTCTCTGAAAAGCGTGCAAAAACTTTGATAATTTTTTTCTTTATTTTCCTGATTTTTTTTGGCAATTTTGTTGAAACCAAATAGGGCAAAGCCAAATTGGTGAAACAATCTGTTGTTGAGCGGGGGTAACAATTGCAACATGAACCTGTGTAGACAGAAGAATATGTGGAGCTATGGGTAGGCACACAATATGACAGCAAGGATTAGCAATTAACGAATGCAGATTAGCAATTGTTCAATCCAGATCAAAGTACAAATCATAGGTGCTGGCTAAGACGTGTCGAGACGTAGCGCAACAAGGTTCAAACAAAGGACGATAGAAAGAACTCACAGAACAAGCAGACAGTCCGGATTTTTCCTTTTTCCTGAATTTTTCCCAGAATTTTCCAAAAGGCACTAGTAGGAATCAAATTTTTTTTATTTTTTAAATATTTTTTTATATTTTTCTCGGAACAAGGATCAAAAAAGATGCAACCACAAAAATTAGCACCTACAACTGAGGTGGGACGCGGTCTATAGAAATACAGCTCGTTCTCTAAAAAGCGTGCAAAAACTTTGATAATTTTTTTCTTTATTTTCCTGAATTTTTTTGGCAATTTTGATGAAACCAAACAGGGCAAAGCCAAAGTGGTGAAACAATCTGTTGTTGAACGTGGGTAACAGTTGCAAGATGAACCTGTGCTAACAGATGAATATGTGGAGCTATGGGTAGGCACACAATATGACAGCAAGGATTAGCAATTAACGAATGCAGATTAGCGATTGTTCAATCCGGATCCAAAGTACAAATCACAGGTGCTGGCTAAGACGTGTCGAGACGTAGCGCAACAAGGTTAAAACAAAGGACGATGGAAACAACTCACAGAACAAGCAGATAGTCCGGATTTTTCCTTTTTCCTGAATTTTTCTCAGAATTTTCCAAAAGGCACTAGTAGGAATCAAATTTTTTTTATTTTTTAAATATTTTTTATATTTTTCTCTGAACAAGGATCAAAAAAGATGCAACCACAAAAATTAGCACCTACAACTGAGGTGGGACGCGGTCTATAGAAATACAGCTCGTTCTCTAAAAAGCGTGCAAAAACTTTGATAATTTTTTTCTTTATTTCCCTGAATTTTTTTGGCAATTTTGATGAAACCAAACAGGGCAAAGCCAAAGTGGTGAAATAATCTGTTGTTGAACGTGGGTAACAATTGCAAGATGAACCTGTGCTAACAGAAGAATATGTGGAGCTATGGGTAGGCACACAATATGACAGCAAGGATTAGCAATTAACGAATGCAGATTAGCGATTGTTCAATCCGGATCCAAAGTACAAATCACAGGTGCTGGCTAAGATGTGTCGAGACGTAGCGCAACAAGGTTAAAACAAAGGACGATGGAAACAACTCAAAGAACAAGTAGATAGTCCGGATTTTTCCTTTTTCCTGAATTTTTCTCAGAATTTTCCAAAAGGCACTAGTAGGAATCAAATTTTTTTTTATTTTTTAAATATTTTTTTAATATTTTTCTCTGAACAAGGATCAAAAAAGATGCAACCACAAAAATTAGCACCTACAACTGAGGTGGGACGCAGTCTACAGAAGTACAGCTCGTTCTCTAAAAAGCGTGCAAAAACTTTGACAATTTTTTTCTTTATTTTCCTGAATTTTTTTGGCAATTTTGATGAAACCAAACAGGGCAAAGCCAAAGTGGTGAAACAATCTGTTGTTGAGCGTGGGTAACAGTTGCAAGATGAACCTGTGCTGATAGAAGAATATGTAGAGCTATGGGTAGGCACACAATATGACAGCAAGGATTAGCAATTAACGAATACAGATTAGCGATTGTTCAATCCGGATCCAAAGTACAAATCACAGGAGCTGGCTAAGACGTGTCGAGACGTAGCGTAACAAGGTTAAAACAAAGGACGATGGAAACAACTCACAGAACATGCAGATAGTCCGGATTTTTCCTTTTTCCTGAATTTTTCCCAAAATTTTCCAAAAGGCACTAGTAGGAATCAATTTTTTTATTTTTTCTCTATTTTTTTATATTTTTCTCTGAACAAGGATCAAAAAAAGATGCAACCACAAAAATTGGCACCTACAACTGAGGTGGGATGTGGTCTACAGAAATACAGCACGTTCTCCGAAAAGCGTGCAAAAACTTTGACAACTTTTTTTCTTTATTTTCCTGATTTTTTTGGCAATTTTGATGAAACCAAACAGGGCAAAGCCAAAGTGGTGAAACAATATATTGTTGAGCGTGGGTAACAGTTGCAAGATGAACATGTGGTGACAGAAGAATATGTGGAGCTATGGGTAGGCACACAATATGACAGCAAGGATTAGCAATTAACGAATGTAGATTAGCGATTGTTCAATCCGGATGTAAAGTACAAATCACAGGTGCTGGCTAAGACGTATCGAGACGTAGCGCAACAAGGTTAAAACAAAGGACGATGGAAACAACTCACAGAACATGCAGATAGTCCAGATTTTTCCTTTTTCCTGAATTTTACCCAAAATTTTCCAAAAGGCACTAGTAGGAATCAATTTTTTTTTATTTTTTCTCTATTTTTTTATATTTTTCTCTGAACAAGGATCAAAAAAAGATGCAACCACAAAAATTGGCACCTACAACTGAGGTGGGATGTGGTCTACAGATATACAGCACGTTCTCCGAAAAGCGTGCAAAAACTTTGACAACTTTCTTTCTTTATTTTCCTGATTTTTTTCGGTAATTTTGATGAAACCAAACAGGGCAAAGCCAAAGTGGTGAAACAATATATTGTTTAGCGTGGGTAACAGTTGCAAGATGAACATGTGGTGACAGAAGAATATGTGGGACGTGGTTAGGCACACAATATGACAGCAAGGATTAGCAATTAACGAATGCAGATTAGCGATTGTTCAATCCGGATGTAAAGTACAAATCACAGGTGCTGGCTAAAACGTGTCGAGACGTAGCGCAACAAGGTTAAAACAAAGGACGATGGAAAGAACTCACAGAACAAGCAGATAGTCCGGATTTTTTCTTTTTTCCTAATTTTTTCCTAGAATTTTCCAAAAGGCACTAGTAAGAATCAAAATTTTTTTTATTTTTTAAATATTTTTTTATATTTTTCTCTGAACAAGGATCAAAAAAGATGCAACCACAAAAAATAGCACCTACAACTGAGGTGGGACGTGGTCTATAGAAATACAGCTCGTTCTCTATAGAAATACAGCTGAGAACTCGCGGATCGTCTTGTTCGCCATGGCTGCGAACTCTGTTGACAAATTCCGGATGAAACTTCGGCGGTCTTCTGAATTGGATGAAGTGTTGCATCGAAGTGTTGACTTCTTGAGCTTGGCTCTTGCCCCTCTGATTAATGCTTCGGGGTTGTCAACAAAATTTTCTGGAAGATGTCCTCTATTCATACATCACCCTGCAAAACAATAAGAATGGAAAAAAATACAGGGATAAATCTGTATGGGAGAATTGATGATCTCAATCACTTAATGATGCGAATGATGACTCAAATTCCGTATTCATTCCTTGTTAGTAAATCAAGCTTCCCCGGCAACGGCGCCAAAAATGCTTGTTGGGCATTCTTAACGTCATTACCAAAAGTAGACTTAGTTTTCTAATTCTGATAATGGCGCCAAAAATGCCGAACCTATCCCTCATGCCACTTAAGCCAAGTTGTCATCCCCAGCATGACATGAGAGACACGGTATTGAAATATGCAACTGCTCTTCTAAATAAATAATAAATAAGATCTGCAAGCGCACAGATTAATACCGATGTAGCATTTTAACCGGGAAGTATTTCAGGTATCGTTATTTATATTTTTACCACTAGGAAGGGATTACTAACATCAATGTTGATTATGGAATGGAATATAGGAATGAGTATCAATCATTGCATGTATAAGTGAGAGCATTCATCTATCTCTTGCATACAGGGGTAAGTGTCACATAAAATATAGATAAAGTATGAATGGTGACAAAGATAATTAATCTGATCAGCTAGCCACATATAATAATGATAAGCACCTCAACAGATATTCTAGCAAGTCATTAGCATGGTATTAGGACGAACTACAAGGATATTACCTAAGTTATTCTTAACTACAAAGTCTAGCATATCATAGTTAGTGCAAGTACACTTGGCAATCATTGCGAGAAAGGACTACGCCCATGCATAGTGATATTATCAAGGAAGATGAGAAACATAGCAATCACTCCCCCGTAATAATGTTGCTCTGCCTGCCTTACACACGGGAGGGGGACTATATAAGAACCAACGAAGCTGTCACCATCGCGGACCACCCCACGATCCGGCATATAAGGTGCAATCACAGATAAATATGGTCTAAGCACCACACCTACACAATATTTATCATTTACCCATGGATCCGATGGATAAACGCTATACGATCCTAAACATGTATATAATTCTAATCTAACTAAGCCAAGCGTATAACTACGATAAACTAAGAACAATATAATCGCAAACATAAACAAGTAGAGCATAGTCATAATCAATATATTGAAATAGAACAAAGTTGTATTCATAATATTGAAGAACAAAGATGAACAATGAAGAACAGTAAAGGAATTACCAAGAATCCTCTTGACAGATCTGAAAACCAATCGAAGATTGACTCCTTCTAGTTCTAATCCTATGTAGCTATGCTATACTAGAGATCTAGTTGATGTGGTGGCTCTAGGGTTTGATCAGAGACTCTCCTCCTGAGATTAGGGTTTGAGGAATTGAGAATGAGGGAGTGCCTCCTCCAGGGGCCAGGGGTCCTGCTTATATAGCCCCCTCAAGTGAACGTGGGCCGTCGGATCAAACCGACATTAATCGTATGGTTTTCCTTGATCCCTTAGGTCGGTGGAGCACAATCCGCGAGACGGAGCCTGATTGGCTCTCAGGCCAGGGCGGGCGCCCTAGGGAGCAGGGCAGGCGCCCTGCCTCCGGGCCCGTTCGGCCTCCCGTTCGTTCTCGTGGCTTCTGGAGTCTTCTAGATGATAGAAAATCGGTGAACACGTTATTATCTCTATGTAAACCCGACGTGTGGGCCTTTCCTCCGTATTTTCTGATAACCCCCTACAGAAACAGACAAACACCAAAACTCGTGGAATTCTGTCAGATAAAACCCTAAGTCTAGGTGTTGGTTGCATTTGGATCCTTTTCTTTATTTATTTGATAACTATGTTTGGTACTTAAGGACCGTCAATAGTAGGCACATAATATGACAGCAAGAATTAGCAATTAACGAATGCAGATTAGCGATTGTTCAATCCGGATCCAAAGTACAAATCACAGGTGCTGGCTAAGACGTGTCGAGACATAGCGCAACAAGGTGAAAACAAAGAACGATGGAAACAACTCATAGAACAAGCAGATAGTCCGGATTTTTCCTTTTTCCTGAATTTTTCCCGGAAATTTCCAAAAGGCACTAGTAGGAATCAGAATTTTTTTATTTTTTAAATATTTTTTTATATTTTTCTCTGAAAAAGGATCAAAAAAGATGCAACCACAAAAATTAGCACGCACATATTGAGGTGGGACGTGGTCAACAGAAGTACAGCTCGTTCTCTAAAAAGCGTGCAAAAACTTTAACAATTTTTTTCTTTATTTTCCTGAATTTTTTGGCAATTTTGATGAAACCAAACAGGGCAAAGCCAAAGTGGTGAAACAATCTGTTGTTTGGCGTGGGTAACAGTTGCAAGATGAACCTGTGCTGACAGAAGAATATGTGGTGCTATGGGTCGGCATGCAATATGACAACAACGATTAGCAATTAACGAATGCAGATTAGCAATTGTTCAATCCGGATCCAAAGTACAAATCACAAGTGCTGGCTAAGACGTGTCGAGACGTAGCGCAACAAGGTGAAAACAAAGGACGATGGAAACAACTCATAGAACAAGCAGATAGTCCGGATTTTTCCTTTTTTCTGAATTTTTCCCGAAATTTTCCAAAAGGCACTAGTAGGAATCAAAATTTTTTTTATTTTTTCACTATTTTTTTTATATTTTTCTCTGAACAAGGATCAAAAAAGGTGCAACCACAAAAATTGGCACCTACAACTGAGGTGGGATGTGGTCTACAGAAATACAGCACGTTCTCTGAAAAGCGTGCAAAAACTTTGATAATTTTTTTTCTTTATTTTACTGATTTTTTTGGCAATTTTGATGAAACCAAACAAGGCAAAGCCAAATTGGTGAAACAAACTATTGTTGAGCGTGGGTAACAGTTGCGAGATGAACCTGTGCTGACAGAAGAATATGTGGAGCTATGGGTAGGCACACAATATGACAACAAGGATTAGCAATTAACGAATGCAGATTAGCGATTGTTCAATCCGGATGTAAAGTACAAACCACAGGTGCTGGCTAAGACGTATCGAGACGTAGCGCAACAAGGTTAAAACGAAGGATGATGGAAAGAACTCACAGAACAAGCAGATAGTCCGGATTTTTCGTTTTTTCATGAACAAGGATTTTCCAAAAAGGCACTAGTAGGAATCAGAATTTTTTATTTTTTAAATATTTTTTATATTTTTCGCTGAACAAGGATCAAAAAAGATGCAACCACAAAAATTAGCACACACATACTGAGGTGGGACGTGGTCTACAAAACTACAGCTCGTTCTCTAAAAAGCGTGCAAAAACTTTGAGAATTTTTTTCTTTATTTTCCTGAATTTTTATGGTAATTTTGATGAAACCAAACAGGGCAAAGCCAAAGTAGTGAAACAATCTGTTGTTTAGCGTGGGTAACAGTTGCAAGATGAACTTGTGCTGACAGAAGAATATGTGGTGCTATGGGTAGGCACGCAATATGACAGCAACGATTAGCAATTAACGAATGCAGATTAGCAATTGTTCAATCCGGATCGAAAGTACAAATCACAAGTGCTGGCTAAGACGTGTCGAGACATAGCGCAACAAGGTGAAAACAATGGATGATGGAAACAACTCATAGAACAAGCAGATAGTCCGGATTTTTCCTTTTTTCTGAATTTTTCCTGAAATTTTCCAAAAGGCACTAGTAGGAATCAAATTTTTTTTTATTTTTTCACTATTTTTTTATTTTTCTCTGAACAAGGATAAAAAAAGATGCAACCTCAAAAATTGGCGCCTACAACTGAGGTGGGATGTGGTCTACAGAAATACAGCACGTTCTCTGGAAAGCGTTCAAAAACATTGATAATTTTTTTCTTTATTTTCCTGATTTTTTTGGCAATTTTGATGAAACCAAACAGGGCAAAGCCAAAGTGGTGAAATAATCTTTTGTTGAGCGTGGGTAACTGTTGCAAGATGAACCTTTGCTGACAGAAGAATATGTGGAGCTATGGGTAGGCACACAATATGACTGCAAGGATTAGCAATTAACGAATGCAGATTAGCGATTGTTCAATCCGGATGTAAAGTACAAATCACAGGTGCCGGCTAAGACGTGTCGAGATGTAGCGCAACAAGATTAAAACAAAGGACGATGGAAAGAACTCACAGAACAAGCAGATAGTCCGGATTTTTCGTTTTTTCATGATTTTTTTCTAGAATTTTCCAAAAAGGCACTAGTAGGAATCAGAATTTTTTATTTTTTATATTTTTCTCTGAACAAGGATCAAAAAAGATGCAACCACAAAAATTAGCACCTACAACTGAGGTGGGACGTGGTCTACAGAAGCACAGCTCGTTCTCTAAAAAGCGTGCAAAAACTTTGACAATTTTTTTCTTTATTTTCCTGAATTTTTTTGGCAATTTTGATGGAACCATACAGGGCAAAGCCAAAGTGGTGAAACAATCTGTTGTTTAGCGTGGGCAACAGTTGCAAGATGAACTTATGCTGACAGAAGAATATGTGGAGCTATGGGTAGGCACACAATATGACAGCAAGAATTAGCAATTAACGAATGCAGATTAGCGATTGTTCAATCCGGATCCAAAGTACAAATCACAGGTGCTGGCTAAGACGTGTCGAGACATAGCGCAACAAGGTGAAAACAAAGGACGACGGAAACAACTCACAGAACAAGCAGATAGTCCGGATTTTTCCTTTTTCCTGAATTTTTCCCAGAATTTTCCAAAAGGCACTAGTAGGAATCAAAATTTTTTATTTTTTAAATATTTTTTTTATATTTTTCTCTGAACAAGGATAAAAAAAGATGCAACCACAAAAATTAGCACGCACATACTGAGGTGGGACGTGGTCTACAGAAGTACAGCTCGTTCTCTAAAAAGCGTGCAAAAACTTTGACAATTTTTTTCTTTATTTTCCTGAATTTTTTTGGTAATTTTGATGAAACCAAACAGGGCAAAGCCAAAGTAGTGAAACAATCTGTTGTTTAGCGTGGGTAACAGTTGCAAGATGAACTTGTGCTGACAGAAGAATATGTGGTGCTATGGGTAGGCACGCAATTTGACAGCAACGATTAGCAATTAACGAATGCAGATTAGCAATTGTTCAATCCGGATCGAAAGTACAAATCACAAGTGCTGGCTAAGACGTGTCGAGACATAGCGCAACAAGGTGAAAACAATGGACGTTGGAAACAACTCATAGAACAAGCAGATAGTCCAGATTTTTTCTTTTTTCTAAATTTTTCCTGGAATTTTCCAAAAGGCACTAGTAGGAATCAAATTTTTTTATTTTTTCACTATTTTTTTATATTTTTCTCTGAACAAAGATAAAAAAGATGCAACCACAAAAATTGGTGCCTACAACTGAGGTGGTATGTGGTCTATAGAAATACAGCACGTTCTCTGAAAAGCGTTCAGAAACATTGATAATTTTTTTCTTTATTTTCCTGATTTTTTTGGCAATTTTGATGAAACCAAACAGGGCAAAGCCAAAGTGGTGAAATAATCTTTTGTTGAGCGTGGGTAACTGTTGCAAGATGAACCTTTGCTGACAGAAGAATATGTGGAGCTATGGGTAGGCACACAATATGACAGCAAGGATTAGCAATTAACGAATGCAGATTAGCGATTGTTCAATCCGGATGTAAAGTACCAATCACAGGTGCTGGCTAAGACGTGCCGAGATGTAGCGCAACAAGGTTAAAATAAAGGACGTTGGAAAGAACTTACAGAACAAGCAGATAGTCCGGATTTTTCATTTTTTCCTGAATTTTTTCCGGAATTTTCCAAAAGGCACTAGTAGGAATCAAAATTTTTTTATTTTTTAAATATTTTTTTATATTTTTCTCCGAACAAGGATCAAATAAGATGCAACCACAAAAATTAGCACCTACAACTGAGGTGGGACGTGGTCTACAGAAGTACAGTTCGTTCTCTAAAAAGCGTGCAAAAACTTTGATAATTTTTTTCTTTATTTTCCTGAATTTTTTTGGCAATTTTGATGAAACCAAACAGGGCAAAGCCAAAGTGGTGAAACAATCTGTTGTTTAGCGTGGGTAACAGTTGCAAGATGAACCTGTGCTGACAGAAGAATATGTGGAGCTATGGGTAGGCACATAATATGACAGCAAGAATTAGCAATTAACGAATGCAGATTAGCGATTGTTCAATCCGGATCCAAAGTACAAATCACAGGTGCTGGCTAAGACGTGTCGAGACGTAGCGCAACAAGGTGAAAACAAAGGACGATGGAAACAACTCATAGAACAAGCAGCTAGTCCGGATTTTTTTTTTCTTGAATTTTTCACGGAATTTTCCAAAAGGCACTAGTAGGAATCAAATTTTTTTATTTTTTCACTTTTTTATATTTTTCTCTAAACAAGGATCAAAAAAGATGCAACCACAAAAATAAGCACCTACAACTGAGGTGGGATGTGGTCTACAAAAATATAGCACGTTCTCTAAAAAGCATGCAAAAACTTTGATAATTTTTTTCTTTATTTTCCTGAATTTTTTTGGCAATTTTGATGAAACCAAACAGGGCAAAGCCAAATTGGTGAAACAATCTGTTGTTGAACGTGGGTAACAGTTGCAAGATGAACCTGCGCTGACAGAAGAATATGTGGAGCTATGGGTAGGCATACAATATGACAGCAAGAATTAGCAATTAACGAATGTAGATTAGCGATTGTTCAATCCGGATCCAAAGTACAAATCACAGGTGCTGGCTAAGACGTGTCGAGACGTAGCGCTACAAGGTGAAAACAAAGGACGATGGAAAGAACTCACAGAACAAGCAGATAGTAAAGATTTTTTCTTTTTCCTGAATTTTTCCCATAATTTTCCAAAAGGCATTAGCAGGAATCAAAATTTTTTTATTTTTTCACTATTTTTTTATATTTTTCTCTGAACAAGCACCAAAAAAGATGCAACCACAAAAATTGGCACCTACAACTGAGGTGGGATGTGGTTTACAGAAATACAGCACGTTCTCTGAAAAGCGTGCAAAAACTTTGACAATTTTTTTCTTTATTTTCCTAAATTTTTTTGGCAATTTTGATGAAACCAAACAGGGCAAAGCCAAAGTGGTGAAACAATCTGTTGTTGAGCGTGGGTAACAGTTGCTAGATGAACAGGTGGTGATAGAAGAATATGTGGAGCTATGGGTATGCACATAATATGACAACAAGGATTAGTAATTAACGAATGCAGATTAGCGATTGTTCAATCCAGATGTAAAGTACAAATCACAGGTGCTGGCTAAGACGTGTCGAGACGTAGCGCAACAAGGTTAAAAGAAAGGACGATGGAAAGAACTTACAGAACAAGCAGCTAGTCCAGATTTTTCCTTTTTTCTGATTTTTTCCCGGAATTTTCCAAAAGGCACTAGTAGGAATCAATTTTTTTTTATTTTTTAAATATTTTTTATATTTTTCTCTGAACAAGGATCAAAAAAGATGCAACCACAAAAATTAGCACCTACAACTGAGGTGGGACGTGGTCTACAGAAGTACAGCTCGTTCTCTAAAATGCGTGCAAAAACTTTGACAATTTTTTTCTTTATTTTCCTGAATTTTTTGGCAATTTTGATGAAACCAAACAGGGTAAAGCCAAAGTGGTGAAATAATCTGTTGTCTAGCGTGGGTAACAGTTGCAAGATGAACCTGTGCTGACAGAAGAATATGTGGTGCTGTGGGTAGGCACGCAATATGACAACAAGAATTAGCAATTAACGAATGCAGATTAGCGATTGTTCAATCCGGATCTAAAGTACAAATCACAGGTGCTGGCTAAGACGTGTCGAGACGTAGCGCAACAAGGTGAAAACAAAGGATGATGGAAAGAACTCACAGAACAAGCAGATAGTCCGGATTTTTCCTTTTTCCTGAATTTTTCCAAAAAATTTCCAAAAGGCACTAGTAGGAATCAGAATTTTTTTATTTTTAAATATTTTTTTATATTTTTCTCTGAACAAGGATCAAAAAAGATACAACCACAAAATTAGTACATACTGAGGTGGGACGTGGTCTACAGAAGTACAACTCATTCTCTAAAAAGCGTGCAAAAACTTTGACAAATTTTTTCTTTATTTTCCTGAATTTTTTTGGTAATTTTGATGAAACCAAATAGGGCAAAGCCAAATTGGTAAAACAATCTGTTGTTTAGTGTGGGTAACAGTTGCAAGATGAACCTGTGTTGACAGAAGAATATGTGGAGCTATGGCTAGGCACACAATATGACAGCAAGAATTAGCAATTAACGAATACAGATTAGCGATTGTTCAATCCGGATCCAAAGTACAAATCACAGGTGCTGGCTAAGACGTGTCGAGACGTAGCGCAACAAGGTGAAAACAAAGGACGATGGAAAGAACTCACAGAACATGCAGATGGTCCGGATTTTTCCTTTTTCCTGAATTTTTCCCCAAATTTTCCAAAAGGCACTAGGAATCAGAATTTTTTTTATGTTTTAAATATTTTTTATATTTTCTCTGAACAAGGATCAAAAAAGATGCAACCACAAAAATTAGCACGCACATACTGAGGTGGGACGTGGTCTACAGAAGTACAGCTCGTTCTCTAGAAAACGTGCAAAAACTTTGACAATTTTTTACTTTATTTTCCTGAATTTTTTTGGTAATTTTGATGAAACCAAACAGAACAAAGCCAAAGTGGTCAAACAATCTGTTGTTTAGCGTGGGTAACAGTTGCAAGATGAACCTGTGCTGACAGAAGAATATGTGGTGCTATGGGTAGACACGCAATATGACAGCAACGATTAGCAATTAACGAATGCAGATTAGCAATTGTTCAATCCGGATCCAAAGTACAAATCACAGGTGCTGGCTAAGACGTGTCGAGACGTAGCGCAACAAGGTGAAAACAAAGGACGATGGAAAGAACTCACCGAACATGCAGATAGTCCAGATTTTTCCTTTTTCCTAAATTTTTCCCAAAATTTTCCAAAAGGCACTAGTAGGAATCAGAATTTTTTTATTTTTTAAATATTTTTTTTATATTTTTTCTCTAAACAACGATCAAAAAAGATGCAACCACAAAAATTAGCACGCACATACTAAGGTGGGATGTGGTCTACAGAAATACAGCACGATCTCTGAAAAGCGTGCAAAAACTTTGATAATTTTTTTCTTTATTTTCCTGAATTTTTTTCGCAATTTTGATGAAACCAAACAGGGCAAAGCCAAAGTAGTGAAACAATCTGTTGTTGAGCGTGGGTAACAATTGCAAGATGAACCAGTGCTGACAGAAGAATATGTGGTGCTATGGGTAGGCACGCAATATGACAGCAACGATTAGCAATTAACGAATGAAGATTAGCAATTATTCAATCCGGATCCAAAGTACAAATCACAGGTGCTGGCTAAGACGTGTCGAGACGTAGCGCAACAAGGTGAAAACAAAGGACGATGGAAAGAACTCACAGAACATGCAGATAGTCCGGATTTTTCATTTTTCCTGAATTTTTCCCAAAATTTTCCAAAAGGCACTAGTAGGAATCAGAATTTTTTTATTTTTTAAATATTTTTTTATATTTTTCTCTGAACAAAGATCAAAAAAGATGCAACCACAAAAATTTGCACGCACATACTGAGGTGGGACGTGGTCTACAAAAGTACAGCTCGTTCTCTAAAAAGCGTGCAAAAACTTTGACAATTTTTTTCTTTATTTTTCTAAATTTTTTTGGTAATTTTGATGAAACCAAACAGGACAAAGCCAAAGTGGTGAAACAATCTGTTGTTTAGCGTGGGTAAAAGTTGCAAGATGAACCTGTGCTGACAGAAGAATATGTGGTGCTATGGGTAGGCACGCAATTTGACAGCAACGATTAGCAATTAACGAATGCAGATTAGCAATTGTTCAATCCGGATCCAAAGTACAAATCACAGGTGCTGGCTAAGACGTGTCGAGACGTAGCGCAACAAGGTGAAAACAAAGGACGATGGAAAGAACTCAGAGAACATGCAGATAGTCCAGATTTTTCCTTTTTTCTGAATTATTCCCAGAATTTTCCAAAAGGCACTAGTAGGAATCAGAATTTTTTTATTCTTTAAATATTTTTTTTATATTTTTCTCTGAACAAGGATCAAAAAAGATGCAACCACAAAAATTAGCACGCACATACTGAGGTGGGATGTGGTCTACAGGAATACAGCACGTTCTCTGAAAAGCGTTCAAAAACATTGATAATTTTTTCTTTATTTTTCTGATTTTTTTTGGCAATTTTGATGAAACCAAACAGGACAAAGCCAAAGTGGTGAAATAATCTTTTGTTGAGCGTGGGTAACAGTTGCAAGATGAACCTGTGCTGACAGAAGAATATGTGGAGCTATGGGTAGGCACACAATATGAAAGCAAGGATTAGCAATTAACAAATGTAGATTAGCAATTGTTCAATCCGGATCCAAAGTACAAATCACAGGTGCTGGTTAAGACATGTCGAGACATAGCGCAACAAGGTGAAAACAAAGGACGATGGAAAGAACTCACAGAACAAGCAGATAGTCCGGATTTTTCCTTTTCCTGAATTTTTCCCAGAATTTTCCAAAAGGCACTAGTAGGAATCAAAATTTTTTTATTTTTTCACAAATTTTTTATATTTTTCTCTGAACAAGGATAAAAAAATGCAACCACAAAAATTGGCACCTACAACTGAGGTGGGATGTGGTCTACAGAAATACAGCACGATCTCTGAAAAGCGTGCAAAAACTTTGATAATTTTTTTCTTTATTTTCCTGAATTTTTTGGCAATTTTGATGAAACCAAACAGGGCAAAGCCAAATTGGTAAAATAATCTGTTGTTGAGCGTGGGTAATAGTTGCAAGATGAACCTGTGCTGACAGAAGAATATGTGGAGCTATTGGTAGGCCCACAATATGACAACATGGATTAGCAATTAACGAATGCAGAATAGCGATTGTTCAATCCGGATCCAAAGTACAAATCACAGGTGCTGGCTAAGACGTGTCGAGACGTAGCGCAACAAGGTGAAAACAAAGGACGATGGAAAGAACTCACAGAACATGCAGATAGTCCAGATTTTTCCTTTTTCCTGAATTTTTCCCAAAATTTTCCAAAAGGCACTAGTAGGAATCAGAATTTTTTTATTTTTTAAATATTTTTTTATATTTTTCTCTGAACAAGGATCAAAAAAGATGCAACCACAAAAATTAGCACGCACATACTGAGGTGGGACGTGGTCTACAAAAGTACAACTCGTTCTCTAAAAAGCGTGCAAAAACTTTAACAATTTTTTTCTTTATTTTCCTGAATTTTTTTGATAATTTTGATGAAACCAAACAGGACAAAGCCAAAGTGGTCAAACAATCTGTTGTTTAGCGTGGGTAACAGTTGCAAGATGAACCTATGCTGACAGAAGAATATGTGGTGCTATGGGTAGACACGCAATATGACAGCAACGATTAGCAATTAACGAATGCAGATTAGCAATTGTTCAATCCGGATCCAAAGTACAAATCACAGGTGCTGGCTAAGACGTGTCGAGACGTAGCGCAACAAGGTGAAAACAAAGGACGATGGAAAGAACTCACAGAACATGCAGATAGTCCAGATTTTTCCTTTTTTCTAAATTTTTTCCAAAATTTTCCAAAAGGCACTAGTAGGAATCAGAATTTTTTTATTTTTTAAATATTTTTTTTATATTTTTTCTCTAAACAACGATAAAAAAAGATGCAACCACAAAAATTAGCACGCACATACTGAGGTGGGACGTGGTCTACAGAAGTACAGCTCGTTCTCTAAAATGCGTGCAAAAACTTTGACAATTTTTTTCTTTATTTTCCTGATTTTTTTTGTAATTTTGATGAAACCAAGCACGACAAAGCCAAAGTGGTGAAACAATCTGTTGTTTAGCATGGGTAACAATTGCAAGATGAACCAGTGCTGACAGAAGAATATGTGGTGCTATGGGTAGGCACGCAATATGACAACAACGATTAGCAATTAACGAATGCAGATTAGCAATTGTTCAATCCGGATCCAAAGTACAAATCACAAGTGCTAGCTAAGACGTGTCGGGACGTAGCGCAACTAGGTGAAAACAAAGGACGATGGAAACAACTCATAGAACAAGCAGATAGTCCGGATTTTTCCTTTTTCCTGAATTTTTCCCGGAATTTTCCAAAAGGCACTAGTAGGAATCAAAAATTTTTTTATTTTTTCACTATTTTTTTTATATTTTTCTCTGAACAAGGATCAAAAAAGATGCAACCACAAAAATTGGCACCTACAACTGAGGTGGGATGTGGTCTACAGAAATACTGCACGTTCTCTAAAAAACGTTCAAAAACATTGATAATTTTTTTCTTTATTTTCCTGATTTTTTTGGCAATTTTGATGAAACCAAACAGGGCAAAGCCAAAGTGGTGAAATAATCTTTTGTTGAGCGTGGTTAACAGTTGCAAGATGAACCTGTGCTGACAGAAGAATATATGGAGCTATGGGTAGGCACACAATATGACAGCAAGGATTAGCAATTAACGAATGTAGATTAGCGATTGTTCAATCCGGATCCAATGTACAAATCACAGGTGCTGGTTAAGACATGTCGAGACGTAGCGCAACAAGGTGAAAACAAAGGACGATGGAAAGAACTCACAGAACAAGCAGATAGTCCGGAATTTTCCTTTTTCCTGAATTTTTCCCAGAATTTTCCAAAAGGCACTAGTAGGAATCAAAATTTTTTTATTTTTTCACTATTTTTTTATATTTTTCTCTGAACAAGGAGAAAAAAAATGCGACCACAAAAATTGGCACCTACAACTGAGGTGGGATGTGGTCTACAGAAATACAGCACGATCTCTGAAAAGCGTGCAAAAACTTTGATAATTTTTTTCTTTATTTTCCTGAATTTTTTTGGCAATTTTGATGAAACCAAACAGGGCAAAGCCAAATTGGTGAAACAATCTGTTGTTGAGCGTGGGTAATAGTTGCAAGATGAACCTGTGCTGACAGAAGAATATGTGGTGCTATGGGTAGGCACGCAATATGACAGCAACGATTAGCAATTAACGAATGAAGATTAGCAATTATTCAATCCGGATCCAAAGTACAAATCACAGGTGCTGGCTAAGACGTGTCGAGACGTAGCGCAACAAGGTGAAAACAAAGGACGATGGAAAGAACTCACAGAACATGCAGATAGTCCGGATTTTTCCTTTTTCCTGAATTTTTCCCAAAATTTTCCAAAAGGCACTAGTAGGAATCAGAATTTTTTTATTTTTTAAATATTTTTTTGTATTTTTCTCTGAACAAGGATCAAAAAAGATGCAACCACAAAAATTAGCATGCACATACTGAGGTGGGACGTGGTCTACAAAAGTACAGCTCGTTCTCTAAAAAGCGTGCAAAAACTTTGACAATTTTTTTCTTTATTTTCCTGAATTTTTTTGGTAATTTTGATGAAACCAAACAGGACAAAGCCAAAGTGGTGAAACAATCTGTTGTTTAGCGTGGGTAAAAGTTGCAAGATGAACATGTGCTGACAGAAGAATATGTGGTGCCATGGGTAGGCACGCAATATGACAGCAACGATTAGCAATTAACGAATGCAGATTAGCAATTGTTCAATCCGGATCCAAAGTACAAATCACAGGTGCTGGCTAAGATGTGTCGAGACGTAGCGCAACAAGGTGAAAATAAAGGACGATGGAAAGAACTCACAGAACATGCAGATAGTCCAGATTTTTCCTTTTTTCTGAATTATTCCCGGAATTTTCCAAAAGGCACTAGTAGGAATCAGAATTTTTTTATTCTTTAAATATTTTTTTTATATTTTTCTCTGAACAAGGATTAAAAAAGATGCAACCACAAAAATTAGCACGCACATACTGAGGTGGGATGTGGTCTACAGGAATACAGCACGTTCTCTGAAAAGCGTTCAAAAACATTGATAATTTTTTTCTTTATTTTCCTGATTTTTTTTGGCAATTTTGATGAAACCAAACAGGGCAAAGCCAAAGTGGTGAAATAATCTTTTGTTGAGCGTGGGTAACAGTTGCAAGATGAACCAGTGCTGACAGAAGAATATGTGGAGCTATGGGTAGGCACACAATATGAAAGCAAGGATTAGCAATTAACGAATGTAGATTAGCGATTGTTCAATCCGGATCCAAAGTACAAATCACAGGTGCTGGTTAAGACATGTCGAGACGTAGCGCAACAAGGTGAAAACAAAGGACGATGGAAAGAACTCACAGAACAAGCAGATAGTCCGGATTTTTCCTTTTTCCTGAATTTTTCCCAGAATTTTCCAAAAGGCACTAGTAGGAATCAAAATTTTTTTATTTTTTCACTATTTTTTTATATTTTTCTCTGAACAAGGATAAAAAAATGCAACCACAAAAATTGGCACCTACAACTGAGGTGGGATGTGGTCTACAGAAATACAGCACGATCTCTGAAAAGCGTGCAAAAACTTTGATAATTTTTTTCTTTATTTTCTTGAATTTTTTTGGCAATTTTGATGAAACCAAACAGGGCAAAGCCAAATTGGTAAAATAATCTGTTGTTGAGCGTGGGTAATAGTTGCAAGATGAACCTGTGGTGACAGAAGAATATGTGGAGCTATTGGTAGGCCCACAATATGACAACATGGATTAGCAATTAATGAATGCAGAATAGCGATTGTTCAATCCGGATCCAAAGTACAAATCACAGGTGCTGGCTAAGACGTGTCGAGACGTAGCGCAACAAGGTGAAAACAAAGGACGATGGAAAGAACTCACAGGACATGCAGATAGTCCGGATTTTTCCTTTTTCCTGAATTTTTCCCAAAATTTTCCAAAAGGCACTAGTAGGAATCAGAATTTTTTTATTTTTTAAATATTTTTTTATATTTTTCTCTGAACAAGGATCAAAAAAGATGCAACCACAAAAATTAGCACGCACATACTGAGGTGGGACGTGGTCTACAAAAGTACTACTCGTTCTCTAAAAAGCGTGCAAAAACTTTGACAATTTTTTTCTTTATTTTCCTAAATTTTTTTGGTAATTTTGATGAAACCAAACAGGACAAAGCCAAAGTGGTGAAACAATCTGTTGTTTAGCGTGGGTAAAAGTTGCAAGATGAACCTGTGCTGACAGAAGAATATGTGGTGCTATGGGTAGGCACGCAATATGACAGCAACGATTAGCAATTAACGAATGAAGATTAGCAATCGTTCAATCCGGATCCAAAGTACAAATCACAGGTGCTGGCTAAGACGTGTCGAGACGTAGCGCAACAAGGTGAAAACAAAGGACGATGGAAAGAACTCACAGAACATGCAGATAGTCCAGATTTTTCCTTTTTCCTGAATTTTTCCCAAAATTTTCCAAAAGGCACTAGTAGGAATCAGAATTTTTTATTTTTTAAATATTTTTTTATATTTTTCTCTGAACAAGGATCAAAAAAGATGCAACCACAAAAATTAGCACGCACATACTGAGGTGGGACGTGGTCTACAAAAGTACAGCTCGTTCTCTAAAAAGCGTGCAAAAACTTTAACAATTTTTTTCTTTATTTTCCTGAATTTTTTTGATAATTTTGATGAAACCAAACAGGACAAAGCCAAAGTGGTCAAACAATCTGTTGTTTAGCGTGGGTAACAGTTGCAAGATGAACCTATGCTGACAGAAGAATATGTGGTGCTATGGGTAGACACGCAATATGACAGCAACGATTAGCAATTAACGAATGCAGATTAGCAATTGTTCAATCCGGATCCAAAGTACAAATCACAGGTGCTGGCTAAGACGTGTCGAGACGTAGCGCAACAAGGTGAAAACAAAGGACGATGGAAAGAACTCACAGAACATGCAGATAGTCCAGATTTTTCCTTTTTTCTAAATTTTTTCCAAAATTTTCCAAAAGGCACTAGTAGGAATCAGAATTTTTTTATTTTTTAAATATTTTTTTTATATTTTTTCTCTAAACAACGATAAAAAAAGATGCAACCACAAAAATTAGCACGCACATACTGAGGTGGGACGTGGTCTACAGAAGTACAGCTCGTTCTCTAAAATGCGTGCAAAAACTTTGACAATTTTTTTCTTTATTTTCCTGATTTTTTTTGTAATTTTGATGAAACCAAGCACGACAAAGCCAAAGTGGTGAAACAATCTGTTGTTTAGCATGGGTAACAATTGCAAGATGAACCTATGCTGACAGAAGAATATGTGGTGCTATGGGTAGGCACGCAATATGACAACAACGATTAGCAATTAACGAATGCAGATTAGCGATTGTTCAATCCGGATCCAAAGTACAAATCACAGGTGCTGGCTAAGACGTGTCGGGACGTAGCGCAACTAGGTGAAAACAAAGGACGATGGAAAGAACTCATAGAACAAGCAGATATTCCAGATTTTTCCTTTTTCCTGAATTTTTCCCAAAATTTTCCAAAAGGCACAAGTAGGAATCAATTTTTTTTATTTTTTCACTATTTTTTTATATTTTTCTCTGAACAAGGATCAAAAAAGATGCAACCAAAAATTGGCACCTACAACTGAGGTGGGATGTGGTCTACAGAAATACAGCACATTCTCCGAAAAGCGTGCAAAAACTTTGACAATTTTTTTTCTTTATTTTCCTGAATTTTTTCGGCAATTTTGATGAAACCAAACAGGGCAAAGCCAAAGTGGTGAAACAATCTGTTGTTGAGCGTGGGTAACAGTTGCAAGATGAACATGTGGTGACAGAAGAATATGTAGAGCTATGGGTGGGCACACAATATGACAGCAAGGATTAGCAATTAACGAATGCAGATTAGCGATTGTTCAATCCGGATGTAAAGTACAAATCACAGATGCTGGCTAAGACGTGTCGAGACGTAGCACAACAAGGTTAAAACAAAGGACGATGGACAGAACTCACAGAACAAGCAGATAGTCCGGATTTTTCCTTTTTCCTGAATGTTTCCCAGAAATTTCCAAAAGGCACTAGCAGGAATCAAATTTTTTTTATTTTCACCATTTTTTTTATTTTTCTCCAAACATGGATCAAAAAAGATGCAACCACAAAAATTGGCACCTACAACTAAGGTGGGATGTGGTCTACAGAAATACAGCACGTTCTCTGAAAAGCGTGCAAAAACTTTGATAATTTTTTTTCTTTATTTTCCTGAATTTTTTCGGCAATTTTGATGAAACCAAACAGGGCAAAGCCAAATTGGTGAAACAATCTGTTGTTGAGCGTGGGTAACAGTTGCAAGATGAACCTGTGCTGACAGATGAATTTGTGGAGCTATGGGTAGGCACATAATATGACAGCAAGAATTAGCAATTAACGAATGCAGATTAGCGATTGTTCAATCCGGATCCAAAGTACAAATCACAGGTGCTGGCTAAGACGTGTCAAGACATAGCGCAACAAGGTGAAAACAAAGGACGATGGAAACAACTCATAGAACAAGCAGATAGTCCGAATTTTTCCTTTTTCCTAAATTTTTCCTGGAATTTTCCAAAAGGCACTAGTAGGAATCAAATTTGTTTATTTTTTCACTTTTTTATATTTTTCACTAAACAAGGATAACAAAAGATGCAACCACAAAAATTAGCACCTACAACTGAGGTGGGATGTGGTTTACAAAAATATAGCACGTTCTCTGAAAAGCATGCAAAAACTATGATAATTTTTTTCTTTATTTTCCTAAAATTTCTTGGCAATTTTGATGAATCCAAACAGGGCAAAGCCAAATTGGTGAAACAATCTGTTGTTGAGCGTGGGTAACAGTTGCAAGATGAACGTGTCCTGACAGAAGAATATGTGGAGCTATGGGTAGGCACACAATATGACAGCAAGGATTAGCAATTAACGAATGCAGATTAGCGATTGTTCAATCCGGATGTAAAGTACAAATCACAGGTGCTGGCTAAGACGTGTCGAGACGTAGCGCAACAAGGTTAAAACAAAGGACGATGGAAAGAACTTACAGAACAAGCAGATAGTCCAGGTTTTTCGTTTTTTCATGATTTTTACCCGGAATTTTCCAAAAGGCACTAGTAGGAATCAAATTTTTTTTAATATTTTTTAATATTTTCCTCTGAACAAGGATCTAAAAAGAAGTAACCACAAAAATTAGCACCTACAACTGAGGTGGGACGTGGTCTACAGAAGTACAGCTCGTTCTCTAAAAAGCATGCAAAAACTTTGACAATTTTTTTCTTTATTTTCCTGAATTTTTTTGGCAATTTTGTTGAAATCAAACAGGCATAGCCAAAGTGGTGAAGAATCTGTTGTTTAGCGTGGGTAACAGTTGCATGATGAACCTGTGCTGACAGAAGAATATATGGAGCTATGGGTAGGCACACAATATGACAGCAAGGATTAGCAATTAACGAATGCAGATTAGCGATTGTTCAATCCGGATCCAAAGTACAAATCACAGGTGCTGGCTAAGACGTGTCGAGACGTAGCGTAACAAGGTGAAAACAAACGACAA
Organism: Saccharum spontaneum; assembly: GCA_022457205.1. NCBI lineage: Eukaryota > Viridiplantae > Streptophyta > Magnoliopsida > Poales > Poaceae > Saccharum > Saccharum spontaneum. Next base: position 563,051 of record CM039599.1, read on the forward strand.
TGGAAACAACTCATAGAACAAGCAGATAGTCCGAATTTTTCCTTTTTCCTGAATTTTTTCCGGAAATTTCCAAAAGGCACTAGTAGGAATCAAAATTTTTTATTTTTTCACTTTTTTATATTTTCTCTAAACAAGGATAAAAAAAGATGCAACCACAAAAATTAACACCTACAACTGAGGTGGGATGTGGTCTACAAAAATATAGCACGTTCTCCGAAAAGCGTGCAAAAACATTGATAATTTTTTCTTTATTTTCCTAAATTTTTTTGGCAATTTTGATGAAACCAAACAGGGCAAAGCCAAATTGGTGAAACAATCTGTTGTTGAGCGTGGGTAACAGTTGCAAGATGAACCTGTGCTGACAGAAGAATATGTGGAGCTATGGGTGGGCACACAATATGACAGCAAGGATTAGCAATTAACGAATGCAGATTAGCGATTGTTCAATCCGGATGTAAAGTACAAATCACAGATGCTGGCTAAGACGTGTCGAGACGTAGCACAACAAGGTTAAAACAAAGGACGATGGACAGAACTCACAGAACAAGCAGATAGTCCGGATTTTTCCTTTTTCCTGAATGTTTCCCAGAAATTTCCAAAAGGCACTAGCAGGAATCAAATTTTTTTTATTTTCACCATTTTTTTTATTTTTCTCCAAACATGGATCAAAAAAGATGCAACCACAAAAATTGGCACCTACAACTAAGGTGGGATGTGGTCTACAGAAATACAGCACGTTCTCTGAAAAGCGTGCAAAAACTTTGATAATTTTTTTTCTTTATTTTCCTGAATTTTTTCGGCAATTTTGATGAAACCAAACAGGGCAAAGCCAAATTGGTGAAACAATCTGTTGTTGAGCGTGGGTAACAGTTGCAAGATGAACCTGTGCTGACAGATGAATTTGTGGAGCTATGGGTAGGCACATAATATGACAGCAAGAATTAGCAATTAACGAATGCAGATTAGCGATTGTTCAATCCGGATCCAAAGTACAAATCACAGGTGCTGGCTAAGACGTGTCAAGACATAGCGCAACAAGGTGAAAACAAAGGACGATGGAAACAACTCATAGAACAAGCAGATAGTCCGAATTTTTCCTTTTTCCTAAATTTTTCCTGGAATTTTCCAAAAGGCACTAGTAGGAATCAAATTTGTTTATTTTTTCACTTTTTTATATTTTTCACTAAACAAGGATAACAAAAGATGCAACCACAAAAATTAGCACCTACAACTGAGGTGGGATGTGGTTTACAAAAATATAGCACGTTCTCTGAAAAGCATGCAAAAACTATGATAATTTTTTTCTTTATTTTCCTAAAATTTCTTGGCAATTTTGATGAATCCAAACAGGGCAAAGCCAAATTGGTGAAACAATCTGTTGTTGAGCGTGGGTAACAGTTGCAAGATGAACGTGTCCTGACAGAAGAATATGTGGAGCTATGGGTAGGCACACAATATGACAGCAAGGATTAGCAATTAACGAATGCAGATTAGCGATTGTTCAATCCGGATGTAAAGTACAAATCACAGGTGCTGGCTAAGACGTGTCGAGACGTAGCGCAACAAGGTTAAAACAAAGGACGATGGAAAGAACTTACAGAACAAGCAGATAGTCCAGGTTTTTCGTTTTTTCATGATTTTTACCCGGAATTTTCCAAAAGGCACTAGTAGGAATCAAATTTTTTTTAATATTTTTTAATATTTTCCTCTGAACAAGGATCTAAAAAGAAGTAACCACAAAAATTAGCACCTACAACTGAGGTGGGACGTGGTCTACAGAAGTACAGCTCGTTCTCTAAAAAGCATGCAAAAACTTTGACAATTTTTTTCTTTATTTTCCTGAATTTTTTTGGCAATTTTGTTGAAATCAAACAGGGCATAGCCAAAGTGGTGAAAGAATCTGTTGTTTAGCGTGGGTAACAGTTGCATGATGAACCTGTGCTGACAGAAGAATATATGGAGCTATGGGTAGGCACACAATATGACAGCAAGGATTAGCAATTAACGAATGCAGATTAGCGATTGTTCAATCCGGATCCAAAGTACAAATCACAGGTGCTGGCTAAGACGTGTCGAGACGTAGCGTAACAAGGTGAAAACAAACGACAATGGAAACAACTCATAGAACAAGCAGATAGTCCGAATTTTTCCTTTTTCCTGAATTTTTTCCGGAAATTTCCAAAAGGCACTAGTAGGAATCAAAATTTTTTATTTTTTCACTTTTTTATATTTTCTCTAAACAAGGATAAAAAAAGATGCAACCACAAAAATTAACACCTACAACTGAGGTGGGATGTGGTCTACAAAAATATAGCACGTTCTCCGAAAAGCGTGCAAAAACATTGATAATTTTTTCTTTATTTTCCTAAATTTTTTTGGCAATTTTGATGAAACCAAACAGGGCAAAGCCAAATTGGTGAAACAATCTGTTGTTGAGCGTGGGTAACAGTTGCAAGATGAACCTGTGCTGACAGAAGAATATGTGGAGCTATGGGTAGGCACATAATATGACAGCAAGAATTAGCAATTAACGAATGCAGATTAGCGATTGTTCAATCCGGATCCAAAGTACAAATCACAGGTGCTGGCTAAGACGTGTCGAGACGTAGCGCAACAAGGTGAAAACAAAGGACGATGGAAAAAACTCATAGAACAAGCAAATAGTCCGAATTTTTCCTTTTTCTTGAATTTTTCCCGGAATTTTCCAAAAGACACTAGTAGGAATCAAATTTTTTTATTTTTTCACTTTTTTATATTTTTCTCTAAACAAGGATCAAAAAAGATGCAACCACAAAAATTAGCACCTACAACTGAGGTGGGATGTGGTCTACAGAAGTACAGCTCGTTCTCTAAAAAGCGTGCAAAAACTTAGACAATTTTTTTCTTTATTTTTCTGAATTTTTTTGGCAATTTTGATGAAACCAAACAGGGCAAAGCCAAATTGGTGAAACAATCTATTGTTGAGCGTGGGTAACAGTTGCATGATGAACATGTGCTGACAGAAGAATATGTGGAGCAATGGGTAGGCACACAATATGACAGCAAGGATTAGCAATTAACGAATGCAGATTAGCGATTGTTCAATCCGGATGTAAAGTACAAATCACAGGTGCTGGCTAAGACGTGTCGAGACGTAGCGCAACAAGGTTAAAACAAAGGACGATGGAAAGAACTTACAGAACAAGCAAATAGTCCGGGTTTTTCGTTTTTTCCTGATTTTTACCCGGAATTTTCCAAAAGGCACTAGTAGGAATCAAAATTTTTTTATTTTTTAAATATTTTTTTTATATTTTCCTTTGAACAAGGATCAAAAAAGATGCAACCACAAAAATTGGCACCGACAACTGAGGTGGGATGTGGTCTACAGAAATACAGCACATTCTCTGAAAAGCGTGCAAAAACTTTGACAATTTTTTTCTTTATTTTCCTGAATTTTTTTGGCAATTTTGATGAAACCAAACAGGGCAAAGCCAAAGTGGTGAAAGAATCTGTTGTTTAGCGTGGGTAACAGTTGCAAGATGAACCTGTGCTGACAGAAGAATATGTGGAGCTATGGGTAGGCACACAATATGACAGCAAGGATTAGCAATTAACGAATGCAGACTAGCGATTGTTCAATCCGGATCCAAAGTACAAATCACAGGTGCTGGCTAAGACGTGTCGAGACGTAGCGCAACAAGGTGAAAACAAAGACGATGGAAACAACTCATAGAACAAGCAGATAGTCCGGATTTTTCCTTTTTCCTAAATTTTTCCCGGAATTTTCCAAAAGGCACTAGTAGGAATCAAAATTTTTTATTTTTTCACTTTTTTTATATTTTCTCTAAACAAGGATCAAAAAAGATGCAACCTCAAAAATTAGCACCTACAGCTGAGGTGGGATGTGGTCTACAAAAATATAGCACGTTCTTCGAAAAGCATGCGAAAACTTTGATAATTTTTTTCTTTATTTTCCTAAAATTTTTTGGCAATTTTGATGAAACCAAACAGGGCAAAGTCAAATTGGTGAAACAATCTGTTGTTGACCGTGGGTAACAGTTGCAAGATGAACCTGTGCTGACAGAAGAATATGTGGAGTTATGGGTAGGCATACAATATGACAGCAAGCATTAGCAATTAACGAAAGCAGATTAGCGATTGTTCAATCCAGATCTAAAGTACAAATCACAGGTGCTGGCTAAGACGTGTCGAGACGTAGCGCAACAAGGTGAAAACAAAGGACGATGGAAAGAACTCACAGAACAAGCAGATAGTCCGGATTTTTTCTTTTTCCTGAATTTTTCCTAGAATTTTCCAAAAGGCACTAGTAGGAATCAAAATTTTTTTATTTTTTCACTATTTTTTGATATTTTTCTCTGAACAAGGATCAAAAAAGATGCAACCACAAAAATTGGCACCTACAACTGAGGTGGGATGTGGTCTACAGAAATACAGCACGTTCTCTGAATAGCGTGCAAAAACTTTGACAATTTTTTTTCTTTATTTTCCTAAATTTTTTTGGCAATTCTGATGAAACCAAACAGGGCAAAGCCAAAGTGGTGAAACAATCTGTTGTTGAGCGTGGGTAATAGTTGCAAGATGAACAGGTGGTGACAGAAGAATATGTGGAGCTATGGGTATGCACACAATATGACAGCAAGGATTAGCAATTAACGAATACAGATTAGCGATCGTTCAATCCAGATGTAAAGTACAAATCACAGGTGCTGGCTAAGACGTGTCGAGACGTAGCGCAACAAGGTTAAAACAAAGGACGATGGAAAGAACTTACAGAACAAGCAGCTAGTCCGGATTTTTCCTTTTTTCCTGATTTTTTCCCGGAATTTTCCAAAAGGCACTAGTAGGAATCAAAATTTTTTTATTTTTTAAATATTTTTTTATATTTTTCTCTGAAAAAGGATCAAAAAAGATGCAACCACAAAAATTAGCACCTACAACTGAGGTGGGACGTGGTCTACAGAAGTACAGCTCATTCTCTAAAAAGCGTGCAAGAACTTTGATAATTTTTTTCTTTATTTTCCTGAATTTTTTGGTAATTTTGATGAAACCAAACATGGTAAAGCCAAAGTGGCGAAACAATCTGTTGTTTAGTGTGGGTAACAGTTGCAAGATGAACCTGTGCTGACAGAAGAATATGTGGAGCTATGGGTAGGCACATAATATGACATCAAGAATTAGCAATTAACGAATGCAGATTAGCGATTGTTCAATCCGGATCCAAAGTACAAATCACAGGTGCTGACTAAGACGTGTCGAGACGTAGCGCAACAAGGTGAAAACAAAGGACGATGGAAACAACTCATAGAACAAGCAGATAGTCCGGATTTTTTCTTTTTCCTGAATTTTTTCCGGAATTTTCCAAAAGGCACTAGTAGGAATCAAATTTTTTTATTTTTTCACTTTTTTTATATTTTTCTCTAAACAAGGATCAAAAAAGATGCAACCACAAAAATTAGCACCTACAACTGAGGTGGGACGTGGTCTACAGAAGTACAGCTCGTTCTCTAAAAAGCGTGCAAAAACTTTGATAATTTTTTTCTTTATTTTCCTGAATTTTTTTGGTAATTTTGATGAAACCAAACAGGGCAAAGCCAAAGTGGTGAAACAATCTGTTGTTTAGCGTGGGTAACAGTTGCAAGATGAACCTGTGCTGACAGAAGAATATGTGGTGCTATGGGTAGGCTCGCAATATGACAGCAATGATTAGCAATTAATGAATGCAGATTAGCAATTGTTCAATCTGGATCCAAAGTACAAATCACAAGTGCTGGCTAAGACGTGTCGAGACATAGCGCAACAAGGTTAAAACAAAGGACGATGGAAACAACTCATAGAACAAGCAGATAGTCCGGATTTTTCCTTTTTCCTGAATTTTTCCCAGAATTTTCGAAAAGGCACTAGTAGAAATCAAATTTTTTTAATTTTTTCACTATTTTTTGATATTTTTCTCTGAACAAGGATCAAAAAAGATGCAACCACAAAAATTGGCACCTACAACTGAGGTGGGATGTGGTCTACAGAAATACAGCACGTTCTCTGAAAAGCGTGCAAAAACTTTGATAATTTTTTTTCTTTATTTTCCTAATTTTTTTTGCAATTTTGATGAAACCAAACAGGGCAAAGCCAAATTGGCGAAACAATCTGTTGTTGTGCGTGGGTAACAGTTGCAAGATGATCCTGTGACAGAAGAATATGTGGAGCTATGGGTAGGTGTTGACACTAGCTAACACCACTTGAATACTAGGTTGTCATCCCTAGCATGGTGCTAGAGCGTACTAAGGTATTTATAAACATAAGGGCTCTCTAGAAAATAATCTATTCTATCCGCAAGCGCACAGATAAAATACCTCATTGTAGCATTTTACCAGGATAAGTATTCCAGGTATCGTTATTTATAATTTTGCTTAAGAGAACGGCGAAAGCGAAAACAGGGGTAAAATCTATCAAGGCTTAGACTAGAGATAAACTTGCAAGAACATGATTACTACTGAGAAACTCGTCACACAGTCACTTGCTTTGGCAGGGGGTAAGCCATAATAATAAAGATAATGAAATATAAGCTCATGGGTAAATAACACAGCGATTAGAAATAGACTACTCCACATAAATGTAAGGTGACGTCGGACTAGCAAGAGAATGGATTCTAAGTATCTACTATTTACGAAGTCATAATCTACTCTAAGCATCTACAAGATCATATATAGCACAAAAGACTCTTCATTCATGTATAAGGAACATTGCTAAAGTAAATCAGAACATAGCAAGACTTACTCCGCAATACAAATTCTGCCTATCCTATCAACGGAGGGTGGACTATATAAGAATCAACGAAGCTGTCACCATCGCGAACTACCACACGACCCGGCCAATAGGATACATTTGCAAGTAAATAACATCTAAGCACCATGCCTACATGTGATCTACCACTTAACTCCCACGTAAAAAGAGCTAAGCGCTTTGCAAACTCATGCATGAACTCATCATCAATCATAACTATATCACTTATAGAACTAGAGCAAACTAGGAACATAATAAATAAAGACATAATGCTATTAGAATAAATCCAGAGCGCTAGGCCCTACTTCTCTAATTCTATCTAATCAATCCTATAAAACTTGAAAGAATTGGGAGTAGCTAAATCTAATTCTCTGCGGGAGAGAGTTTCTAAACCCTAAACTTGATGGCTTCCACTAATAATGATTTCTCCTCCTCCCCTGGGGTGGAGAGGCCCTGCTTATATAGCCCCCTCAAATGATCGTGGGCCGTCGGATCAAACCGACATTAATCGCACGGTTTTCCTTGATCCTTTAGGTCGGTGGAGCATAATCCGCGAAGTTGACGCTGATTGGCCACGGGAGTAGGGCGGCCACCCCAAACCCTAGGGCGGCCGCCCTGGGCTGGGCCCCGTTCGGCCTCCCGTTCGTTCACGTGTCTTCTGGAGTCTTCTAGATGATAGAAAATTAGCGCACATGTTAATATCTCTATGTAAACCCGACGTGTGGGCCTTCTCTCCGTATTTTCTGATAACCCCCTGCAGAAATAGACAAACACCAAAACTCATGGAATTATGTCAGATAAAACCCTAATTCTAGATGTCTAGTGCATATTGATCCTTTTCCATGTTTAGTTGACAATTAAATTTGATACTTAAGGATCGTCAACAAACTCCCCCAAGCTTACCCTTTGCTCGTCCCTGAGCAAACAACTAAAACTCAGATGGATCGGGAGTTGCTTTGATGTTTTCTTTCCTGACAGGCACACATGCTTTCATATAAAATTCTCCCAGATTAGAGTGAAGCATCTTGGGGATTAGCACCTGTACTTAAGCCTTAGGTAATTGAAAGACAAAATAATTAAGCCAAGCACTATTCCTCCTGTCTATACCTCACCTTTGTTCTGGAGTTTTGCATAAGTTTTCAAAATAAAGCTCAGAGTTCCTAGACATGATTCACTTCAACAGCCCATACATATGTTTAATCGAACTGCGGATCCAAAGGAACTCAACATACAATTAAATCAAGATGTGCATGTGTGGTGGAGTAAATAATAGTGATGGTGATGATAAAACTTATCGCTCACTGTTCCTCATATTGCTATCTCTCCTCCTCTCTTGATCTTTTATTGGGAGAGAACATGGGCTATCTCTTTTTTCTTTTTTTTTCAGGTGGGTAGTAAATACCCCTAATTCTACTATCGGACACTTGTCCATTTTTTCCGCTCAGGTGGGTATCTTTGTACCCCTAATTCTACTGTCGGACACTTGTCCATTTTTACCTCTCGTCTCACTCTTTTTCTTTTCTTTTTCGAGGTTCCGGGCACTTGCCCCTTTTTATTTCCTCGCATATTTTTGCATAGCCCATGTCTCTTTCTGCATTTGATCTTTTAGGAGAGAGAGAATAACAATACTTTGGGACAGTGAGTGATAACAATATTTTTAACAGATTTTTAATGATTGGTGTAATAGATGTGTGCAAGTGAGTATCTTGATTTAACCACATGAAAAGCTCCTAAGGATCTACACAGCTCAATGAAACTCGAAAGATACATCAATTATAGCAAGTATGGCTGTGGTAAGAATGTTATGCTAGGAACTCATCATGTGATTTGCAGGTTTTTTTTCAAAATAAATTTCTAGAACTTAGTGTTGCAAGAACAAGATAAACAACAGCTCAAACTTTATATCATGTCTTATCTTTTACCTGGACTTTAGTTTTAGGCTCATGTTCCCACAGATAGTAAATTTCAGATTTTAGCAAGTCTTGGGAGAACTCTAATATAAAAGCTAGGCACTTGAAGGTAAGTAAACAGAGCAACTGTTCATCATTTCCATCATACATATTTTTGGATTTTCTTCATTTATGTCTAGAGATTGAACTAAACAGGAAAATAAAGCACACTTATCTACACACTCTTTTTATTTGGTTTTCATTTTTTAGGAATGTAGTAAATTAAGAAAGAAAATATTTATTGGGTTTTCTAAGTTTTTTTTAAGATATAAATATCTAAAACAGAAAAAGAAAAACTGAAAAGTAAATAGGAAAAACAATTAAAACTCACTCGGTAACTGGGGAGGAACTCCCCCAAGCTGGTTGTTGTCGTGGCTCTCTTCACTCAATGTTGAAGTAGCGCAGCATGGTCGTGACGTTGTTGTTCAAGGTTGTGGTGTCTTCCCTTATTGCTTGCACTCTAGTGGCTTGCTCCTAGTTCCATTTTTGTTGCTCCTCCAGGAGTCTTCCGTGCTCTGCTTGCGTAGTGCGGATGTCGAGGAGAGTGTTGTCGGTGCGGGTGTAGAAGGCGGCAGTCTCTTGGTAGTAGTCCCCTGAGAAGGCGTAGGAGGCGTCGGAGTATCTTCCTGTATCAAACTAGGGCTGGGGCCTAGACCCTGAAGCTCCATATGGGTCAGTGGAGTACCTTCTTGTAAAAGACGGGTTCTCCCACTGGTGATATTGTCCCTCCGGCCATGTCTCTTGTGGTGGTTCTTCTGGCTGGACGTGTCGCGCCCATGGGTCCCGAAGAACTCTGGGGTTGTAATCATTATAGTGCAGATGTGTTGCCTCTTCTGGCCCAGGATCAGCTCCTTGCCATGTATGTTCCTGATGGGTGGCCATCCTTGCGGATGCCGCGCGCTGTGGAGCTCTCCGGTTCACCGGTGCTGCAGTCTCAATCAAATAATTTCGAACAGAATATATGCCAAGGTCCGGGTTAGGTAACCGAACCTTGGTGTTGTTGTCATAGAGCATGTACATTATCCCCGCTTCCCTTTTTAACATCTGTGCGTATCTAAAAGTGTCATAGCCGTGATAAAATCTAGGTTCCTCAATGAATTCTAACGATGAATTTTCTAACAACTTAAGGCTAACGGCTAAACGAGTTATGAGTGAAGTACACCCGACAGGTCCCTGAAGAGTAGGTGTGCCAAGCCAATGGGCAACTAAAAGAGTAACAGGTGAAACTTGGATTTTGTTTATGGCGGCATAAATGAGTTGTAGATCTCCCACACGCACCTTTCTCAAGTCATCACGAAAGAAAAAATTGTACCCGAGCCATTTGTGGAACATCCGGAGTGTAGGATGCTCCATGTCGCTGGTTCGGGGTTGGTAAAAGAGTTCGTCCCTAGAGATTTCTCTCCAAAACTGATGTTTCTCAAAATTGGGCAAGCCGGAGTCAAGGTCCAGAATGCTCCGTGGAGGAAAACCGAGGTGATTACTCAGCTCTCTCCAGGACAGCATAATGTCCTGCTTGAACATCCGAAAAGAAATTCCCCCCTCACAATATTGTAACGTGCAAAGAAATTCAATAGTAAGGAGACGAGAACCATGCTCAGTGATATTCCAAAAGTTTGTCCATCCTATCATTTGAAAAATTAAGTCAAATTCAGCAGCCATACCTGTCTCTTGGAGTAAGGCGAAATCGATGGTGGGAGTGTGAATGAATGTCTTGTTTTTCAACTGCTGGAGAATCTCCTTCTCCCTGCGATTCCTAAGCCCAAGGTCTCCTGTCTTGAGTAGGACCTTGTTTGGTGCACCCGACGAAGACGATGGAGCTTGCGGAGGTGCCGGATCGACACTCATCTCCGACTAGCGTGAGGAGAGTCGAGACGAACTCCTCGTACCACTCCTGAGAGACTTGGCCGCGCTCTTTACTTTCTTAAACATCCTGCGGAATAATAGGGACAAAAAGAAACTCATGGAAATATGTGAGAAAAATATGTTAGTGGTTAGCTGTCCGAGAAGTCAGTCGTCCAGGGGTTAGTCGTCCGAGAGAATTATAAATTTTAGCAGCACTTCCCCCTAAACAACTTTTACTTCCGCTTGGGACAGCGGGAACACTAATTACTAGGTGATCTCACTCTCTATCTCAAAAATTTTCCAAACTCTCTTCCACTCTTTCTTTCCCTTTCCACTCTCCTTCTCACTCTCCCACTAGATCACTTCTTCTGAAAGTCGAGAGCTCAAGCTTGCATATGTTTTCTGGAATATGTGTGGGATGAGAATGAGGTAGAGAGGTGGCCTTTTATAGTTGGAGCTGGGGGCAAGGCGGGCGCCCTGGCCAACAGGGCGGGCGCCCCACTTGAGTGCCCTCTGTGGTTGAAACTTTCCCACTCCCTCACATGCTTCACTCCTACGCCAAATAATGCTGCATAGGTGGTGGTTGAAATTATGTGTTATGATGTATGTGAGGTGTAGTATATGACATATGGGACCAAAGGATGTGGGTCATGCTTCTAGAAGATTGCTATAAATAAATATAATGCAGGAAAAATTATGAGAATTGAAACTAAAAAATGATCATGGAAAAATATTTTTGTGCCTCCACAATAATTAATAATTATGGGTTTTTACACACCACAAATATTATTTTTATGGGACTTTTGATTTTTATAATAATGTTATGGATGAGTATGACTAATGCAAGAATTAATTATGCAAAAAATTAAATGATGTGGATAAATACCGAATTACCTCCCGGCGAGGGTTTGGGAATTTTAGGTCCCCCAAGCTGGACCTCCAAATCTTTTTAAACTTCTGAATTGCCTTCCTCTGGAGATGGTGTCTCCAGTGGTTTCTCTTCGTGAACCTCCTCCACTGTAGAGTCTCTCTCTGGTCTGGGCTTGAATGTGAAGTGTTCTTCTTGTCCGTTTATGCTGAACTTGATTTCTCCCTTACTGACATCAATGTGGGCATTGGCGGTGCTCAGAAATGGCTTTCCAAGGATGATGGACACTTTTGAGTCGGGGTTCATGTCCAGTACCACGAAGTCTACTGGCACAAGGAAATCTCTTATTCTGACTGGGATATTTTCTGCGATGCCCATCGGGTGTCGAACTGATTGATCTGCTAGTTGTAGGCACATTGATGTTGGTTCTAGGGTTGTGTGTTCAAGCTTCTTGTAGACTGATGCTGGCATCACACTGACACTTGCTCCGAGATCACAAAGTGCATTGTTAAAGAGCAATCAATGGTAGGACATCCTGGATCTTTCTTCTTCCTTAGTGGTTGGGTGAGGATGGCCGCACTACATTCTTCTGTCAGCTTGATTACCTCAGTGGTGGGCAGTGGCCTCTTTTTGTTAAGAATATCTCTAATGTACTTCGCATATGTGGGTACCTGTATGGCATCAAGTAGAGGTATGTTGACATATAACTTTTGAATGACCTCTACAAACTTACCAAACTGCTCATCTGACTGTAGTCCTCTGTTTCTTCTGGGAAATGGCAAATAGTTGGTGTCGTGAAAATCTTTCCTCATTTCTCCAGTTCTTGATGGTTGTAGCAGATCTTCTGCTTCAACTGGTCTCTCTTCTTTTATCATTGCTGGTTGCAATGGAGCTGGTGTTTTTTGCTTCTCTCTTGGGTGTGGGGGATCTCTGGTAGATCTCCCTCCTCTAGTAGTTATGTTCTTTACTTGCTCAAGGTTAGTGGCAACAGGCAAGACAGCAGCTAGCTTAAGCTCTACCCTCTTATTAAGAGTGTTTTGCTCATCAAAGGCAGTTAATAGAAAATCCATTTTATTGTGTATATCTTTTAAAAATGATTCATTTGTATCTAGCCTTTGTTTGACTTCATCATTAGTTTTAGTTTGTTGAGCAATTATCTCCTTTAATGAAGGTTGTTTGAGAATATTACCTGAATTCATACCTTTGCTATTGGGTTGACTTGAGGTGGTTTGATATTTGTATACTGTCTCTATAGCCCTTTGATCTTCTTTGAACTTGGCCCTCTGGTCAATCCAATGGAGCAAATCTTCCATCTTAGTTGATAGTGCTTTTACTTCTTCTGGTATTTCTTCAGTTTGATGACAATGTTGAGTCTTGTTTTGGAACCAGCTTTGGTTTTCTGCTATCTTATCCAAAAGTGTCTCTGCTTTTCCAATTGTAAACTCCAAGAATGATCCTTCAGCAGATGCATCTAGGCACTCACGAGACTTTTGGGTTAATCCATGATAAAAGGTCTGCATAAGTAACCATTTGGCCATTCCATGGTGAGGACAATCTAATATGTATCCTTGAAAACGCTCCCATGCTTCTGGAATGGTTTCTATCTTCTGCTGTTGGAAACTGACAATATTTCCTCTTAAGGCAGCTGTTTTGCCTATAGGGAAAAACTTTGATAGAAAGGCATCCGACAGGTTCGTCCAATTTTTGATGTTTGCTTGATTGGTGTAGAACCACTTCCTCGCCTTCCCTTCTAGTGAAAATGGAAAGAGGCGAAGTAGTATGACGTCTTTGTCAACTCCATTGATGCTAATTGTGCTTCCAATCTCCAAGAAGTTCTGCAAATGTGCACTAGCATCTTCGTGTGCCTTCCCACTGAATTGTGTAGCTTGCACCAAGTTGATGAGGTTTGACTTGAGCTCGAACTCAGGTACTCCTTCTTCTACTTCAAATCTTGGACCAGTAAGAATGTTCTCAAGACTTGGGGCAGAAAATTCCTGTAAGGTCTTCTGTGCCATCACTTCAATAATTGGTAGCTAGCTTCTTCTTCCTTGATTGCTTTGGTTCTGATGATGAAGAATTTAATTCACCAAAGTCAATCCTGATATACCATGTAAAATATAAACATAGGAAAACAACAGGGTGAACCTGCCAAAGCAGAGGTGCCTTGCTATGATTTCTCATTTATATAGTAGCTGTTATGCAATTATTTCTCAATAGTCTAATCTAAAATTTTATTTGAATAACCTTGACCGACTTCCTGACTTTCCTTACCGTTCCCTGGCAACGGCGCCAGAAATGCTTGTTGACACTAGCTAACACCACTTGAATAGTAGGTTGTCATCCCTAGCATGGTGCTAGAGCGTACTAAGGTATTTATAAACATAAGGGCTCTCTAGAAAATAATCTATTCTATCCGCAAGCGCACAGATAAAATACCTCATTGTAGCATTTCACCAGGATAAGTATTCTAGGTATCGTTATTTATAATTTTGCTTAAGAGAACGGCGAAAGCGAAAACAGGGGTAAAATCTATCAAGGCTTAGACTAGAGATAAACTTGCAAGAACATGATTACTACTGAGAAACTCGTCACACAGTCACTTGCTTTGGCAGGGGGTAAGCCATAATAATAAAGATAATGAAATATAAGCTCATGGGTAAATAACACAGCGATTAGAAATAGACTACTCCACATAAATGTAAGGTGACGTCGGACTAGCAAGAGAATGGATTCTAAGTATCTACTATTTACGAAGTCATAATCTACTCTAAGCATCTACAAGATCATATATAGCACAAAAGACTCTTCATTCATGTATAAGGAACATTGCTAAAGTAAATTAGAACATAGCAAAACTTACTCCGCAATATAAATTCTGCCTGTCCTATCAACGGAGGGTGGACTATATAAGAATCAACGAAGCTGTCACCATCGCGAACTACCACATGACCCGGCCAATAGGATACATTTGCAGGTAAATAACATCTAAGCACCACGCCTACATGTGATCTACCACTTAACTCCCACGTGAAAAGAGCTAAGCGCTTTGCAAACTCATGCATAAACTCATCATCAATCATAACTATATCACTTATAGAACTAGAGCAAACTAGGAACATAATAAATAAAGACATAATGCAATTAGAATAAAGTCCTAGAGAAAGATATGAAATAATACCAATCTTTATTGACGAAGATCCGAAATCCAGAGCGCTAGGCCCTACTTCTCTAATTCTATCTAATCAATCCTATAAAACTTGAAAGAATTGGGAGTAGCTAAATCTAATTCTCTGCGGGAGAGAGTTTCTAAACCCTAAACTTGATGGCTTCCTCTGATAATGATTTCTCCTCCTCCCCTGGGGTGGAGAGGCCCTGCTTATATAGCCCCCTCAAATGATCGTGGGTCATCGGATCAAACCGACATTAATCGCATGGTTTTCCTTGATCCTTTAGGTCGGTGGAGCATAATCCGCGAAGTTGACGCTGATTGGCCATGGGAGTAGGGCGGCCGCCCCAAACCCTAGGGCGGGCGCCCTCGGCTAGGCCCCGTTCGGCCTCCCGTTCGTTCACGTGTCTTCTGGAGTCTTCTAGATGATAGAAAATTAGCGCACATGTTAATATCTCTATGTAAACCCGACGTGTGGGCCTTCTCTCCATGTTTTCTGATAACCCCCTGCAGAAATAGACAAACACCAAAACTCGTGGAATTTTGTCAGATAAAACCCTAATTCTAGATGTCTAGTGCATATTGATCCTTTTCAATGTTTAGTTGACAATTAAATTTGATACTTAAGGATCGTCAACAGTAGGCACACAATATGACAGCAAGGATTAGCAATTAATGAATGCAGATTAGCGATTGTTCAATCCGGATGTAAAGTACAAATCACAGGTGCCGGCTAAGACGTGTCGAGACGTAGTGCAACAAGGTTAAAACAAAGGACGATGGAAAGAACTTACAGAACAAGCAGATAGTCTGAATTTTTTGTTTTTTCCTGATTTTTTCCCAGAATTTTCCAAAAGGCACTAGTAGGAATCAAAATTTTTCTATTTTTTAAATATTTTTTATATTTTTCTCTGAACAAGGATAAAAAAACATGCAACCACAAAAATTAGCACCTACAACTGAGGTGGGACGTGGTCTACAGAAGTACAGCTCGTTCTCTAAAAAGCGTGCAAAAACTTTGACAATTTTTTTCTTTATTTTCCTGAATTTTTTTGGCAATTTTCATGAAACCAAACAGGGCAAAGCCAAAGTGGTGAAACAATCTGTTGTTTAGCGTGGGTAACAGTTGCAAGATGAACCTGTGCTGACAGAAGAATATGTGGTGCTATGAGTAGGCACGCAATATGACAACAACGATTAGCAATTAACGAATGCAGATTAGCAATTGTTCAATCCGGATCCAAAGTACAAATCACAAGTGCTGGCTAAGACGTGTCGAGACGTAGCGCAACAAGGTGAAAACAAAGGACGATGGAAACAACTCACAGAACAAGCAGATAGTCCGGATTTTTCCTTTTTATTGAATTTTTCCCGGAATTTTCCAAAAGGCACTAGTACGAATCAAATTTTTTTTATTTTTTCACTATTTTTTTTATATTTTCTCTGAACAAGGATAAAAAAAGATGCAACCACAAAATTGGCACCCAAAACTGAGGTGGGATGTGGTCTACAGAAATACAGCACGTTCTCTGAAAAGCGTGCAAAAACTTTGATAATTTTTTTCTTTATTTTCCTGATGTTTTTTTGCAATTTTGATGAAACCAAACAGGGCAAAGCCAAATTGGTGAAACAATCTGTTGTTGAGCGTGGGTAACAGTTGCAAGATGAACTTGTGACAGAAGAATATGTGGAGCTATGGGTAGGCACACAATATGACAGCAAGGATTAGCAATTAACGAATGCAGATTGGCGATTTTTCAATCCGGATGTAAAGTACAAATCACAGGTGCCGGCTAAGACGTGTCGAGACGTAGCGCAACAAGGTTAAAACAAAGGACGATGGAAAGAACTTACAGAACAAGCACATAGTCCAGATTTTTCGTTTTTTCCTGATTTTTTCCCAGAATTTTCCAAAAGGCACTAGTAGGAATCAAATTTTTTTTTATTTTTTAAATATTTTTTTATATTTTTCTCTAAACAAGGATCAAAAAAGATGCAACCACAAAAATTAGCACCTACAACTAAGGTGGGACGTGGTCTACAGAAGTACAGCTCGTTCTCTAAAAAGCGTACAAAAACTTTGACAATTTTTTTCTTTATTTTCCTGAATTTTTTTTGGCAATTTTGATGAAACCAAACAGGGCAAAGCCAAAGTGGTGAAACAATCTGTTGTTTAGCGTGGGTAACAGTTGCAAGATGAACCTGTGCTGACAGAAGAATATGTGGAGCTATGGGTAGGCACACAATATGACAGCAAGAATTAGCAATTAACGAATGCAGATTAGCGATTGTTCAATCCGGATCCAAAGTATAAATCATAGGTGCTGGCTAAGACGTGTCGAGACGTAGCGCAACAAGGTGAAAACAAAGAATGATGGAAACAACTCATAGAAAAAGCAGATAGTCCGGATTTTTTCTTTTTTCTGAATTTTTTCCGGAATTTTCCAAAAGGCACTAGTAGGAATCAAATTTTTTTATTTTTTTCACTTTTTTTATATTTTTCTCTAAACAAGGATCAAAAAAGATGCAACCACAAAAATTAGCACCTACAACTGCGGTGGGATGTGGTCTACAAAAATATAGCACATTCTCTGAAAAGCGTGCAAAAACTTTGATAATTTTTTTCTTTATTTTTCTGAATTTTTTTGGCAATTTTGATGAAACCAAACAGGGCAAAGCCAAATTGGTAAAACAATCTGTTGTTGAGCGTGGGTAACAGTTGTAAGATGAACCTGTGCTGACAGAAGAATATGTGGAGCTATGGGTAGGCATACAATATGACAGCAAGAATTAGCAATTAACGAATGCACATTAGCGATTGTTCAATCCGGATCCAAAGTACAAATCACAGGTGCTGGCTAAGACGTATCGAGACGTAGCGCAACAAGGTGAAAACAAAGGACGATGGAAAGAACTCACAGAACAAGCAGATAGTCCGGTTTTTTCCTTTTTCCTGAATTTTTCTCGAAATTTTCCAAGAGGCACTAGTAGGAATCAAATTTTTTTTATTTTTTCACTATTTGTTTATATTTTTCTCTGAACAAGGATAAAAAAAGATGCAACCACAAAAATTGAAACCTACAACTGAGGTGGGATGTGGTCTACAGAAATACAGCACGTTCTCTGAAAAGCGTGCAAAAACATTGATAACGTTTTTTCTTTATTTTCCTGATTTTTTGGCAATTTTGATGAAACCAAACAGGGTAAAGCCAAATTGGTGAAAGAATCTGTTGTTGAGCGTGGGTAACAGTTGCAAGATGAACCTGTGCTGACAGAAGAATATGTGGAGCTATGGGTAGGCACACAATATGACAGCAAGGATTAGCAATTAACGAATGCAGACTACCAATTGTTCAATCCGGATCCAAAGTACAAATCACAAGTGCTGGCTAAGACGTGTCGAGACGTAGCGCAACAAGGTGAAAACAAAGGACGATGGAAACAACTCATAGAACAAGCAGATAGTCCGGATTTTTCCTTTTTCCTGAATTTTTCCTGGAATTTTCCAAAAGGCACTAGTAGGAATCAAATTTTTTTATTTTTTTACTTTTTTTATATTTTTCTCTAAACAAGGATAAAAAAAGATGCAACCACAAAAATTAGCACCTACAACTGAGGTGGGATGTTTTCTACAAAAATATAGCTCGTTCTCTGAAAAGCACGCAAAAACTTTGATAATTTTTTTCTTCATTTTCCTGAATTTTTTTGGCAATTTTTATGAAACCAAACAGGGCAAAGCCAAAGTGGTGAAACAATATGTTGTTTAGCGTGGGTAACAGTTGTAAGATGAACCCGTGCTGACAGAAGAATATGTGGTGCTATGGGTAGGCACGCAATATGACAACAACGATTAGCAATTAACGAATGCAGATTAGCAATTGTTCAATCCGGATCCAAAGTACAAATCACAAGTGCTGGCTAAGACGTGTCGAGACGTGGCGCAACAAGGTGAAAACAAAGGACGATGGAAACAACTCACAGAACAAGCAGATAGTCCGGATTTTTCCTTTTTTTGAATTTTTCCCGGAATTTTCCAAAAGGCACTAGTAGGAATCAAATTTTTTTTTTATTTTTTCACTATTTTTTTTATATTTTTCTCTGAACAAGGATCAAAAAAGATGCAACCACAAAAATTGGCACCCAAAACTGAGGTGGGATGTGGTCTACAGAAATACAGCACGTTCTCTGAAAAAGCGTGCAAAAACTTTGATAATTTTTTTTCTTTATTTTCCTGATGTTTTTTTGCAGTTTTGATGAAACCAAACAGGGCAAAGCCAAATTGGTGAAACAATCTGTTGTTGAGCGTGGGTAACAGTTGCAAGATGAACTTGTGACAGAAGAATATGTGGAGCTATGGGTAGGCACACAATATGACAGCAAGGATTAGCAATTAACGAATGCAGATTAGCGATTGTTCAATCCGGATGTAAAGTACAAATCACAGGTGCCGGCTAAGACGTGTCGAGACGTAGCGCAACAAGGTTAAAACAAAGGACGATGGAAAGAACTTACAGAACAAGCACATAGTCCAGATTTTTCGTTTTTTCCTGATTTTTTCCCGGAATTTTCCAAAAGGCACTAGTAGGAATCAAATTTTTTTTATTTTTTAAATATTTTTTTATATTTTTCTCTGAACAAGGATAAAAAAAGATGCAACCACAAAAATTAGCACCTACAACTAAGGTGGGACGTGGTCTACAGAAGTACATCTCGTTCTCTAAAAAGCGTACAAAAACTTTGACAATTTTTTTCTTTATTTTCCTGAATTTTTTTTGGCAATTTTGATGAAACCAAACAGGACAAAGCCAATGTGGTGAAACAATCTGTTGTTTAGCGTGGGTAACAGTTGCAAGATGAACCTGTGCTGACAGAAGAATATGTGGAGCTATGGGTAGGCACACAATATGACAGCAAGAATTAGCAATTAACGAATGCAGATTAGCGATTGTTCAATCCGGATCCAAAGTACAAATCATAGGTGCTGGCTAAGATGTGTCGAGACGTAGCGCAACAAGGTGAAAACAAAGAACGATGGAAACAACTCATAGAAAAAGCAGATAGTCCGGATTTTTCCTTTTTCCTGAAATTTTTTCCAGAATTTTCCAAAAGGCACTAGTACGAATCAAATTTTTTTATTTTTTCACTTTTTTTATATTTTTCTCTAAACAAGGATAAAAAAAGATGCAACCACAAAAATTAGCACCTACAACTGTGGTGGGATGTGGTCAACAAAAATATAGCACATTCTCTGAAAAGCGTGCAAAAACTTTGATAATTTTTTTCTTTATTTTCCTGAATTTTTTTGACAATTTTGATGAAACCAAACAGGGCATAGCCAAATTGGTGAAACAATCTGTTGTTGAGCGTGGGTAACAGTTGCAAGATGAACCTGTGCTGACAGAAGAATATGTGGAGCTATGGGTAGGCATACAATATGACAGCAAGAATTAGCAATTAACCAATGCACATTAGCGATT